>VXBB01000607.1:0-44489 GCA_013399915.1 Illadopsis cleaveri | reverse complement strand
TTTTTAAATTGTCAGAGCAATCCTTTTCTTTTTTTTTTCTTTGCCCTGCCATGTGCAGTGCACTGGGCCAGGTATGATAGCATTATTTTCCTTCAAAGACCTTTCTTTGAGACTACCTATGCAAATGATGTCGTTGCAGTGAAAAATCCCAGTTTTGTATAGCAGATGCTATCTGGCAGGATTTCCTGCTAGGTGATGTGTATCTAGTGCCATTTTTTTCTTTTGTTTTAAAGATGCCTTTTTTGTCTGTGCTCTAGTCAAATGAAAAACTTGCCCTTTGTTGCTTGACTTTACTGTATTTCTTGATTTAGATACAAGCAGTAGGAGATATCCCACATTGTTTCATACTTTCCATTTATATTTGGACATGGGTTGCTACGTGGTGGTGTAAGGGCATGGGTCACTTGGGCAACTATCTATCCAGATAAATCTAGTGACCTTTCTTGTAAACAGGGCTTAAAAAACAGTGCCTGCTTTAAATTCTCACTTAGTCACTCCAGTGTTAATTTTGAAGGGAGATCATGTTATGTTTTAATGTAGGTGTGAGACTCTTAAAAAAAATAAAAACAAAGAAGCCCTGGGATCTTTCTGTAAACAGAATATCTCCTTTAACCAGATATTTTAAGTTGGATCATTAAACCTCTCCCAAGAGCTCAGTGCTGCCAATTCATCTTTTAATTAGTTTTTCTGAGGAAGAAGGATATTGACTTGGTTGTGAATGCACCCTGTTCTCTGGAAGGATTTTAACTCATTCCACTTTCTGGTTTTATGGAGAAGAACGGAGATCAGCTCCTTAAAACTTCACTGTAATCCTCAAACTTCAGTTCCTTAACAGCACTGTCAGTTATCAATCTTTGGAACACTTCCCTGCCATATTTGAGGACTGCTTTAACTATTTGATGGCCACCTTTAGGGTGTCTGGAGACAGGGAATCTTAAAAGGACTTGGTGCAAGTTGAAACTGGGAATTGTCACTCAAATTTGGCACTTTAAACAGAATCTCCTGTCAGCATCTTGGTGCTAAACCTGGTGTGGAACCAGAGTGTAATGAACTCCTTTTCCTTACCAGATTTGTTTGCTGGTAACAAACCCCTCCTTGCTGAAGGGTAATGTTGAAATGCAGAGGGAAGGATGGGTGATGAACATGTGAAGGGAGCACTGAGCATTCCTGACTTGCTTTTCAGCAAGTCCCAGTCCCCTCTATTTACAGGGTCACCCTTACAGATATTGTTCCCCAGTGCTTGGCTCACTGACAGTAGAAATAAGTAAATAAATCAGAGTAGAGAGGCAAGACCATGAACTGACAGTGGGTTGATTTGTCATTTCAAATCTCCTGAAAACAAAAAAGTACCTGTGTTTCTGTGTCAAAACTATTATCAAATCTATCTGAAATTATAATAATCTGTGACAGTTTAACAGCATCACGGGTTATAAAAAGCGTCACGGTAAGTTCCTTTTCTCAATTTTCGCATGTGATGGGGGAACAACAAATTCCCTTTTTCCTCAAATGGTGCCCAGTGCTGCTGGTGCTGCACACCCAGGGATGAGGGGATGTTTTCAAATTGGAGGGCAGAGCCCTGTGCTGTCAGCTGGAGTTGATCCTTTCAGGGCAGCAACAGGAGAGGATTTGTTTGTTCCTACTTCAGAGTTTTCTGCAGAAAATAATGAGAACCCCAGAGTCTGTCCTGCAATGACAAAATCCTTTGCTTCTGTAGAAAAGTGAACAACTATTTAAAAAAGGAACAGGGGGGAGGAGGAGGGATTAGCATGGAGACTATAACTGTGTTACCTGAAAAGCACCAGCCAGTCATGGGATATTCTGAAAATAGCCATGATCAAATCTAGTTTCAATTTTTCACAGTGGTTTAGATAGGATAATTCTGGCATGTATTTGAGTAAAATAAATTTAAAATAATATTGCTCCAGCACCTTGTGCTGTACAGAACAGAGCAGTGTTGTGGTATCTGTAATATCAGAGTTCTTATATTTTGTGATGGTAATTTTTTGCAGTGGATTATTTAAGAAATAATTTGGCCATTTATTCATGGACTTTGTAGAAAGTTCTGAAGTCCTAAAGGCAGGAATCAAGCTGCTCTTCAGGAGCAGATCTCCCTACTGGGCTCTGGTGGGCCGAGCAGTGTTTGTCCCAGGTCACAGCCATGGTTGACCTCCCTCACATTTGATCACAGCCGTGATCAAATCTACTCTCAATTTTTCACATTGGTTTAGATAGGATAATTCTGGCATGCATTTGAGTAAAATACATTTAAAATAATATTGCTCCGGCACCTTCTGCTGTACAGAACAGAGCAGTGTTGTGGTATCTGTAATATCAGAGTTCTTATATTTTGTGATGGTAATTTTTTGCAGTGGATTATTTAAGAAATAATTTGGCCATTTATTCATGGACTTTTTAGAGAGTCCATCCCCTTGGATATTTGTCCTAAAGGCAGGTATCAAGCTGCTCTTCAGCAGCAGATCTCCCCACCGGGAGGCTGAGCAGCGGTTGTCCCCAGTAACAGCCATGTAGAGGGAACATCCTTGGTTCTTACAAATAGATTCTGAGTGATGAGAAAAATCCATATGGAGGGTGCTGGCAGCTCTGGGCTGTGTCAGTGACACGGTGTCCCTGCACTGGGGCTGTGTCCCTCAGCCCAGGACAGCTGCACAGCAGCCCTGCAGGTGCTGAGGTGTCAGTGTGTACCTTTGGTGCATAATCTGTGTGTGATGAGCGTGTTCTTTGGCACGGCACAGCAGGCAGGAGCGTGCCAGGCAGTGATAAGCAGTGCCATCTAGGGTTGAGCCTGGCCAGGAGCTCATCCTCAGAGCCCTGGCTGAGCACTCAGCCCCAGCCCAGCTCTGGAAGGTGTCCAAGGGCAGAGTGTGTCATTACTCACACAGAAATATGGTTTTCTTTAGATGATAATATGTATTTTAAAAGTACTGAACAGCTCGCCCTGAATCTTAGCAAGAACCTCTAATCCTCCTGTTACATCCAAAATACATACCTGTGCTAGGGAGACTTAAAAGCTGTTTTTGCTGGGTCTGTGATGTTACGTGAAGTCTGGGGTGTTCCATGGTGTGTAGGGAGGGGATGAAGCATTTGGGTTGTTCTTTAGAACCAGAGGATGTTACCTTCTGGCTGCTGCATGTGGGAGAACTTCTGCTTGAGGAAAAGTTACTGCGTGTGTTTGAAGAGGAATAATGGAGTTTGATCATATGGTTGAGCAGACCTGCCTATACCAGATGCCAGAAGTCACTGGGTATCCTGTCTGGATCTTGATGGCACTGCAAACCTTATCTTTTTCAGAGGTGGGATTGGAATTAAAAAATTCTTTTCCATGGGGCAACATGTTTGAAGTTTAGAATCCTCTCACAGCGCATTCATGTTTATGCCATGCATCTCCATTCCTCCTGCTTTGCAGCTGAGGCAGTCCTTAGGGGCAAAGTCTGTGGAAAAGTCAACTGCAAAACTGACCCAGAAGGAAAAAAAAATTGTTTTACAGATGAGGTTTGTGTGTAGCTTTGGGGGAACCCATTAAACTTGACAGCAGATGCTCTGGTCTTGTCAGCACCATCCAGAAAGGCCTTGTGGTTTAGGCCTTGGATTGCAGTTTTCCACAAACACCCACATTATTTTAGGGTAAGGAACTGAGGAAGATGCCAACGTTGAAGTTCTGTCCTGTCCTTCTGTGCCCAAACTGCCCAGTCTGGGACCTGTGTTGCAGTTCTGGTGTTTGCTGGGGACACTTGAGCCCGGCCTTTGCACAAAACCATGGAGGGAAAAGCGAGCCCCAGCAAGTCCCTCTAATCCCCCGTGCACACACAGAGTGCTGCCTTTCTTCAGGCAAATTCAGGAGCCAGTTCCCATCTGCTGGGGGTGCCTGTGGGCAGGCTAAGGTTTTCATTAATTTTCAGCAATGTTTAAGTTCAAATGACTCTAACTTACAACACCAAAATCATACTTCAGTGGACAGAAACAATTTACTTCCCAAAATGCCGAGCAGTCTGTGCCACCTTCTGTTGCCAAATTACAGCAGGATATACAATGGTCTGTAGACTTTATTTTTTTTTTTTTCCTACTGGGAGGTTTTTCTGGGTGGAAAACCCTCACTGTGGTGAAGGAATGTAGTGAGTTTATGTGAGGAGAGGGGCTGAAGGAACAGAGCCACATCTGTCAGGTGCAGCCTGTGCTCCACAGTTCTTGTGAATTCTGTGGGCTTAGGGCCCCTTCTGTCCCATGTACCCAACCTTTGTTCAACTTTCAGTTCATATTGAAAATTATTCATTTTCCAAGGAATTTACTTGCCTTTTGGTTGTGTGCTTTAGCCAGGGGGGTTGACAGTGAGCTCAACCTACTTAAAAGGTAGTTATTTTAGAGATGCCCTCCACCCCACCCCAAAGCAGCAAGCGTGGTTTGCCTTGCCATTCCAGATCCCTGCCTCTTTCTGCTGGAATTTCTCTATTTGCTAGCTTCAGGCTTGCTGATTTCCTTATTTATTTAAATTTTTTTAACCCTTCAATATTTTTTTCCTCTGAAAAGAACTGGTATAAACTTCTTCAGCCTGTTCTTTCTTGGCTCTCGTGATCAAATGACTAAAAGCTGGAGTGGGAAGAATGTCTGGCCTTCAAGACTGTGATCTGCTGATTCATAGATAAATATCCTATAAAATACATAGTTGAGCTGCTCTAAGTTTAGGGCTGAATATTCTTTCATGATCTGTTTGGGAAAGCAGCCACAACTTGAGTCAGACTTTCCAGTTCACTATGTCTTGGTTCCAGTATGATTAAGTTCATCAGCCTGACTGAAAGTGAAGTCCTGGTTCTTGCTCCTGCATGCTGAACTCATCCAAGTGCCCTTACACTGTTTGGAGAGCCAGGTGAGCCAGCCTTGATATCCCCCTGGCAAAGCTGCATCACCGTGGGCCTCAAAGAGAAATATTTGTGATCCTGGAGCATTTGAAACTCATCCTTGCAGGGGCCCAATTAAATAAATTGGGCCTGGATTCAAAGTATTCAAAAGAAAAGTCCGTCTATCAAACTGTTTAAGAGTATGGGCAGAGAAAAGCCCAAAAATTATTTTTTCCCCCTTTTTTTCCCTGCCCCCAAAAGGGAAGTTCAGAGAGGAACTGGTCTGTGAAGTGTTTAGTTTTCTGTGGTGAAGAAAATAAATGTTTTTGTAAAATTTGCACTTGTGGGGGAAGAGAGAAAAGAGAATAATGAAGATGAGTGCTGAACACAGTGTTACGTGGTCCCTTGCTTGGTTTTTTGTGGAAAAAAATAATTATGTAGCAAAATAAATTATGTACAGTCTGAGAAGCACTTGTTTTCTTTCTTGATCTTGTTAAAGCATTTCTTAACACAATGGCTTTTTTTCTCAAGTATTAGCATTAATTACTGAAAATGTTAATAGGTTTTGTGGATTGTACAAGTGGGAAGACTGGCAACAACCTGATATTTCAAAAGAAAATAATATTCCATCCTCTAGATTCAAAGATAATTCAGGAAGGTAATAAAAGCTTGTGAAATCATAAGGAAGAAAGCTTTATGTCACTTCACTCCTCCATCAGATAGAAAGCAAATGCCTCATTTCATTGGCCAAAACTCTGTGTCTTGGAAATGACCGTGTAATTTTTTATTTTGCAAGTCCCTCATTTTCATGCATTTCAGTGGTCTCTTCCCTCCCTGCCTGGAGCAGAAATCTCACACCCTCTGAGTCCTGGGGCATTCTGGCACTCAGGGCTGCTGCTTCCTGTAGCACCAACCATCACTCTGTAAATCACACACTGCAGGGCTTCATTAAAAATTTGGAGAACCATCTTATGACTGGGCTGATGATCTCATTTTATCCATACATGGTACTTATTAAATAAATACCTTTGAAGCATAGGAAACCGTCTGGGAACCGACTTGTGTTTCTTCCTCTGCTCTGTTATCTTAATTTGATTGGTAGGACAGAAGTCCTGAAAATATTTTCTAAGGGAAATATACATTGGAAATGAAGCAGTGCTATTCTTAGCTCTCTTTGCAAACTTCCTACTTTTTTTTTTTTTTTCTTTCTTTCTTTTTTCTTTTCCCTTGTGACTTTGCTGTTCTTCAGGTGCTTTAACTTTGCATGTACCCTGATTTTCCCCGAGGGAGGATTTGGTGAAGTCCTGAGCACGTTTCAGACCCGACTCCAAGGCAACAGGAGGTTTTCCAAGAACTAATTCTGCCCGTTTCTGTGAGAGTCCTTGTCAGCACATTTTTTGCTGTAATGAAACGGTGAATAAACCCGAGTATTTTTGGTAACAGTGGTACACCACACCTCTAGGGAGCCTGTCCTTTCAGGATGGGTGTGCTTGGAGACCCAGGAATTGCACATCTTGTGCAAGTTTGTGCTTCAGTCATGAGGAAGTGTTTGTGCCAACAGGCCGGGACAGAAGCTCTTGGGAGTGAGCTCTTATTGTTTCACCAGGAAAAAGACTCAGCCTCTCACCTTCTGTTGTTATTAACTTGTTAGCTGGAAGTCAGAGCCGTGAAACCTGACTGAAGGTGTCATCTCCTTAGGTTTGGGCTCCTTTGGAGGCATCCAAAGGAGAGACCTTGCCATTGTGGGCACATTGGATGGAAGGACTCTCCAGTGTGATGCTTGATGTCCTGCCTCAGGAGGGTCTGTCACCCATTCTGTGTCTTCATCCTAGCAGGGCACTGGGCCTCCCCACAGATGAGGCTCCCCTCGCAGTGCTGTACCAATTTTGCAATGAAAATGCCCCTTCTGAGCAACCCAAAGAATGATTTTGGCTGTTCCTCCTTAATTCAGACCCTCCCAATTCAGATTGTGTCACTCTTTGCTTTAGCAGAGTGTTTCTTGAGCTCTTAGTTGCTAGACCTTGTAGAAAACCCCTGTGTTAGTAAAGTCAACAAGTGCTTTGCACAAGGACGTAGCTACTCATCTAAGCCTTAATTTTTACATTTTGCTGTTGCTACCTGTGCAAAGCCAGCCTCTGTATTTGACAGAGGGAGTAGCAGCTGGAAAATTCTTGAGGAAGAGGAGAAGGAACCAACCACCCAGCATTTAGCCCAGCGTCGCTGCACATTGAGTTCTGGACTTCCCAAATTGGATTGAACGTTTTGATTGAAAAGATTGTCAGCACTATGCAAATGAGAGGGAGAAGTGAAAGTGCATCTCGTGCAAGTAATTCCTATGTAGATAATTTGCCATAAAAATTTATATTGCAGTCCTTAAAACCTTCAGAGATTTATTCTGTCTAGGGAAAGGTGATTTATATGGTATTAAAACACTTTTTATGTTCCAGTCCTTTAGATTTAATGTTTATTGCCTATAAAAATGAAATCTTCCTGTGGATATTTAAAAGTTTTGGTACTGTGTGAAATATATATTCAGCTTAGAATCTGAAATGCTTTAGAGATGCAGTAAATAAGTGATGGAGTGTTACCTCAGGTTCACCAGCCTCGGCAGTCCAGCCTTACTCCAGGGCTGAATCCATTATGAAGGTGGCATTCTGCTTACCTTAGACATATGGTAAAGGAGAGCACGTAATGACAGAAGTAATGTGTAATTTTGTCATTCTGTTTTGGCTGACTATTTAGGGCACTTTGTATATTTGGTTTTTTTGACTGATGTGCGTAGTCAGTATAAAAATGCAGCAGTAGCTTTATTCCTTACCCGCAAAGGGCTGGATTAAAGCACAAGATTAGGGCACACTGCAGGAGTGTCAAAAGAAGGAAAGGCATTTTGCATCATTTCTCTAAATATCCTCTACCCGTGGTAATGGGGGAGCAGGGCTGCTGCAGTTCCTGTGGATAGCTGGGCAAGGAGGAGTCTATTTCTCATCTGACTGTTGGCGATTTTTGCTATCTCTGTTATTGTCTGGGCAGAGACACAGAAGAAACTGTACTGCCTTGAAAGCATAGTTCCCAACCTCACCCTCTCCCCTTTTATCGTGGACAATTTTTCAGAGCATAATCTATCTGTCTAGAAATGTATCAAAGCATGGAGGATAGAGGAGCAGATCAAGTGAGGCTTTACACAAAATAGGAAAGTGTGTGTAGGTGGTTGTTTTGCCTTGTAGCTTCTGTAATGGTGGTGCCCTGGAGAAGTAACTGAGGTAACACACTTTGCCTCTTCCCAAACGTTTCCCAGCGTTTCAAGGTCCATCCCACAGCAAACCTGAGCCAGTTCAACCCTAAACAGTGTCCTACTGAGGGAGATGGAGGAAAGGCTTTGGGGATTTTTCTTCTGCAGCTGCAGGTGGATCACTGCACATGGGGCACAAAGATTAAAGATGGATTTGCAGTCAGGTAACTCATAGACCCAGAGATGATGTTCAGAACAGCACTAAGGGCTCACCAGCAGTGCCTCGTTTACATCAAACAGCAGCCAGCTATCCCTTCCCAAATTGCTGTTTTCTAGCAGGAATCTGACATTCCTGTGGCTGGTTTCCCCTGCAGCCCCAAGCCCTGGTCCCCGGTGTTCTCACACCTCTGCCTCCTCCCCGTGTGGGAAGAGACGGGATGCAACGGGGATGTCGCAACGCCAGGCAGCCAAGGGGATGGCAGCAGTTCAAGAGGAACTCTGCTGAAACTTCCCAGGGCTGTAACTGTCTGTGCCCTGGCACGTGAAAGCCAAGGAAGCCTTGGAGTAGCAACAAAAGTCAGGGATGTAAATGCAGCGCTTGATGCTGCATGTTCAGCACAGGTGTTTCGTTTGGTGTTTAGAGGTGAAGCCAACCAGGTGTCCTCAGGTCTGAGTGGGACAGACAACAAAACATACCAGAGAAGTATCAGAATAAAACCTTTGTTGAGAAAATACGCAACCAATCAACCTCCCAACAAAACCTAACACACCCCTCGCCTCCATTTTTATTCTGGCCTGCAGAAGAATTTTGGGAAGCCAGGATCATGTTCTAAATGTCTTTTTGCTAGGTGTTGTGAAAGAAGTGCTTATAGGGTTGAGAAATATGATTTAGCTAAACTTAAATGAAAAACAATAGCTGAAAAAATACTCAGGCATTAGCTGGTGGTTGTTGGTTCCTCATTGTCCAGGTTTACATCTCTAACCTGAGGTGACTGCTGCATTTCAGGCTTTCTCTTCCCCCAGTGCTGGTTCTGTGGAGCCTGAGAATTTTCTGCAAGGTGTTCTCAGTCATCTGCTTTGGATGCCTGTCCATAATGCAAAGATTGAACTCTCATATTTTTTGTGTACTGAAATCTGAAAATCCTTAAGAGGTTTAGGCTCTCTGGGATGCTGCTGTTAGAGCAGATGTCTACAGATGTCTTTGTGTGGTAAAAAATTACTGTTTTATTTAGATTATTCTTTGTACTTATTACCCAGATACACTTCCAAAACCCAGCTCTGGTGGTCTCATAATTCCATGGTTTTGTGGAGTTTCATATTTGTTCACTTGCTGCTTTTGCAATAAGCTTAGTAGCTACATGTACACCCAGAAATGAGTTTTCTTTTAAATACATAGATGTTCTTTAGCTACATCTTTTTTTCATCTTTTCCTAATCATGAAAGATCTAAAGTGAGCAAGAAAGAAAATCAGTTTCAAAGCAAAACCTCTGTTGTTTGATACAATGTGTAGCATGTTGTGTCATCTCAAAAAAGGCATTTTTGGATCGGTTTCATATTGTCAGTCCTGGGGCTTTATCTTGTTCCATCAGTTTTCTCAGCAGAAGCGTTTGCTGGCATTTGGATGAGTGTGTCCAACCTCTTGTCTGCATATATGAAAGCTAAAATCTGGCTTCTCTTCAAGAGTGTCTAGATAAAGGATGAGGTACTAGAGGCAATGAATCCGAGAGAGCAGCTCAGAGGTAATCCAGCTATTTATTTGTGGTCTGCTGAAATGGCACATGGGACAGAGTGGCAACAGCAACTTCAGGCTCTTCTAAAAACCTGCAGTTTGCTGCTCTAGGTCACAAAGTTCAGTACTGGTTAGGGGTCAAAAATGTGTTTCTGATTAAATACATAATACAGACAGGAAATTGTTCATGAGGACCTGACTTTTGTTCCTAAAGGACTCTGATAATCCTAGAATCATAAAACAGTTGGCTTGGAAGGCATCTTGAAGATCTGCTACTTGGTTTCAGCCACAGCAAAAGAGAAGGGAGGTGTTTCCATTTTATCAGAAAGTGGGTGCTCTTTATTTCAGTTTTCATACAGGAGAGAGAGATGTGTGTGCATTTATATGTGGACTGAAAATCGCTGTATGACAGAGTGCCTGGCAAAGACACAAACATCAATGATTTCTTGGTAACGAGATCACTTGTGTCCCTAGTACATCATCTACCTCCCCAAACTGTCGGGAAGCAAGAATTACTGTATTGGAGATAACTGTATTTGTAGTTTCTTTCTGAGTGTGGGGAGGGAATGAAGTAATCTGTTCCATCAGCTTGTAAAACTGAGCTAATTAACAGACAATCAGCACTGATTGAGACAGCTGCATTCTTTACTGCGGGATTGTAAACACAGAGTCTTCACAGAATTGTTTTTACTGCCCTAAAGTGCAAGAAATTGAAATTGTATTTGATAGCCAAAATTAAGGACTTTTTAGTGCCAGTGTATCATAGCGAGGTTGACAGTGCCACTGCAGCTAAATCTGTTGTTTTCATTCTAGGGTGATTTGTTACAGTGAAGAGTGGAGGAATTCTGTAAATTATCAGCAAACATTTTTTTTTCTGGTTCAAAAAGTGTTTTAGCTGTCCTGTCTACCTTAGTTGTGATCATGGAAAAGTAGATATTGGCTGTCCATGGCTTGGTGCCTCCTTGGAGGCATCTCCTATTGGAAATGCCAGATTTGCAGTGTTTAAAAACTATTTTATAAATGCCTTTCATAATACATCACTTCTGGAAGGTCCTTAAATATTTCCTGATGTACAGTTTAGGGTATGCTATTGGAAATGTTGGTTTAAAAAAAGTCAGTCCACGTTAAAAATACAGAGAATAGTCCTTGTGGCTCTGAACCAGCACCATTATTAGCATGAAGCATGTTAGTTTTTGTTAAATGCAGTTCTGGCTGCTGTCAACTCCAATACAGCCTCCTTGTGACTGTACATCAGCTAATTTTACTTCATGAGTCAATTCTGCTATTTTCCTTTTCATGTCACAGAAAATGAGCTTAACTAAGTACTGCAATATGTTGTTGGGAAACACCTAGAAAAGGCATTCTGCATTCCACCGCCTCTGCCTCTTGATTTCAGTTCAGCATCAAGTGGGTTTGGTATCTATTTATCCAGATTAAATGTAACAAAAACCTGTAAAAAAATCTCTGAAAGGCTTCAAAATCTGGTCTTCTCTTCAACTGTCCAAAATATGTCACGTTTGCTATTGGCATTAAATGCCAGATTATACATTTCTCATCGTGTGTTGTCATGCCAAACTGAGTCAATGTTTGGGACTTAGATCAGAAAGGATACTAAGATGCCTAAATGGGACTTTTTAGTAGTAGGAAAAGCCTAAATAAAGAAATTGTTGCTTTCTTGTTTCCTATTTATATCTATAATTTTTTAGAAAACATCCACCAATTGCATTCACAGGCAGCTTCTCAAAAAAAGCTGTATTTTTGCCATCATGGGAAACTGCCTAAACCTTACAGCAATGCCCAGAAAGTCAACAAACTCAGACCAAGGGAGGAAGCATGTTAGTCAGGAGTCAAGGACCGTTCCCTGGAAACCCTCTGCCAAATACTCTTCCTGCTTAAATTGTTTATCAAACAGCAATTTCATTTGCCAGTAATTTTCTTCTGATCTTGTTTTTGTTGCAACTTGATTTCTTAACACAAGTTCCCCATCCAGCTTCCTCTGTGTCCCTGTCCCGTGCCTGCTGCTCCGTGGGGCTGCTGCTCCACAGGGAGCAAAGACCTCCAGTGAAGGGAAAAATCAGAATTTAAATGTGTCCCTGGATCAGCAGTAAAAGGGGAGGTGAAATTGGGCCTGCTAGAACGAGGCCCACTGGACAGCATTTCCATTATATATTTTATAGGTTTTCCCTAGTGCACATGCCTGTGGTTTAGGATTTTAAACTTAAAACAACAAAAAAATTCCAAGTTATGCCTAGTCCCATCTTTCCAAGCCAAATTTGTCATGGTAGGATAGTTTATTCATCCATTATCCCATTTCTGCAATGCCCAAAAACATGAGAAGGGAGCAAAACACGAGGTGATTAGTTCAAGTCCATGGTAATTTTTTCCCATCCCTGAAGAAATTACTTTGCTGAAATGTGGTTTTAAAAAGTATTTTTAGGTTGCTTTTTCAGTGTGTATTTGTACTTTTGTTGGTAAATATTTTATATCCCAATGTTAGGAAACAGCTGAAGTAGCTTTGAGATTGGAAATTGCATTTGTAGACTGAAGGATTATTGAGTGGTGGCTGGGATGGACTCAGTCTATAATGGTTAACCTTGTTAAAAAAATTGAAATTAATAACACATTTCCTCAAAGAAAAATTGTGAATTTTTGTTCTAGAAGACAGCATAGTTAGGAGCTGGGAGAAGTTAACTAAAAGCTGAGCAATGAGCTCATTTTCATTTCAAATAAAAATAAAAAAGCTTGAGGTTTTTTGTTGTGTTTTTTTTTCTTTTTTTTTTCAAACAACAGGTTCCCAGAACTCACACTGAAACACACCTGTGTGTGTATATATATTATTGATTTATTGGTGGCAACCTGTACAGCAAGTTATAAATCCTGGTCTGTGTTACAGGACGTGTCTTGCTTAAAGCCTGGTCATGCTTCATTTACCAGCACAGCTTAGGCTGGCAACAGGAGTAACTCAATACTGTAAATGATGTAACAGAGCTTAGTTAAAGACTTGAACTTTCTGATATTTAAACCACTCTTTTAAGACTACATTTTACTTTGATCTGTGGTCAAAAGAATTATTTAATGTGGCTCGTGAATCTGATCTTTCTTGGAAGTAAGACATTTGCTGAAGGTGCGTTATTACAAAATGGCAGCGTAATCCCCTTCCACCTGAGCACGGGCTGCTGCATTTGGGCTTCAGTCAAATGGCAAGAGTAGTGCATTCAGTAGTTTGTACTTATTTATCAGTTAGTTGCCTTTTATTTTATATTTTTCCAATTTAAGGGCCAAGACTCTTTTTAAAATTGTCTACCACAAATTTCATTTGTGGATCATGGGTCCTGTGCACCTCCTGGGTGGTCTGCTGGGGTCAGAAGCACAGTGAACGTGTTTTATGGGTCATGGATGCTGTGCATCTCCTGGCTCCCAGTTTGCTGGGATCAGAAATGTGCTTGAGCTGTTGGTTTTCTCTCAGTGTCCTTCTCCATCCCCTGTCACCCGTGTGTGTGTAGGGCTGAGGAGGGGACAGGGGACGTTCCTCCTGCCCTTAGTGGCTGTGACAGAAGCGGAGGGGTTGGGAAGGGCAGCCTAGCCCTGGTGGGACCCAGCATGCCATGATCTCCAGACTGTGGTTTTTATGTTCTCTGTGGCCACTTCACCCACGGGGTAATTGGCTGCTGTGCTGTGGTCAGAGCTATGGTCAGTATGGTCAGCTGGCTTTGTGCTTCGGTCAGCCTTTGATCAATCAGTGAGACAGGAGCTGAAGCAGATGGACTTTACACTGGGTCTTGCCCAGGCAAGGGCTGTGCAAGCAGCAGTGAGTTTCCTTTGGTTTCCCATAATTTATTTCATTTGGCAGAAGATGATGCAGTTTGAATCCCCACCACCCTGTAGCTGCCCTGAAAGTCACAAATACTAAGCTGAGGCTTTTTTTTTTTTTTTTCTCTTTCACAGTGATTAACCAGCAAGTACATGATGAACTTAATTTTATCTGTAGAAAGCCAGCACAGGGCAGTTGAGCAGGTGCTCACAGGGTTGTATTGTGATTTTACACCACAGCCAGTGCATGGTGGGCGAGCAGATTGCTCCAAGCTGGAGCAGCCCTCACCGCTTCCCACTGTCCCCTTGCTATACCCATCTGAAACCAGCCCTTCTGGGAAGCCTCACTGCAGCAACACTTAAATTAACTCATTACTTTTTGGCTTTTTCTGTTGTGGGTATTGAACTTTTGCTTTTAAGTGGAAGAGTGTGAAAATGCTGGTGTGGGAAGTGGGTGAAGCTGTAGGCAGCTCCCCAGCGGGACGGGAGCCGCAGCCTTGGCTGGAGATGTGCTGTGCTTGCAAAACCAAGGGAGCCCTCTCCCCCAGCAAACACTCACTTTTTAGGAAATTTATGGCCTTCCAAAGTGTGATGAGCTGCAGTGCAAAACCAAGCAGAATGTTAAGTAACTGGTGGAGTGGGTTTGCTGACAGATTCTCCGCCGGGTATCGAGCCCAAACTGCGGGTCTTGGGGGTGAGGTAATGGAAGCTGGTGGTTTCACACTGTGGAGCTTCTGTGGGAGAGCAGCTTGGGAGAAGGCTGGGAAAGCAGCAGGCTGGGGGATGTAGAGAGCAGGGAGTGCTGCTGGGTCTGGGAAAATCCACCCTTAAAGTGGTTTTTAGCTCACCCAATGCTCAAGGCGAATGGTGCTGCTGTAGGGCTGAGGTGAGGGTGGGCCTGGCAGGAACAAAGGGATTAGTCTGGGGTAGAAACTGAGAACTGGAGGAGGAGAGAAGCTTTGGGGTGAAGGTTGAGGGTGCTGTGAATGAAGCCTGAGCCTTATTTCTGGAGAGAGGTCAGAGCACATCAACCACTGGTGTCACTGTGAGCAGGGCTGGAGACCCTCGGGCCTGGGCCTTGTGCAGTCATTCTGCACCTGGGTTGGATGAGGATGGAAAGAGGGAGTAAATAATGCTGGAGGAAGAAAAACTACCTTTGGAAAGAAACAGGCAATGTTTCATTATTTTCTTGAATGAGAAAAAAGGCTTGTTCAGTACAGACCTTTGGCATTGGATACTCTCCAGTTCTTTGCATTTTCTAAAAAGTTTTGAATTCAAGGTGTAGAAGAAAAGACAGGAATAATCATCTTGGCTCTGGCACTGCCAAGCTTTTCCCTTTGCAGTGTATTTGTTGCTGGCATCAATATTTGTGTGGCTTCTTTCTGCTGATTGTAGCTCCTTCGAAAAGCCAGTGCTACCTTTTGCCCTCTTGCAGGATAGTTTGATAGGCTTTGCTTACATTTTGTGGCACTGGCCGTTCTTGTTGTGAGCAGACAAAGACACAACACCTTTTTTTACATTTTCCTTTTGGTTTGTTTTTTTTTTAGTAGCCTGCTAATTAAGATAATTTTATTGATGGCTCCACTGGCACTTCTGTTCTTGCTCTCTTTGTTTTATGCAGTGGCCACCACACAGGTTGACTCCCTGTCCCAAAAGCATTGTCTAGAGCCCTAAATTTGTTCCTGTTAAAGCTTGTTTTAAAACTTATTTGGAGTCAAATTACTTCAGTATGCGGAAATAAAATGTGTTTATTGAAATTTTCTAACTAATTCTACATGTGAAGGGTATTTGCATCAGTTTGCCAGGTGGCAAAATGCTGCCTAAGAAACGTGTTTTAATGCTTGTGGGTTTTTACTAATTTTTTTCCTTCCTCTGGGAGTGTAAATTACAGGTATCCTGGTCTTTGTTATTTGTTCAGCAGTCACTGTGGAGTGGTAAGATGGGATCGTGGTTCTTGAGATGTTGTGCTCTTGTTGAACTGTCTGGTCTTTCCTTTTGCTTGTTTTAGAAAGGGGCTTTACAGCAAGGCTGACACAAACTCTGCTCACAGAATCCTTACAATGTTTTACTTTTCTAAGCACTTTCAGCTTAGAGCTGGGGCTGCCTTTTACAGTCAAAACAGACATTAATAAAAATTCCCAGTGTCAGCTCTGTGGTTTCTCCCCCAGTCATAATCTAGAGCTTTATCAGGTGAACGTGGCTTTGTTTTTCCAGAGGAACACGCCAAGCTTGCAAAGCAGTTTATAATTTCTGAAATATTTCTGAAATACTGATATAATTGGTACATTGAATTCTGGACAGGTGCAAAAGATGGGGTTTGAGACTGAAGGGTGGATTGCCTCATGGAGCAGTCAGGAAAATGTAAAATTTCCCCAAGACAAATGTGCAGAGGTGTGCAAGACACTTTTACACTGGTGTCATCCTGGCACCAGGAAATTTTCCTTTAATAGGAAATAAAAAATTGCAAAAAGCTACATTGAGATCTTTGATAGATCTGACAAGTGCAATCCTGTGAGAGGATGAAAACAGAAATGAAACTTCCAAAATCTCCATTCAGTAGCAGATTATCAGTAGACTGGGGAACTGATTGAACTGGTGATAAAGGGAAATACCTGAAGTACACAGAAACAGGATTTCGGGGGAAGTGGTTAATGCTACATTTACTGGTAGAAAATTCCTAATCTACATCAAGTTGTGGTTTGTGTCAGTCCTTGTAATAAATAAAATGAGGTTCATGGTGAATCACAGAATCGTTAAGGTTGGAAAAGACCTCTGAGATCATCAAATCCAACCTGTGACTGATCTCTACCTTGACAACTAAACCAGAGCACTGAGAGCCACCTCCAGCTGTTTCTTGAACCTTTCCAGGGATGAGGACTCCACCACCTCCCTGGGCAGCCCATTCCAATGCTTTGAGCACCTTTTCTATGAAAAAAATTCTCCTTGAATTGTCCTGTTAATCTCTGCAGCCGTGCTTAAGGCTTTCAAAAGGCACACCTTAGGCTTTACATCCATGGCTGGAAGCGTGCCAGGAAACAATCAGTTTGTCTTCAAGTTGTGATATGTGTTTTTTGCTCCACTGTAGGAGCTTTGTGGTAAATGCAGCAAGGATTCAACATTTAAATATGGGAGAGTTACGAAAGTTTTGGATACAGTTATGTCACAGTACTTATAGATGGTTATTGCAGGTTTTTGTGACTTCTTCCATGTGAGCCATGGGAATATTGGTTCAAAGCAGAGACTGAGGACTAGTTATGGTTGCTGGAGCAGCTTTTGGGGGGAATTAGGATGCTGAAGTGTGGTGGTTTTCTTGGTTGTGAAATGCCCATGGCAGGGCAGTGGCCAGTAAATGTTAGAAGTGGGTGAGGGAACAGAAACTTCATAAATAGCCAAGAAAGTTCAATTTCTTTCCAAAACTGTTTTCCTAAGTGAGTAATTTTTAGGACTCAACTTTGAGAGCAGCCACCCAGCAGCTCCCAGGCACGGAAGGGCTGACTCGAATCTTCTTATTATGGAAAGGAAAGGCCTTGTTGTGCTGAACTGGTCAGTGGTGCAGACCTGCTGCTGGGTGATTATCAAAGAATGCATCTGGTAGGCAAAGACATGTCAGCCGTAAAGGAAAACAACCTTGAAACTCGCCTGCAGTGAGCCTGCAGTTTCGTAATTACTTGGGGTCAACCTAATTGCAAGGCTGGTGCCAAGAAGGGGGATTCCACAGCCCCCTCCCTCACTCCTGCTGTGTTTTCCCACCTCCCTGTTGGAATGATGCAGCTCCTCGTGGGCACAGCTGGGCCCTGAGCAGGGAGAAGTCAGGAAGGGAGGGATGGGATGTTTTCAGCAGGCTCCCTCTGCTCTGGTGGGTCCCACACAGCCATGTCACCCTGGGGTGACAGAGGCAGGATGAACAGGGAGTCTAACAGGGTCTGCAAGTACCTGAGAGAACATAAATTCACTCCAAGGTGATTGTTGTTACACTGGATAGTGGATTGACCTTCCCAGTTTTAGATTTTTTTTTATTTCTATACTGCCTGAAAGAAAGCTTTTAATGTTTGTTTTCTGGGGACTGCTTCTAATGACTCCCACACTTAGAGGGGCATAAGACTTTCTTGTCTCCTCTCCTCCCACTGCCTCCCTCCCACCCCCAGTAAATTTGTTGAAATGGCTCAAAGTAGAAACCCTGGAGAGAGTTCTTTAGTTATTTCTGAACTGTGCCTGCCCTAAATCGATGGGACTTTGGGGCAGGGGGAGGGATAATGGTTTTGTTTTTTCTCTCAAGTTGTGCTCCAAGCAGTGACTCCCTTTCTGCAGGTGGCTGGTTTGGGCCAGAAAGTTCATTAGCCAGTGTGGAATCAGTGGAACTGAAGCTTCCAGGCTTTGAATCCTTTCCACAGCCAGGTCACTGCTGCAACACCTTTGAGCCCTGGTTTTTGTTTGCTTTTCATTGGAACCCTTTTGATTTCAAAGGTGTGAAGGATGATACTGAGACATGGGCTCCTATTTTTGACTCTCCAACACACTTCTCTCTCTGCAGAATTACATCTTTTACTTGTTATCTACTTAGAGAGTGATTGCAAGGCTTGGGAAGTGTTTACACCTGAGTGTTACACAGTACACAGGTTTGAAATACTGAAGTTACTACTCTTTGCTCCTTAAAATGAGCTTTCTTGCAGAAATAATACATTGGCCACATTAATTTTTTTTCTTTTAAGATTGGGCTATCTCATGAGATTAAATCACAAAAGTATGAAAAATCTGCCTTTAGTCCTTGTGGGTTGTAATCCTGTATCTATTATTAGATTTAAATAAATGAAACTTGTATTGTGCATAGTTCAGCTCAAGCAAGGACGAAAAGATTAGCAATTTTCCAAACAATTTTCATTTGGGTCTTATTAAATATGACATGGCTTGAAGATTTAAAACCTTATTCTTTATCAAATCATAGGGTTAGATACCTGCTGCTCCTGAGCTGGGATTGCATCTCATGCTCTCAGTTGCTCATCAGTGCAAGATCTGGAGCTCGTGGGCTCCAGCCCCCAGAGTCAGACAGCTCAGTGCCATGGTGTGCTGGCAACTCTCCTTGGCAACGTCTGTGCCTGATAAGTCACAGAAGGAAATGTTTTGTGGGGAGGAATTATCAGACCTGTCCCAGAAGGAATTCAGAAAGCGATGGGAAGGCGCCTGGTGTGAGTGTGCCATGGCACCGGAATCAATCAGGCAGTGAGGGTGAGAAAGCCCTTTGTCATCTGCTACCTGACTCTTCATTGTAGCACAAAACATGAAATTTATTATTATTTTTCAATCAGTTCGTTTTCTTTCTTGTCTCTAAACTTGGAAGCACAGGCCTTTAAAAGTCTTGCTTTTCCATTGCTCAGGTTCCTTGCTAGCGCTCGGTGTGGGAAGCCAAAGCACTTGGTTCTTTGCTCCACTGAAATTCCCTCTTACTTCATGATTTGTGTTTTCTTTGCTTGGCTCTAAATGTGTGCTTCCTTTTTAAATATAGTTTTCCAAGTTTCTGGCCGTACCAGATTGTTTATATTTTTTAAAAGCCTTCTGCTTAGCCGTTATATTGCTCTTTATAGTTCTGCTTAACCACATTGGTTTCTGTTGCTCTTTTTTCTTGCATAAACTTAGCTGGGATGAATTTCAAATGTGGTTTATCCAACTGTTAAGTATTTCCCACTTTTCTGCAATAGATTTCACATATGTTACAGAATTCCAAACCAAGATCTGGTGGACATATTGCCCTGTTTCTTTACTCAAAGTCAGATATAGAAAGACTTTTAAGCATTTCAGTGACAATATTTAGGTCACTGGTTCCAGCACGCTGCTTGGCTTCAAATCCATTTGTCATATTGAGCTGGTTTCCAAGGATTAGGATAACTGTGGTCCATATATTTATATAAAACCCCGTAATTTTATGCTAATAAACCTAAAGGGGGAAAAAAGCTATTGGTCCTCTTGATTTGGGAACTCAAAAGGTTTTTTATTTTCCATCCAGAGGTCAGACTGTGGAGTTACATAAGACACATGTCCATCCATCCAGGATTTACATTTACCCATTCAAAAATTATGAATTAGGAATTCCTATCTAAAATTAGGAATTGGGCTCTTTCAGAGTATTTACTCAGTAGTATTTATATCTAGTAACAAGTCAGTAACACCTATTTGGGGTCTGGTATCAGACCTGACAGGAGGTCCCAGGTTTGTGCTTTTGGTCCTTTATAGGTGACTGAGTTATGGACAAATTCCAGAAGCATGGCAAATTTCTGGTGGAGAATATTGGGAGTTTTGCAGGCAGGTTGGAGGCACCTTGGCAGAGGGATGAGCTGAAAGTAGTCTTGCTCTAGCACATTATTCTCACTTTTCATGAACTTTTCTCATTGCCAGGTTTTTCTCTTTTGGAATTAATAAGAGGATAAAACAGTGCCAAATTTCTTTTATGAATTCTTGATTCTCCCAGTGACTTGGGGAATGGTATCTGTAGCTGAATGGGGGGGGAGGGGAATTTGCCTTTATTTTTTCATGTTATGTGGAAATACTGCAGAAGAGGCACAAACTGACACAGAAGATTGAGTGTTGTTGGTTTGTGTACTGATAAGTGACCCGTTCAATTTATTGTGGTGACATTTGGAGGCACAGCACTGAGTGGAGGAATTGGGATGGGGATAACACACTTGGAAGAAGTTGGAAAACAGTGGGACCTGTGCTTCAGCTCAGTAGAAAGTATTGGAAGATACTCTGGCATTAGGTACCATAAAAACATATATTTTTTTATAAAATACATGTTTCTTATATGGTATCAGGTGCTTATAAAAGATATGTTTTGGAGAGGAAATGGAGATACCTGCTAATAACCTTGGAGGAATAGATTCCAATAATAGGAAATGACAATTTTGTATTCAAATAAGGCAAGAGTTAAATGGAAAAGATCACTGCAGTGGCAGTATGGAATTATATACAGCATTTCATAGGAGATTAAGAATGACTGAAGCATAACTAATCCAGATTCAAGTATAAGGTTAACCAATATTTGAATTAATAAATTTTTATAATAGGGTAACTCAAAACAGGGAAAACCAGTATCTTTAAAAAGAAGGCAGGTGAAAATAAACCTGGTTTGAATATGTGCAACATCTGTAATCTTCACTGGGCTTGGGGATTTATTAGGAGGTGTGTATTGTGTGCCATTGCTCCTGTCCTGTGTAATGCTGGGGTGGAGCCATGAATGGTTTTGAGAAAAGTGGTGATGTTTTGGTTGCAAGATGGAATCCAAAAGGTTGCAGAGGTTCATTTGCTGTTATTCAGGAGGTCAGATCTCTGGAAGCCTGGTGCTTGTTCTGTGCTGCTCCCAGCCCTTGCATCCCCATATTCCCAATAACATGATGCATGTATGAGGGGTTTTTTGTTTTTTGGGGGTTTTTTTGTTTGTTTTTTAAATTTCTGTGACAAACAAAGCTCTGACTGTATTTTGTTTGTTTGTGTTTCTTTTTCTTCCCAGAGAGAGCTCGATACCACAGCAACAATATTGGCGAACCGGCAAGATGAAAGTGAGCAGTCCAGGAAAAAACTTATTGAGCAAAGTCGTGAGTTCAAGAAAAACACTCCAGAGGTAAGGAGAAAAGCTGTCCCAGTCTCTTGCTCTGGCACGTGGTCTTTGGCATGTGGAAGTGATGATTTCTCCTTCATGGTTTATTTCTGTAATTTTCTTGTGTGTATTGCCAGGTCCTCATCTAAACCTGCTCATATCTCTGATGTTTTCCTCATCAGGGAGCTTTTGCATTCTGTACATTCTGAAATGTGGATTGATGTTTTTAGAGGAAGAGGTTTATGTTTTAGAGGCCTTCTAACAGGCTCGCTCTAAATTATATAATAACGTAAAACCTGAAGAATTGCAAAAAAAAAAATTCTTCACCAATCCAAACTCTCAGAGCGCTTGGATTTAGAAAGTGACATTTTGCTGCCTAAATAAATCTATATCAAGGGCATAACTTCAAAGATGCTCATTTTTCCATCAAAAATCAAATTAAGTTTCGCTGTTGATTTCACTGGAAACACAACAAGGTCAGGGCTGAGCCAAACTCCCCTGGGAGGATGTGCATGGATCACAGGTGTGGGGTAAAACTTGCAGAGGGGTAAAACCAGTGGGAAAAGAGGGAAAAGTGATTATGTGTGAGAAGCTGAGAGTGTTTAAACTCCTCATGTGCAGTTACCTCAAACCCACAGATAATCTCACTTGGTTCCCTGCTGAAAGCAGAGCAGTGCTCAGGGCTGGCTGGCTCCTCTGTTTGTTTTGTGGATTTGGGTTGGTTTTGGTTTTTTTTTTCCCTGCTGATTGCCAGCAATCTGTTCACCCAGGAATGTTGTGGCGTTTCAAAGCCAGCTCCAGATTACTGATATGCCAGCACCAACTCCTTCCAAGGCTCTTCCTGGGAGGGGAGCAGCAGGCAGCTCTCCTAACCTTCAGTGCTGCTTCTCCAGCAGCAGCTGCTGCTCTGCCTCCTGTGGCTGCAGAGGGAGGGATGCTGACCCACACAGGGGGAAAGGGAGTGTGGGAGCAGGAGGGACTCGTGGGGAAGAGGCAGTGTTGATTACCTGGAGGCCTTGTGGGGTGGAAATCTGTTCTCTTTGAAGAAGAGAGGATTTGGGGACTGCAGCTTTGGAGGAACAGGACTTATGAAAAGGAGTGAAAGGATTTGGAGAGTGAGTTCAGGTGCTGTGAGAGGGTGAGTTGGTTG
The DNA here is from genome assembly GCA_013399915.1 of Illadopsis cleaveri. NCBI lineage: Eukaryota > Metazoa > Chordata > Aves > Passeriformes > Timaliidae > Illadopsis > Illadopsis cleaveri. The sequence continues at coordinate 22,136 of VXBB01000607.1, read as the reverse complement.
CCTTTGCAAACTGTTGGGAGGAGAAGGAGGAAGGAGAGAAGTGGAAGAATATGGAGAGTGTAGGAAATTGTACAGAATCCAGAAGATACAAGCTATTCCGGGGCCACATTTTCAATTGTTTGCTAGAAGCTTAAGTTCATACTACAAAAAAATAACTTGTTTCCTGCTGCCTTCCTTTTTTTCTTATAAGTAAAATGACAAATTCTTCAGAGTGTGGCTGTAGCTGCCAGTTCCCATCTGATGGCATGTTAGAGATTTCAGGAGGATTTCTTTAAGCCAGTTTTATTTCTGTGGAGCAGAAGGGGAGCAACAAACAAAATCCCCCAAGACACTACACTTTTTCAGTGCATTGTGAGAGCACCTTGGTAACTCAGTGGGAGAGAAATACACAGAGGCAAATAGATCCTCTTGTAATTACTTTAAGAGATATAGTGAGAAATTACATGCAATTAGTCCTTTCCAGTAAGCAGAATATAGAAGTTAAAACATTTAGTGGGAAGGCTTTAAATATTATTTTACAAAATACAATTCTGTACCCTCTCTTCTCTTCTAGAATATGTGAGGTTGTCAATAATTAATTAATTAATTAGTTTTATTTCTTTATTTTAATTATATATTCTATATTTATTTGTATGTGAGTTTATTTATTCAGGGACTACATTCAAAACAACACTCTGAACATCCCCAGTGCTGGAGGAAGTTGGGATCTCTGCTAGGTTCTACATCCTCATCTTTTGTCCTGGGGACCCCTATGAAACCATTCCTTTATAAGCATGCAGGAATTTTTTAGGTTCTTTCTTTGTCTGCCTTCTCTGCCATGGTGCTCTTCTGCAGCTTTGTTTCTGAAGAGCAACTTCTACTTTCTCTGACAGAGAAAGAATGAGAATGGGATCAAAGAATTCGAAGAAAATATCTGAACTGTAGGAATAGGCAGCTGTAGCCAACTTGAGAATTGGGTTTTGCCCCCAGGGGCACAGAGAGAGCTCAGATGAGGAACGACTGAGGGAGCTGGGGTTGTTTAGCCTGGAGAAAAGGAGACTCAGAGGTGACCTTATCACTCTCTAGAACTTCCTGAAGGGTGGCTGTGCTCAGGTGGGGGATGGTCTCTTTCTCCAGGCAGCAACGGACAGAACAAGAGGACACAGTCTCAGGCTGCACCAAGGGAAATATAGGCTGGATATTAGGAAAAAGTTTTTCACAGAAAGAGTGGTAAAGTACTGGAATGGTTTGCCCCGGGAGGTGGTGGAGTCACCATCCCTGGATGTGTTGAAAAAAAGACTGGATGTGGCACTTGGTGCCGTAATCTAGTTGAGGTGTTGGAGCATGGGTTGGACTCGATGATCTTGAAGGTCTCTTCCAACCTAGGAATTCTGTGATTCTGTGATTCTGTCTCTCCTGTCCAAGGGATTTGGTGTGGGAGATGTGGGTGTCCAGCTATCCCTGCTGGAAAACTGCACTGGATTTCACACAAAACTTACAGCTTGTGCAGTGTCTGTGTTCGCCTTCAGTTGGTTTTTGCACCCCCAAAAAGCAGGGAGGTCTGTGAACATTTCTCAGAACTTCAGCACTTTTGGGAGGCAGCTGGAAATCAGCAGGCAGGATCAGTAACTGCAGCTTTGTCTGGAGACCTCCCCAGGGTGGGAGATGTCCTTGAGGTGCACAGGGAATGCACAGGGAGCCACTGGCATTTCCAAACTGATACATTTGAGTTCCTAAAACATCCAACGTGCTCTTTTTCATAACAAAAGAGTTCTGTGGTAGAAAACCAGCCTGGATGCAGAATGTTCTTCAGATAGATAAATAAGCCAGTGTACAGCTCAGTTTCAATTTCCACCATGAAGTAACAACTTTCTTGGCATTAAAAGGAGAAACAAAGGCACAAAGATGGAATTGTCAAATGTAACAATCTGTTCAGAATTGTACTTTCCATTTTGTGTTTCACCCTGCCTGCATCTCTGTCAGTGCAGCCCTGGTTTAGGCTGTGCCAGCATCTCTTTTCCTCTGTCCTTGCCAGTCCCACCATAAATCAGGAGACAAGTGTGGATTGCCTTGACTTTCCTATTCTTTGCTGCCTTTTGACTTTCCATAATATCAGCTTGGAAGTTATCTCCTGTGCAGCAGAAAAGGATTCCAAAAATTGCTAATGAAGTTGAGGATACTCCTGTTTCTTTTTACTTTCAGAAATTGTGACAGATCTATTTGGGTCATTTCTGCCTTCCTTGCAAATTATCACATTGCTGCAAAAGCAATACAATGTTTTCATGTTTGGAGGAATGACCCTAGGGCTTTTGGTATTTAAAAATGTTAAAATACTATTTCTGTCTTGGCATATTGGGAGATGACTCTGGGAAGAAGTATCTCATGTTTGGGAACTTTAAGTGAACAGAAAATTCAGCAGTGGTTGTGCAGAAACTTTCAGAAAGGGTTCTTAACCTGCTACTGCAGAAATACCCTTTGCCTCCTCACACTTTTTGGAAGGTCATGTCAAACCTGCTGCTCAGAGATGTTTTGGAGTGTTTTCAGTCTCAATTTGTTTCCCCCTGAGCAGCTACTGTGGAAGGCTGAGGCTGGTCAGGAGATTACTTGAAACATCAATTTTACATGACTGTTACTTGGAAGACATCTCAAAATATATCATGTGAATTGACAGCCTGCATCAGATGATTATTTTCTTACAGTGACAAATCCTGAACTGTTGTGACCAACTGTGGTATTTCTGGGGTATTTTAACCTCTGTGGAATTCTTGTTTTACTTAATCCTGTCCTCATATGCCAATTCTGGTGTGAATAATGGAATGTTTGTATGACCATCTTTGAGAGTTGGGGTTTTCTAGTCCCTAAATAATTCCAGGTGCACAGGTTAGTAATTTTTGGCATGAAGTGTAGATAGATTTTAATGTTGATAACCTTGCTTTTGTTTTTACCCAGATTCTTTTAGTTCAGTAACCACTTTTTGCTTACCTATTTCTGTTTTGAACATTGAAAAGCTTCTCTAATACTTCCAGTTTTAAGCCTGTTTAACCTCCATTCCTTTTCTCTAGGATTTGGCCACACGAGCCAGGTAATACTGAGCTGTGGGGTCATTAAACTGGGCACAGGACAAAAGAGCAGCCTGGCAGGCCTGTGTCAGCTGCTCTTGGGAAATGAAATAAGCAACTAATTTTGTCAGGGGAGATTGTGAGCTCTACAAAATCAGGCAGATGTGAGATGCCTGCATAAGGGGCAGATTTAGAGACAGGAGCTTGCCTTGTTGCTGTGGGTTTTTATCCTAATGGATAAAATGGTAAATTGGATGGGTGATTCCTCACTGGTTTTGCCCTTTGCAGTTTCTGGGTTGTAAATGAACTCAGCTGGTGAGATTGGGAAAGTCAAGATTACCTTTAAGTGCCCAAATTCCCATCTGAATCCTGTAAAGCAGATTAAAGGTTCAGTGGGCAGAGTTATGGAGGGATATGGGAGAACCTCCAAGCACAGGAACATTAATTCTCAAACAAAGGTGCTCTGGAAAATGGAATATGAGAAAGTGCTAGATAATAAAAAATAATAAAATAATACTTGAAATACCTAAAATTATACCTGAACACTGAGTGGGTGGAGGGGGCAGCCTGCTGACCCTAGCCCTTGGTTAACCCCAAATAAATGACAATTTACCTGCCTACATCAAAGCTATTTTCCACCAGTGTCACTCAAACCATCCCTGTCACCCCATCCTGCTCCATCACAGTTCTGCAGTGCCCCAAAGAGAGAGAAAGATGCCTGTAAAATCTTCTGTTACACAAATAATGGTTGTATTCCTCATGTTGTATGTCAAGGTGATGCATATCTTTAAGATCCATATAAATATAAATAATGAATATAAAAAATATATCATTATAATTTCAAGTCATAAGGAAATTAAGAGAGTTATTATGGAAGGGCTCAGTTTTTCAAAGTGCAAAATTCTTAAATTCTTTGTCTCCAGTGTTTCTGGAGTATTCTATTGAAATATCCATTTTCTACAGCAAAAGATAATTAAATTAAGTGTAAAAAAATAAAATAATTCTGCTGCTTGAATTAGTTCTTGAAATGAGAGCAGGATCTTCAGAATTGTGGGCAATGTTGATTCCCAATGACTTTGCACAGTCAACTTTGGTCTAGTCTGTGTGACAAAGTGGAAATAATAACAAAATCTACTGAAAACACACAGCCTGTCTGAGGATAATTGATGTTCTCAGTGTCTGTGTACAGAGGGGTGAATATTGATTTGCTGCCATCTACAGCTGGGTTGTTCCACTCCTTTTATTGTTTTCTTTTTTCCTTCCCTCCTCCTTTTTCCTTTTCCCTCTTTCCTCCTCTTTTTCCTCTCTTCTTTCCATTTTCCTCTTTTTTTCCCTTTCCCTCCCAGTTTTCTCTTTTTTTTCCCCTTTGATGAATACCTCTCCTTTAGGATAATATTTAGGTGCCCTGTCCTACCTTCCTATGTTTTTATTCTTAAGAGCTTTGTTTTCCAGGTAAATGATTTTTATGGTAATTTGTACTACATGGGCTTGGTATTTCAAAAGCTAAATGGAGAAGTACACTATTATTATCATGTGACTTTTCCAGAAAAGTAATAAAATCTGTCTCCATATCTTTAAATGTGATTTAAACACAGGTCTTGTGGAGTCAGAGGGGTTAAATCAGGTCTAACCTTATCCTGGGTAGATTATTTAATACATATTTCACTTTAGCATATTCTCTTTGTTCACAGGAAACCCATCAGTGTTTCTAACATCTATTTCTATATTATGATTTCTTGCTGCCTTTTTATTGGAAGTGAGAGGACACTAAAACAATTATGATTCACAGTTGTATTTTTCTAGGATTGTCCTAAAACTCACCTCCACTGACCACATTGACCATTCCTACCATACTCAGTGAACTTCATTAATTTATTTTTTTAATAATTGTCTTTATTGTCTTGTGCTGTTCCCAGCAGTGCAGGGTGGCAGCAGAATCTGCAATTTATTTGGGAATAACAGGGCTTGAGAAAGTCCTTTTAGTAAATGAGGCCATATTTTGGGGATTTTTGCTACGCAGGATTTCATAGTTCATGATTTTCAAACAGCATTTATAAAGGCCTGAAACCCAGCAAAAGAGTTTCCCTGACCTGCAGAAGTCATGATTGTGTTGTGTGTTATTAGGCAGAGCAGTTTAATTTTTCTGGAAACACATGACCTAGGCCACTTTGAGTTACTGCTTTTCTCTCCATTTGCTTTCAAGAGACTCTTAAATCAATTTTCTACAACACATTTACCTCAAAAGTCTTTTTGTAAATCTGAAAATATACAGGCAATTACTTTAGTCAAGAGTTCCAGAAAAATATTCAAGAGGGGGACACATCTGAGTCAATCAAGTTCATTAGAGTAGTTGAAGAAAATAATTCCTCTGAAGTCACTTGCTGTTAGTAATGTAGATTTATTTCATCTGAGCATTTTGCTGGTTGAACATTCTTGAGAGCTGAAGAATTCACTTTTCTTGTCCCAGCGTTGGTGACAGGTATTGGATTTCAGTAATACCAAGGGTGCAGCATTTTCCATTGCAGAAAAGGAGGAAAAGGGGATATTCGGGCTATTACTGTGGTTTACAAAGGCACACACTTGTAAGCAAATATTTACAAGTTAATCTCTCTTGTTAAGCCTTTGATGCTGCAGCGAGTTTGTGCTGTCACTGAGGCTGAAAGGAGACAAAGCAAACAGTTTGTTTTTCCCTGGTTGTTCTTGCCTTTGCTTGAACCTGGCAGGGCTGACCCAGTTGGAAAGGGGCCAGAGCAGGCAGCGGGGCAGGGGAAGGTTGGGGGTGAGGGCTGAAAGAGGAGAACCTTTTCAAGGTCACAATTCAAGGAAAAAAACTCACTCTGACAGAGCATTTGTCATCCTTCCTCCTGCAGAATGGTTGTACTTTATGTAGCATGCATTAAGATACAACGTGATTTATTGGTGTATCATTGACTGGCTTTTAAGGGAAAATATTGTCATTTCTTTTAGCTGAAACTGCTGAGATTTTTCTCACTGTGGCACCAACAATTACCAGCCATTCTTACATTCTGTTTTATGGTAAGCTAAGTATAAAACTTGGAAATTATATGGAGATCACTGGCAAAGCGAGTCTGAAGTTCAGTCCCTAAATTTACTCTGAACAATAGTTTGACTTATTTTCAAGAGTTATAAAAATAACAGGCATCAATATCCCTGCTCTTCCTTCCTATGTGTATTTACCGAGCGAAGAAATAATTAAACATCTTCAATTAGAGCTTTTCCTTTTTTTTTACTTTGTGAACAAAGGTTCTGTAACCCTCAGCTCATCTGCTGGACCACCTCAAAGTCACTCAGGTGGAATTAAAGGAACATGTTGTTCTCATTAAAATCACCACGTTGTCACAAATAACTCTTTCAACAGGAGCTGCCAGTTATGAGAGATTCTTGCCCTTGCCCTGACAGTGGATAAGTGAATAGTTGGATCTGCTTGAAAGAAAACCAGAAACTATTAATATGGGGACTAAAAATACTCACAAACCAAATGCCCAAGGTACAAATGATAGTTTGAAGCTTTTCTATTAAACACCCTCCCAGATGCCCCAAGTTAATGCAGGGCCACTCTGTTGTGGTCAGTTCTGGTTGAAGTCTTGATTTTTAGGGAGAGAAATGTCTGTAAAATGCTCTTAAAACCTATTTTCTTCCAGGAATTTTGAGTGTGTTTTGCTTGCTTAAAACAAAAAAAATGCTTTCTGGTGACAATTTTAAAGTAAATTAAATGACAGATGAGAATTAGAGCAGTTGAGAGTCGTTTTTATTTTGGAATTCTTTTTGCATTAACACATCTGCAGTGTTGATGAATATATGGAAAAATGAAATTGTGCTTCTATCCTGCCGTGTCTCCAGTGTGACAATAAATCACCTTTTTTTCCCTTTTAAAATGTCTGGCCTTGTAATTTATGTTTGCATAACCCATTACTAAATTCATAGTAGGTGTTTTAGTTGGCAGGCACAATTCCAGGGATTCAGTGGACCTATTTTAATACTGAGCTTTTGTTACTGTTCATAATTATGTGTAGAAATATATGTATTTTCTTAATTATAAAAAAAAACCAGCCTGCTTTAACTTTGGATCTCCTCTCACTTCCTCCACACAAATAGTGCATTAAAGCTTTGAAAGAATTAGTGCTTTTTTGACTTGAGAAAAGAAATGGATTTACCAGGCTGAGGGGTTTGGTTTTTTTTTTCTAGTTTTGAAAAAACAAACCACCAAAAAAAGTAATAAAGTACAAAAAGCAAAGTTGTGATGCATCCCTGGTGCTATTTAGAATTTTTGAGGATTCTTTATATTTTATAGACCAGTTGTAAATATTTAGGACAGCATCAAGACAGTATGCAAATAAAAGAAGTTTTATTAATAACCATTATCTGGCCTGTGGTAATAAATATGTATGACTCACATAGGAATAAACCCACCCAATAAATATAAAAGCCATACAAAACCATTAACAATTTTTAATGGACTTGCAGATGGAATAATTTAATGCAACTGTAGTTACTCAGGTTCCAGCTCCTGTAACTATTCCTCATCTCCTTGAAAGCTTTCATCTGAAATACATTGCCACCATTCAGGATTCCACCTTGTCTCTGTTTAAAACCATAAAGCTGTGGTTTCACAATTTTTGAAGCACTAATGCTTATTTATGGCCACAGTTCTGCACTTTTTAAGTACAGGGGTGGTTATTTATCTATTGAACACACAGTGACTTTCTAAAAAGGGAAGCTTTTCTTCAGAAGCAGCAGCACTAGGCCAGTGTTCAGCAGGAAGGATGAGGAGGTGGGAATGAGCTCTGTGCTGGTCCTGGGGATTAATTATAACAGGACTGCCACTGTCTGCCAAGGGGACAGACATCACTTCATTTATTCATTCTTGCCACCCAGGGACACTGAGGTTGTGGTTTTCCCATCCCTGGAAGTGTCCAAGGCCAGCTTGGATGGGTTGGAGCAACCTGAGATAGTGGAAGGTGTCTCTGTCCCTGTGGAACTGGATGAGCTTTGAGGTCCCTTCCAACCCAACCCATCCCATGATTCCATTATTATTACTTATTAAGATTAAACCTAAAGGACCCAAACTTGTTAAAGGACCTGAACTTGGGATGCTTCTGCCCCAAAATGGTTTTCTTGTGGTTCTCTGAAATGAAAAATGCTCAGTTCATGAATGAAAGCAATCTGGATGAGGTAGATACAGCATCATCACATGTTGTGAAAAGCTTCTGCTGTGGTTTTCCATGTGTTTTGTTTCCTACTGGGTAAATAACAGTAATTTCAAGTATTTTGAAGAATATGTCAGGTTTGTCAGCTTATCCAAGTGTGTGTGTGTGGGCACCAAAGACCTTTTAATAAAGTATTGNACTCCTGTACATAAACAGACCCTGTGATCATCTGTAAATTGTGTGTGTATTTGGAGTTATCCCGCACGCTGCCCGGCGTCGTAATAAACATACACTTTGTAACTTTAAACTGTTAGAGTGTCTTTGTCCGTCATAGTGGGATATTGGTATTAGATCAATATCCATATTTTTTTAATAAATCATTGCAAAATAAACTTGTGTTGCTAGGCTGAATGCTGATAGATGAGCTGCTCTGAGGAGAGGCACCTGCAAACACTCTGCAGGTTCAAAGCTGCTTTTAATCCCCAGCTTTCCTCCAGTGCGAGATGGCCCTGGGAGTGCTTTCAAAAACGTCCCAATGTGTTAAAACTCCTCAGTCCTGTTCGTCAGAAGCGATTTGAGCCGAACTCTTCAGCACTTTCTGTGTACTTTGGGACATGTCCACACCTGCAGTGGAGCTGTGCTGGTGTGGCCGTGGCTTTCAAAGGCAGCTTTAATGCCTTCCTTGGCTGGCAGCACCGGGCGGCTCCTTTCATGCTGCCTGGGCCTGGCTGCACCAGAGTTCCCAGTGCCACATCTCCCAAACCTTAATCAGACAAATTAACCTGTTGCTGATTATCCCCTTTGCCTTTTAAGTCCTGCTGATAAGACGCTGAAGGGCTGGGATGGGTCAATCAGCAGCACTCAGTGCAAGCAAGGAGCCAGAGGTGGGCTTGGGAGCTCACCTGTCCTGCCCTGCCCTGCCCTGCCCTCAGCTTATCCTGCCCTCCAATGCCTGGATACTTGGTTATATGGAAACCCTTGATCCTTGGGAAACTCCATCTATTGCTTTTTTGAAATCCATTGCTTTTTGGGAAACTCCCCATTGTCTGTGGGAAACCATCCACTGCTCCCTCCACAACCTTTTCAGGGCCTCCCTGGGCTGGGCAGTGCTCAGCTGGAGGAACTGGGATCAGATTTGCAAATCATTTTGGAGCAATCCCCTCTTGCTTTCTAGCAAAAATCAACCAAGCACTTGGTTCCAGTGGTCTCAGTGACGAGCAGTGTGCATGTGAGATCAGAAGGAAGAAAATCACCCACGTTCACTTCCATGCTGATGTGATGCTGATCAGTCATATTATCACCCGTGTGAATGCTGAAACTCAGCTTAAAAACAAGAGTTGGGTGTGGAAAGCAGCACTCCAGTGTGTGATACACCTTTAAACCCTGGCATCTTACTGCAAAGTGCACATGCTGCTGCCCACGGTGCCCTTGGTTCATCCATGCAGGTAAAATAAGGGCAGCAATAAAGAAATGAAGTGCTGCTTTGTTAGGAAAGGGAAGACATTATTAGTCTAAAAAAAGATTCAAACAAAATCAGCTAACTGGTTGAAGTAGTTCGTCAATTAATGCTTGAAAAAGCAGTAAGTTTAAAATGTTCTTTCAGTCAGTCACAGGAAAAGGCATATATTAAGCTCACCTGTTGAGAGGATTATCTCTGCTAAACACACTCATTTCACTTGAGACCAAAATAGATCCTTAAAAAATTAATACCGAAATAGGTTTACAGCCGATAGAGAGATTTCCTTCAGACCTGTTTTGTGGTATGCTCATCTGCTTTTTCAGGAATTTTAAGCATTGAAGGAATGAAGTCAAAGCTGCTGCTTGTCTTTGAAATGGATGCCTCTTTGATAAGCCTCTGATCTCTGTACCCAGAGTTGTAGTAGCAGATTCAAACACTGATTGTAAAATTGGGAGACTAAAATGTAGCCACGACAGCTTCAAACACTCTGTCTCTCTGTCAGATTCAATGCACAGGACATTGCCAGGAGTTAAAACGATGCAAAATTAAAGTAGCCTACTAAATTTACCTGCCATGGAGAATCCACAAAAGAACTGCCACTTCTAATCCTCCAATTCGTTTCAAATTATTATTTTTTCAAATTGGACTCCCTGATCTCTTCAGCTCAAGCTGTTGTAGAGATTTGAAGAGCTGTCTCTTCTTGTCAGATCACTGGTTTAATAATAATAATATCTTACATTTATATAGTCCTTTTCATCCTGCAGCTTCCCAAAGTGCTTTACAAGCTCTCTATACACAAAATCATGCAACCACCTCTTGGGTGGCTGCTGCTCATCAGCTGCAGGAGTGTCTGGCAGCTCTTTACCCTCCCTCCTCGCTCACTGGAAAGCACCAGGGAGGGGTAAAAGATGATCCCAGTGCATCCCAAGGGGATGAGAACCAGTGCTGGGATGTGCTGCCCACCCCAAAACTGGGGATACAGTAAAGAACAACCATCACTGTGGTCTTGCTGGTTTGTTCTCTGATGACTTTTTAAATTATTATTATTATTTCATTGTACTCACAGTCTGAAAAATCCCTCTCTCTGGAATTTGAGGGGAGCAAGAGGAGTAACTTTGTACCACTCCTTTCAAAAATGTACATGGGAAAGTGCAGGTATCTTGAATATAAAACAGTTATTAAAAAAAAAAAAGAGTCCAAACCTCTATCCAGATGTTCTTACTCATCTGTTTTTGTTGGAGACCCATGGAGAGCTGTTCTGACCTGTCAGCAAGTGCCTTCCATGGTTTCTTTAAACCTCCAGAACCTGGGGATGATGGTGTAGAACAGATTTTTGTCAAATTAGTTCTAACTCTTGAGGTAATGATTCCTGGGAGGGAAGAGGCATTGAAGTGGCATGAGGCTGCTCATTAGTGGGGGAGGCAGAGAGTGAGTGCAGCCACTCTGCCTTGGTCCTCCAAGGGAAAATGGCCAAGAACACATTGATGGAGGTTTAGACACAATTAATATAATGAGCCCAGGTTTCTGTAAGGATTGATCTGGCTTATTTCTGTATTTGCTTTACTACTTCTTGGTTTGGCTTCAAGTGTGCCCTTCCCAAGATTGCTGGTGCTGAAAGGAATATTAAAAACAAACAAAAAACCTGGGGACTGCTAAACTTAAGGGTCACTGACACATGTGCAGAACATCCTGCTGTGCTATGCTCCTCTGAATTTGGATCATGTCCAACCTCATAACTTTTTCAAATTATCCTGAATTTTGTGTTCTAGATACCATTAGAGACCATTTACTGTGTCCAGACTGACTTCAAATAATCCTGCCTTCTTCCTTACCCACCCTTTGAGGGTGGAGAGGATGCTAATGAGGAAGGCTTCTCTTCTGCCTGGGGGGGAGGAGGTTTTACTTCAATGGTTTCGAGCCAGGAAGAGGGAAAGCTGGAGGCCCAGACATGGTCTCAGAGGCCTTGAAAATGTGGAAAAATAGAAAGTGTACATCCATAGACACTAATACTAATGGACACTTATCCTGTCTCTGGCTGTAAATTACTGAGATCCTGCTTCTGTCTGGTAATGCAACTTAATCAGAATCAGTTTTACTGCTCTGACCCCATAGGGAACATTCTAATTTTATGTTATTTTACATTTTGTCTAGTCACTGTGCTAGGAAGCTTTGTATCCAGTCTCGTGGTGACATTTTGAAGTTACATACTGTTGTATTTACCTAAAAACCCTGGAATCAGGAGGCTGCAGTTCAGTGGCATAGCTTTTTTCTTGCAGTCTTTCAGCTGATGGTCAGTTGAGAGGACACAAGGTGCCCAGCAGTCCTGCACTGTGTTCAGGGCTGGGGTGATTAAAAACATCCCAATGTTTTCTGAGCATTGATTTCCTGAGCAGAATTCCCCAAGGCAGCCTGCTGCTGGGCTGTGCTGTGCAGAGAACCTCTCTCTACAACTCCTGCACTCCTGCATCTTGCAGCCTTTTCAAGTTGCAGCTTTTGCTCTTCTCTCTCTCAGTCCGAGGCCTGTGGTGTTGCTCGTTGCCTCCACACAGCCTCAGCACTGGATTTGGTTTTTTCCAGGCTCCCCATGGGCAACAGCAGCTTTGTAGGCAGGGGAAAACCTGGAAATCCGCTGAACAACTGCTTTACACACGTGCATGGATATGAAAGTCAGTTATTGGGGTATCCAAAGGTCTGATGGTAACAACAGCATTTTGGAGCTCCCATGGAGGATTTTTCCAAGGCAGTGTGGAATGGTAGGAGAGCTCACCTTGCCCATCCAAACACTGCCTCTGGCAGTAGGAGGTGGCACTCCAGCCATCTCCTGTTCCTCCATGAGGGACAGTCACCAATTCTGTGCTGTTCCCGCTGCAACAGCACTTTTACCTTCATATAAAACAGATGACAAGGGGAGGGATCTGGGAGAGGATGAAGGGTTGACGCCGCTGCAGGTCAACATCCTTCCTGCCACTGAGGTAGACCACACAACATCTGTTTGTAGTTTCCAAGGACATTATTCCCTGCCCAGTGCTGGCAGCAGGATGTCACTGGTGGTGCCCAAGAAGATGGGGTGTCCATCTCCCACACTGACCATGAGGTGAGCGGTGCTCGTGCACCTTTCCGTTCAGTAACCACCATATTTTTATTCTCTCAGCCTAGTCTAGCAGGTTTTTTAAAGGGATTACACTCCCAAGGCTGGGATTGAAAGCTGGATTTAATGAGTTTGATGAGCCTGTGTAGCAGACTTGCAGAGAAGCCTGTCTGTCTAAATAGCATTTTTAATAAATTCCCCCTGCTCCGGAGATTAGCGAGATTAGTGCGAGAGGGCTCCTTCCCCATGCAAAGTGCCACATAAAGACAAGCTCCTCTGATCACTAACAGTGCTTGCCAAAAATGAGTATCTTTACACTTAAAACAGTGGCTCTCTAGTGGCAGAGCCCTCTGTCCTGGGTCAGCACTGGGTGTGAGGAGTGTGAGGAGTTGGATGCTGCGCCGTTGGATGCTCAGCTGCATCTCCACAGGCTCCTACCCTCAGACCATCTGCTGTGGGGGATGCTGCTTGCACATCTCCCAGAAGTGATAACTTGCTCTAAAAAAACCCCAAAGCCAGCCTTCGGGATTACTTATTAAAGAAAGTATTCTGTGAATTCATGTTGTTTCCGTAAATTTCTGTTGGAGTTCTCCAACTGCGAGCTGGCAGAAAGGCACTCGGGTGTTCTCTGTGTGTATATTTGCATATATATATATATTTATGTGGATGTACACACGTTAAAAGTAGCTCTGCTCAAAGATGAAACTGGTGATAGTGTCTTGGAGCAAGCAGGCTACAGAATCCCTCCAATGGACAGGCTTTTCCACTGAATTCTGCCTCAACAATAGTGTTGGCACATTTTTAGATGTGTGAATACATATAAATAAGTCTTAGAAAAAGCAATTGATACGGGATTTTTTAAGTGAGCAATAACTGGGTAAAATATGTAAGGGTAGATGGCATGTCTTATAGGGTATTGACTCTTAAAACTTGTTGCTGGTCCAAAATTAAATATTGCTGTTCTGTTTTCCAAATAAGTGTGATTATGGAACAGGGGGAAAAAAAGATATCTGCATACCTTTTAATTTTTATTTTTAATAAAAGATGAAAGAGACAACATATCTTGTCTGTGAGTGTTTGAAATACTAGAAGTATTTTGGGGAGATAGATTAGTTGGCAGAGTGCATGTTGTTGAACTGCTGTTCAGAAACAGTAGCAGCTTTTGGTGGGTATGAGCATTTTGATAAATCTGATAACACACTCATTTTTGTGACCTTAAAAGAAGGATTGTCTGGTCACAAACCTTGGATGAAATACATGGATAACTTTTCCAAAAATCCCTCTTACTACTGCATTGATCACACACAAAGTTCTTAGGCACATTCTGTTTCTTTTTTTTTAAATACCTTCCTGCTTTAGAACGCAGATGAGGGAGAGTTGATATTTTGGGGGATTTGGGAGCATTGTTGTCTGTTTTCTGCACTTGTTTAAATTACACAATCCTTTTAGAGTGCAAGCTTTTAAAACACACCCCTACTTTAAACCTGTACATATGACCCTGGAAGATGGGGTGGGGACAACAACATGAAGATAAAATTTGAACATTTGTAAGTTGATTTTTCCCAGTGATAGTTCTTTGATGGTTCGTGTTATTTTCAGCTCTGTAAAAGAGGGTGAAAAAGTGGGGATTTTCCTCTGTTGATGCTTGGCATCATCCACAGCATCATCTGCAGCATTTAAGGATAAGCAGATTTTTAAGTGCCAGCAGCATCTCCAGGTTTCTTTCTTCCCTCAGCAATGACCTGAAGGAAGAGAACAAGGCCCACAAGTCCTGACTTGCTGCTGCCACAGAGGAAAAGCTATAATTGAAATTTTGGCTGCATGTCCCTTTCATAAGTATTTGCTTTGTACCTTGCAGGATTAAAAATATTGGAAGTGAAATACAATCAGGTGTAAATGATGTTATATAAAATCTTATTGCCAAACCTCTGCTGTTAAGAAATAAAGTATTTTTTATTGAAACGAATAATTTAATTCTACCAGTGTACTGATTTTTTTGCTTGCTCTCAGAGTAGGAAAATTGGCAATTAGTATTCCAATAACCCAGTCTTATGGAAAGATTTGCCTGTTGTTAGATATGTTATAATTTATATATTGCATAAAACCTAGTGTGTTCCATGCTTTAATATTGTTCAATCATTTAAAATTTGTGCCAGGAATCAGAATCTAATGCTGGAATTAAAGCTCAGAGCATTCAACAGCTGCATTTATTGACTGCAGAAGATAATGAAGGGATAACTGGTAGATATGTTGTGCTTGAACCATCCTGGGTTTTAATTCCATTATTTAAGACCCTTGGACACAATATTGAAGCATCAATTAGTAAAACTTGCACGTTTTCTCCTGTGTTGACAGCTTCTAAAAACCAAAAGATTGGCTTGAAAATGTCAGTGAAACCTGAGTTCCAAATGGCAAGGAGGTGTATTTGGAGCTACTCTGCTGTTGCTGCTCCCCTTTCCCCCCCTTGTTGTTTAGGAACAAATCCTGTGTTTGTGGTAAGGATTTTATCCAGTGATCTGCAATCACTGGTGCCAGCAGCAGAATGGTGTTTGTTTAATAAAAGATTAAGTAAAAAGTACCTTGGTGTTTGGTCTCCAGTGCAGTCACTTTATGGGCTGAACATTCCGGAGCCAAAATAACAGAAAGGTATTTAAATCTTTGAAAAAAGAGCTATTTCTGAGTGTTCTAGTGGCTTTTCTTAATAGCAGTGGGTGGATTTAAAAAATAAAATAAAATAAAATTTAAAAAAAATTAAAAAAAAAAAAAAAAAAAAGGTGCTTAGCAGATAAATATAATGAAATGTATCTTTTTAAAACCAGGGTCTTTCAGGTTGGGATCTTTGGTTGGAAACTTTCCAAAGATGGATGACTAACTAAGTAAAAACAATTCCCAAAGCCCCTGGGTGGAGTTCCTAGACTGGTACCAGCAAATTCCCAGAAAGGAAAACAATTGCTCCTTAATGGGAAATCTTTCACCCAAAGATTATTCACTTATCAATACTCTAAAAATATCCTAAATAGTTTCCCAGAATTCTAAGGAACAGGAGTTGTTTTTTCTGGGGCAGGTGTGTCATGCTCGTCCAGCAATGGTAGATCTGCCCTATGATGCTTTTTTTTTTAGTATTTTTTTAGTATTTTAGTCATTTTTCTTTAGTATTTAAGAGCAGAAAGGAAGAAACAGAAAATTAAATTAGGTGTACTACAACACAGACTGCTTCCTGTGAGGGAAGACTGGGAAAGGTCAAACAGTCTAAACATTTAATTTTTTTTTAAGTGCATATTTTTCTATTATTCCTCTTTTCTGTATTTCTGTTCAGTGTAATATTGCATTTTGTGACATACCGAGATAAAAAACCTACATTTTTCAGTATGAGTACCTTGACTGTCTTCAATAATTTTCGTGGAGTGTTGTGTTCTGCTGAAGTGGGGGGTAAATGCCAAATTTTTATATACAATGTGGCACAGTGAGTGTCTGAAGGAGAAGAGAGCAGTAGGTATTGCTTTAATATTTGTAAAATGCTTTAGAGATAATAACTAAAATGCTTTGTAGATAAACACTTTTCAGACAGAACAGATCATTGGAAATCTGTGGTCTTGCCATCAGTAAATCTTCAGGCTTTTAAAATTTCAGCTGCACCTTTCTATTGTGTTTCTTATGCATGAGCTAATTAGGAGCTGGTTCACAGTAAGTTGGTGAAAACAGTAAAAACCAGGTTGTTTTCCACACAATACCAGATACTTTCTTCAAAATCAAAATTCTTAGGGTTGATAATCTATAAAATCTGGAATTTACCAAAAATATCGAATCCTTTTCATTGTGGAAAGCATCTTAATTACTTTGAGGAAACTTCCTAGTTGTATAAATTTCGTATTTTGTTGTATAGAATTTGCTGCTTTGTTGTTTACTTTGAATTTACTCTTAAGTTTTTATATTAATGGCTGAAGGTAGATTCCTGCCCACTTGATTTGTTTCAAATGTATCCTCAGTGATGCCAGTAAAATGCTTTCTGCCCCATATCCTCTGACACCTTCTTTTGGAGGAAGAAACCACTGAATCTGTATCATGAAAATCTTATTTGGACTTTTAAAACAAACTCTACTGTTGGGACTACTGAACACTCTCTGAATATTCTGTGTTTATTCTGGTCCTTAGGTTGGACCTGGCAATACAGGAAACCAAGCCAGAGGCTGGAATTCCCAAAAAAACTTCCCTGTGAGGGCAAAATGTTTAGCAGGAGCTGGAGTTTCCCAATGATTGAGCAGGGGGATGGGATGGTAGCGGGATCAAAGGGGAACTTTCTGTGGGGAAGAGTTCACATCCAGGACGTTTCTGTGCCGGGGAAATTCTGCCAGGGATGCTAGCACAAGTTTTGTATTATGCTGAATGTTTCTTGTCTGTGTTTGCTGTCCTGTTAGAATTATTACGGGTTACAGTTCCATATGTTCAGTTCTGGCACGGTGAGAACTCTCAGTCCAACTTCTGCTGAGACACCTTTTGTTTCATTCTCTGCCCATGGCTGAGGAGCAGGAAGGGTCAAACAGGACTTCCTAAGAACCTGTCTCCAAAAGGCATTGTCATTAATATGGATTGCAAATGCCTGGAGGATGAAACTTTTATTTGCTGACCATCAGTGATAATTAACCCTTACCCTGGCCAAGGCTGGGGCTCTGTGCAGCATCGATCCAGGCACAGCACTGACTGCTGTATGAACCAGCCAGCTCCAAGCAGAGATTGCACCTACACAGATGTGGAATTTTCCATGCCTTGCAGGACAAGATAATACCTCCTCTCTTAAGAATGGTGAGTGAGGGTGAAGAGAGTTTTGAGAACCAATTGGGCACAGAAAATCTGTTTCTCAGGGAAGTGGAGCACTTCCTCCTGGCCTGGCCTCTCTTTATTTGACCATCTCTTTCCTCAACTCTTTAGTGATTCCAACTAATCAGATCAGTATCATCACGAGTCTCTTATGGGTTTGTCTCTTACCAGAGATTTAACAGCTTAGGCTGTTTTGTTTTGGTTTGTTTTGTTTTGTTTTGTTTTGTTTTGTTTGCAAGATTAATGGTGATACTTTCTTTCCATGGAGATGGTTAAAGTTTTAGTATTATTTTTGTCAGGTCGGTAGTTCTGAGTAATTTTGGTGGCTTAATTATACAAGAACTTAGTTTATATACTCCAGCTTGTACTTACTCTGGCTGGTTCTCTTAAATCCATGTAAAGTAGCAAAGTAGAAATGCACAGTAGAGGAAAAACTGGAAAAACAAACCTCTGGGTAGAATCTCCATGCTGCTTTAACCAGATCAAGCTGCACTGCTGCTGCAGAGATGGTCTCACCCTTTACTGCCCATGTACTCTTACCCCTTGCTTGCAGATAGTTTTGTATCTGTTTGTGTTTAAAGGTCAGGTATTTAGTTAAAAACCAGCAAAGTGATCAGTAATCCTACGTGGGACTATTCCCACGTGCTTGTATAATGGGTTTCTCAAGAGCCAGATCCTGCAGGATAAAACTCCCTATAAAATGGAACAGAAATATTTTCAGTAGAGCTCCTGATGGTTTCTGTGATGGTTTCTCCCCTTGTACAAGGGCATAGTCACTGTCTTTATTCCTTCTTTGCTTCATCTGAGGAGACCAATTCTCTGTGGTTGCATTGAAAAACTCTGCCAAGCTCACAGCTTCTCCTTTCCCCTAATTTGACCCCAACTGCAGAAAGTTGCCTGAAGTTCTTGCTTTTCTCATCCACTGAAGCGAGCAGGTCCTAACAGGACTCTTGAACTTCACCAACTGCCTTATTCTGGGTTGGCTCCATCTTATCATGTGTAAGCCTGTTACTGGCCTCCAAGCTGGAAGTGCAGTATTCCCCAAGCAGAGGTATTTGGGAAAGGTTCTCATAAAAGAGCTGTCTTGAAGTTCCAGTTGACCTAAATGGCTTTTCACAGGAAGATGTTCTGATAAAGTTTTAACTGGGAATGGTTGCTCCCAGACAATGAATTCCCAGAAGGAAATTACCTGAGAAGAGGTCTGGGTTGAGGATCTGAATTTCCTGAGGATTTGGTCGGGATCCCTTTGCTGACGTGATGCTGTGGAATTAAACAAGAGCTGTCCATGCCCTGCACAGAGGGTTGGACTCTGATCCACTGAGGTGGTTTCCACTGTAAAAGCTTTTCCACTTTCAGTGCAAAGAGAGATTATGGATTTAAGGTGAACATCTTCTCCTGAATTATAACTTAAGTTACGAAGACTTTTTTGGACTCTTTCAGAAAGTCAGTCTAATCTTGAAAACACAAGGATTTGTTATTAAACCCATTTGCTTTGTGGCAGTGGCCAAGCAGACCCTGGTTTCCACCTCTCCTTCCTTGTACTTCACCCAGTTTTGATGGCTGGGAGAGGGTTGGTCATTTCCTTTATTCTGTTTTTCCTTTTTAATTCTGAAAGATTTTGTGGGAAAGGGGAACTGCTGTGCAGCTGTGCCCCAGAGCACACAGGAATGCTTTGCAGCAAATGTGAGATATGTAAAAGTGCCACCTGATGGTGTCCCCTTTTCCCCTGTTGTGGTAAAGACCACAAAGGGAAGTGCTTGAGGGTCCTGGCCCCCCACCTCAGGTGAGACTCCTGGATCAGATACCCTGAACACAGGATCTTTGAATCAAAGAACAGGAACAAAGATGAAGAAATTCCAGAGCAATTAACTTGTTGTGCAATATTTAAATTATTTTTAATCATAGTTTTACCTCAAATTATAATTTAAGATATATCATGTAATCACTAGTAATACAAAATGAAAATGGAAAGGGCATGTTCTTTCTTCTGAACATTCTCCATATAATAATCAGCTAATAACTCTGTCTGCTTTAATTCAAGAAGTTCCACTCACTCAGTTTTTAAGTTGGCAGGCTGCTTTTTAATTCTCCTCTTCTAATTTGTTTCAACATGTATGAAATACACGGGTTAATTTGAGTAAATACAGTCAAGTTAATCAAAGGAAATGATTACAGAAGGAACCCAAGAGGGGAGCTGGATATCACTCAGGAAGGCATTGTGTAGCTCTGCCAAATTAATTAAATACTACTGGTTCAAAATCAAGGGTTAGTGATAAGAATCTTGTTGAATTTGGGCTACAAGTGACTTGTTTTAGTGGGTGAAACGATGACCCTGTTTTATTTCCTGACAGGTTGAGTATTCTCCTCCCTCCTATCCCTTTTAACTCCGAAATTTCCGTGTGGATTTCCCGCAATGGGCCGAGCAGGGAAGTTCTGCTGCCTCTGGCACATAATTCCTGGAGGTGGCTGCTCCGTGGTGTCCCTGCCCCAGCGGGAAATGTCCCTGCTCCCTCCAGAGCTGTAATTAACTCGCCAGAGCGCTCGGCTCTGCGCCAGGAAATCAACCCCAATTACTGGATTCCCCTTGTCACTAATGCCACTTCACGGCTCCCACTAATTCGAGGTGGCAAGTCCCAACTTCCCGTAGCAAAATCGCCGCTTTTTGCACCGTTTTCCTGCTTCTTATTCTGTCCTTTCTGTCTCGTGTTCTGTTATTTTGGCTCCATTAAATTGCCGTTGTAAGGAGAGTTATGGATCATCCCGGAAAATTCTCATTTTTGCAGGGATACCATGGAAATAGAGGAGGTCTGGAGTTGTGCTTGGTTTTAATATAGTTTAACACAGATCAAAAGGGGGCAAAACTCAAAAAGATCTTTTTTAGATTGATCAAAACTATGTCTGCACTTAAATAAAGGTTCTTGTTGGGGGATTACATCAGTGCTGCAAATTAAAATACCTTCAAAAATCCCAGTTTTTTCTTCTTGTCCATCACTTGGCTTATGGACCTTTCAGACTGTTGCATTTGCTGTCCTGTCAATATCTAGTTCCAAACAAATACCTGGTTCCATATTTAAATAGTTCATTTCTTTTTTTTTGGCTTCTCTTGAATCAGTTTTCTCAAACATTCTGCAGCCAAATTCAGGGAGTTACAGGCAACTGAGACAAGAAATTACTGAGTTAATCTACATGACAGGATAATGCATTTCAAATTATTTCTCAGCTTTCAGTGTTGTAGTGCAGGTGGCAGAGGCACAGCCTGGGTAACCTCTGGCATTTCCCCATCCAGAGGATGGATCTGGAGTTGTTGGATGTGCTCTGGAACACCTTGACTGGGATGAGGGCTCTAACAGGAGCTATTTCCATGCTCTGGGTGTCTGAGATCCTGCCCAGACAATCTGATCCAGCTTCTATCCATGAGTATTCATTCAGCTAATGTGATTATCACTTCCTAAACTTGTTTCACATAATGAGTTCCTGGTTTGTCACCTATTAATAATCTGATGTGGAGAACTGAATTAATGGGTTCCCCCATATTTCTCCAAACATTTGCCCCAGGGCCAGATCATTGGGTATTTTAATTCAGTGGTAGATAGTGGTTTTGACAAGAAGATTGGTTATGTTGGGAGTTCATTGAAACACATTTGCTGATGGGTTTTTATAGCTGTAGCTTTACTTTGAGTTCCCAGGTAACATCCTTAGGATTAATACTTTGGTTTCATTCCAGCTGCAGCAAATAAATTTTGTACTTTGATTATGACTTACAACTGTCATTAATGAAACTGCCATAACTGCTGTAACTACCATGGATTTTCACTCTGTCCTTAGCCAGAGTTGATGAATTCCATGGGCATGCAATGCAAAATTCTTACTCTGCAAAACTTGCCAAAATTAAATATTTGCACTTTTCTTGATTGGCACAACAGCAATACCCTATAAAGAAATAGTCTTTATATATATATACACACACATATATATACACCCACCCCCTTTACACCTCCTCCTTTTTGCATCTGGCCCATGCCCAAAGAGGCAGCAATGTGGCACCGGGATGTTTTTTTTCTGGTAAGTGGCATTCTGCAATTTTTGACTTCCATGACGCAGAGTAATTTCTCCTTGTAAAATCCCAGCCCCTTCCAAGCAAATTTAGACCTGTGCTGTCAAAGATGTGTGTTTAAATGGGATTGCAGTGCTGGGGGTGATCAGCATCACTAAAGCTAACTCAGAGCCAAACTGGTCATGGCCACAGGTGCATTTATTGACATTTGCTTTGTTAGCAAAGTATTTTTGGGGTACATCATTAAAAATAATGTTCATTCTCAGGAAGTATTCCCAAGTAATATTTCCACATCCCTCTGTCCTTTTAATGCTGTAGCTGTAAGTCTAAGCATCTTCCTCTTTTGCTATTAATATAATTTACCAGATTCTTCATAATTTGAAGAGTTTTCTTCACTGACCAGATTCACCTTTCTGACTGGTAAGACAAGGAATAGGAAGAATATTACCAAACTTTCAGCATACAAATATAATATATAAAAAATATATTTTAGATATAAAATATATAAAAAATA
>VXBB01000602.1:0-15775 GCA_013399915.1 Illadopsis cleaveri | reverse complement strand
CGGCTCTGCCCTCGCCCACCGCCTCGGTCTCCTCTCTCTGCTTTCCCAAAACTCTTGAAATGAGAGTGAAAAAAAACCAGAAAAACCCAAAAAACCTCCTACCTCCAGCACGGGGGATCCGCTGGGTCCTAAAGCCACACCTGAGCCGGCCCCTTCCTCCTCCCGCGCTGCCTGGGAGGGGGGAAACCGGGAAAACCCACAAAGAACCACAAATAATCACCCGTGAGAACGCACCGCTGCCAGGGGCGCCGGGGACGGGGTGTATTGTTGTTTTGGGGGGTTCTCTCGGTGAGATGAGTTTTAAATCCATGGAAAAGCGAGGGGGGGGGAGGATCCCGCGCAGAGTGGGCCGGGGTTTGTGGGGCTGCAGGGAGGGAGGGATGGAAGGAGCAGCTCATGGCATTTTTCTGTCACCTCGTCAGCTCTTGGAAAAACATCGCTGCACCCCCAAAATCTGGGATCCTGGGATCACAGTGCCCCTCCCGATCCAGGAGTGGATTCCGATCCGCCCCTCAGCAGCGAGGATGCTGCAGCCCCGCGGGGGATTTATCCTGGGACGAAGCAGGAAAAGGACCCAAATCCCCCAAATCCCGCTTTTCCCACCCAGGCCGGGGCTGCCGGAGGCTCTGCAGCCCCCGCTGCCGGCCTGGGGCCCCTTTCCCCGCTCCTGGCGTGTTCCTGAGGATCCCGCCGGGATCGGGATGATCCCCAAACTCCCCGAGCTCGGCACGGACACAGAGCCAGAGTTGGGGGGTGAATCCTCCAGGTTTGGGGTGAAAACTCAGGAAAGGAGCAAAGGGAGGGCGCTGGGATGGAGGGAGGAGGTCTCTGGAGACGGAAATGGGGATGAGCAGAGGAGATTTTCTCCCGGGGGACTGGATTCCGAGCAGCCCACGCTGGGTTATGCCGAGGGCTGAGCACCAGGATGGGGTCTGAGAGCTGCAAAACGCAGGAGAAAAGGGATTTTCAGAGCAGGATGAGAGGCTGATGGGGCTGGAAGGTGCTCCCACCTCCTCTCCTCTGGTTTTCCAGGCTGAAGGATGGATAAAACCACCCAAAGGATTGCCAAAACACCTCAGTTTCCAGGTTGAAGAATGGATAAAACCATCCAAAATATCCCAAAACCGCCTCAGCTGCTCCCACTGAGCTTCTGCTGGCCCCCAACTGCAGCGTGTCCTCATCCCAGCCCTGCTCACCTCCACCCAGGGGCAAGGGCTGCCTGTCAATAATGAAATGATCTTTATGAACCCCCCGGGGCCGGGAACAACCTCCCGACCCATCCAAGCCAAACACCCCTGAGCGCGCGGAAATTCCAAGGGGGAGCGGCTCCCGGGTGCTTCTGCTTTGAAAACTGCCAAGAACGGGCAAAAAACTCTGCGAGGGTTCAGAGTGTGGAGGGTTTTTCCAGGCTCGGGAAGCCTGGGTTAATAACCGCAGCCTTGGCCGGGCCTTCAGGAAACCTCTTACCTCTGCTTGTGCCTCATTTCCTGACCTAATCCCCAGCTCCCCAGGGCAGAGAGGCGCCGCCGGCGCTCGGAGGGGATTCAGACTTTCCATGGAAGCGAATCCCTGCAGGAACCAGCCCGGGATCCTGGAGGCAGCTGGAAAAGGCCGGGAGGGGGGCGCGGGCAGCACAGACCCTCCCCGGGGAGCTGCTCTTTCCCTTCGGGATGCGGCGTCTCCGTCTCCCGGCTTTTCCTCGGTGGAAGGAGCGAGGTTTCGGAGTCTCGGCCAGGACACCTGGGCTTTTCTAGCGATTATTGTTATTTTCTAGGAAATTCCAGCTGGAGAGAGGTTGTTTAGCTCAGTTTGGACTGCAGGAATCCCAGCGGTGTCATCCCTGGCTCCAGTCCCTGCTTTCGAGCATCGAGCCGAGCGTTTCCCAGCCCGGCTGGGAATGGGGTGACCCCGAAACCTCTCCCTGCTCCACGGATACCCACCCGTGCCATCCCAAATCCACTCCCAGCAGGCAACACGGACGAGCAGCCAAGAAAATAAGTGTTAATTTATTGGACAAGACCCGTGACAGCCCCGTCCGGAACCCACGAGCCGCACCGTCGCTTTCCCGCACGCCCCGAGGCATCGGGGAAGAGTTAAAAAATAGCGAATTTGTGGGGTCTGTAACGCTACAGAGGTCCCAGCCCAAGGCAGAGGTGCTCTGCCCGAGCATTCCAAGCGGAGAAGGGGCCCAGGCGCTGGGGATGGAGCAGCAGCCTCGGCAAGCCGGGAACGGGGACTGTAAACTCCCTACACATCTAGAGGGGACTGGAGATTCACAGTGACACAGCTGGGGGTGCTGGGGACATCAGGGACCCCCCTCCTGGCGGCTTGGGCCAGCCACGAGAGGCCCACCCGGCCCCGGCGGCCAGCGTGGGATTGTGGGGAATGCTGCGGGAAGAGCCGGGCTGGATCCTCCTCTTCCTCTGGATCTTCTTGCCCGTTCCTCCTCCACCACCTGCCCCTCTGGACTGTGGCCATGGCATCAGCGTGGCCACATGGGCCAGTGTGGCCACAGGATCAGTGTAGCCATGGGATCAGCATGGCCATGGGATCAGTGTGGCCACATGGGATCAGCGTGGCCATGGGATCAGTGTGGCCACGGGATCAGTGTGGCTACAGGATCAGCCTAGCTGTGGGATCACTGTGGCCATGGGATCAGTGTCACCATGGGATCAGCATGGCTATGAGATCAATGTGGCCATGGGATCACTCTGACCATGGGATCAGCATGGCCATGGGATTAGCATGGCCACGGGATCAGCGTAGTTGTGGGATCATTGTGGCCAGAGGATCAGTGTGGCCCTGGGATCAATGTGGCCATGGGATCACCGTGTCTGTGGGATTCACATCTGCGATGCCGAGGGATCCTGCCCAGTGTACCCTGGCTTTTTCTGGGATAAATAAATTAAGGAAGTGTCCGAGGGCTGGGGCAGAGGGCACAGCTGGCACTGCTATCTCACAGCCAGGGACATCCTGGGCGTGGCGAACAGAGGCTGGTCCAGGGGTGGCCAGGTTGGCTGCTGCTGGCTCAGCTCCTTCTCCAGCCTCTTGAAAAGCTTCTTGGATGCTTTTTTCCGGCGCAGCCTTCGGAAGCAGCCGAGCAAGCCATGATCCAGGGCGGTCTGGGGCCAGAGCGGGGAGGGAAACAGGGTTGGGGTAGAACAGGAGAGCCCCATGTCCACCTGGGGAAGCTCCAAGGGGATGCCCCGTCCCAAAGCGCCGCCTGACCCACCTCCAGCACGAAGGCGGCGAAGAAGTTGAGGGCGGCGATGCCCAAGAGGAGCAGCTTGAAATGGAAATCCTCGATGCGCTGGAGCTTCAGCAGGGATTTGGGAAAGCCCAGAGGGTACAGGGTCAGCCAGATCATCAGGCCGAAGAGCAGGATGAGGACGAGCAGGAAGAGCACTGGGGGCGAGAGGGGCTGGGGTGAGGGGCAGGAGGAGGGAGGTGGATGGCTCTTGGTGGCCCTCGGTGTCCCCGTGTCCTCACCGTTGGTGTAGAGTGGCTCCCGGAAGGGGTAGCCCTTGGACATGGCCACGGCCAGGATGAGGTACTGGAAGCCGGTGACACAGAACAGGACGGTGTTCTCGTAGTTGGGCAGGTTCTGGGGCGCCGTCACCGTGCTGTTCAGGGGGACGTACCTGGGCCGGGGGACAGGGGACAGGGTCAGCAGGAGAGGCCAAGGTGGGGTCTGGACATCCATCACAGTTACAACTTCCTCGTGAAGGGAAGAGCAGGGGCAGGTCCAATCTCTGCTCTGGGACCAGGGATAGATCCCTTGGGAATGGGAGCTGTGCCAGGGGGTTTAGGTTGGAGATCAGGCAAAAGTACTTCCCCCAGAGGGTCCTGGGCACTGTTCAGGCTCCCCAGGGAATGGGCATGGCCCCGAGGCTGCCAGAGCACCAGGAGTGTTTGGACAGCACTGCCAGGGATGCCCAGGGTGGGATTGTTGGGGTGTCTGTGCAGGAACAGGGGTGGGCTGGATGATCCCTTCCAGCTGAGGACGTTCCACAGTTCCCTATCTGCTGCCAAATCCCACGACAAACCCATGGCTCTGCCACAACCTTGGCGCTGTCTCCATCACCAAACCCACAGGAAACTGGGGCAGGGTTCAGATGGGATATTGGGAAAGATTTTCTCATGGGAAGGGCTGCAAAGCACTGGAAGAGCCTGCCCAGGGGAGGGTGGAATCATCCCCCGCAAAAAACCCACAGATGTGGCACTTGGGGTTTAGTGCCAAACAGCAGCTGACGGTTGGACTCAATGACCTTTTCCAACCCCGGAATCCCACGATTCCCGGATTCTGGGCCCTCACCAGCTCTGTGAGATGGTGATGAAGTAGCTGAGGACCTGCACGGTGATGAGCAGGGCTGTCTGCAGCAGGAGGCTGCCCAGCACCAGCCCGCTGATCAGGGCTCCCTGCGGCCGCCGCACGCCCAGCACCGGCGCTGGCCCCGTGCGCCCCATCAGCACGGCCACCGTGGTGGTGATGACCAGGTCGAAGAACAGGAACTGGAAATCGCTCAGGTTGGTGTTAATCTGGGAAGGAGAGAAGGGACAGGCTCAGACCCAGCTGGGACTGATGCCTTGGGATTTTAGCTTTTGTATTTTTCATATATTTGTAGTCCCGCAGCTCTTTAGTGTGTAACTCTAAACTCCGTGCACAGTGTCAGCTGCTGTTCTCCCATTTTGGTCAGACACAAAAATTCCTCTCTCGGCCTGGGAATCAAGGACACCTCACTGCCTCAGGCCCCAAGAACTGTAAACAAAAGTGAGCTGGGGGGAGCAAACCTGGGGTAAATGACTTCATTACCTGAAGCTGTAATTGGAGGATTAACCCCCGATATGCAAATGGACCAAACTTATAAAAGCGTGAAATCTGTGACCTGTGGTCCGTTTTGGGTGTAGCCCCTGGAGGCTTTGTCTGCCCAAAATGTACCTGAGGGCCCTTCAGTAAATACAAGCACTTTTTATTCCCTTGATTTCATCTGGCCTCTGTTTTTAGGGAGCCCCATAAGGCATCAGTACCCCAGGAATTCTCGAGAAAAGCAGGGATTCAGGGTGGGACTCACGGTGTAGAGCAGGAGCACAGACACGAACTGGACCAGGCTGTACAGGGCCATGTACTTGAAGACCCCAAAGGAGGTGACCAAGGAGCACCGGCCCTCCCTGGGGGAGACACAGCATCAGCACCGGTCACCCCTCCCCGGGAGCAATCCCGAGGGGGACTGCGGCATAGGGTGGGATTGTTGGGCATTCCCAGGATTCCCTCTGCATTCCCGGGATTCCCCCGCTCACCGGATGACCCTGGGCACGCACTCGATGGTGGCCACGCGGGAGGTGAAGGGTGAGGCCACCGACGCCTCGGCCTCGGACAGGGAGATGCCGACGTCAGCCGCCCGCAGTGCCCCGCAGTCGTTGGCACCGTCCCCGCACATCCCCACGCAGTAACTGTGGGAAAAGGACCCCACATTCCTCAGGGAACATAGGAAAGGGATTCCACATTCCTCAGGGAATACAGGAAAGGGATCCCACATTCCTCAGGGAGTGGGAAAGGGATCCCACATTCCTCAGGGAATACAGGAAAGGGATCCCACAATCCTCAGCGAGTGGGAAAGGATCCGACATTCCTCAGGAAACACGGGAAAGGAATCCTGCATTCCTCAGGGAATGGAAAAGGGACCCCACATTCCTCAGGGAGTGGGGAACAGCCCTGGCTCGGCTCAGAGAAGCTGTGGCTGCCCCGTTCTAGGCTGGAGCCACCGGTGGAAGTGTCCCTGCCCATGGTGATGTTGGAGGTGTCTCCCAATGCAACCCAATCCCATAATTCCAGGATTATTCTCCTGGGATCCATCCCCTGGGATCCATCCCCTGGGATCCATCCCCTGGGCCTTACTTGAGCTCCTGCAGGCTGCACACCAGCTGGGTCTTCTGCTCAGGCAGCATGCGGGCGAACACGGTGGCCTGGAGCAGGATCTGCCAACGGGGGAGGATCCGTCAGCGTCCGGCGGCATTCCCGGCTGGGCAGGGTGCTGGGAATGTCCCGCAGGGAACTGGGAATGTCCAGCAGGGAACTGGGAATGTCCGGCAGGGAACTGGGAATGTCCAGCAGTGCACCGGCAATGTCCAGCAGGGAACTGGGAATGNAGCAGGGAACTGGGAATGTCCAGCAGGGCACTGGGAATGTCCAGCAGGGCACTGGGAATGTCCAGCAGGGAACTGGCAATGTCCAGCAGGGCACTGGCAATGTCCAGCAGGGAACAGGGAGTGTCCAGTAGAGCACTGGGAATGTCCAGCAGGTAATAGAAAACCTCAGACCAGCCAAAGAAACACCCGCAGGGAGCTCTGATTTGGAGCTGTGAGGCTGCAGTGGGAATCCTTGGAGAGGTCAAACTGAAGGAAGGTTCCCAATCCCACAGGAAGGTTCCCCCCACCCACTCAGGGCTCCGGGCCAGACTCACCCTGGGCAGGAGGTCAGCAAAGTGCTCGCAGACCACCTGGAAGGATTTCCCGTTGAGGGCCAAGTGGCAGTGCCGGGGTGGGAGGGAGGAGCTGTCCCGCTGCTGCAGGCCCTGTCAGGAAAACAGCTCCAGCTCTGCAGCCCCAATCCCTGCAGAGCCCCAGGGCCGAGCCAGGACCTGCTTGGAGCAGCGGGAATGGCTCCCCAAAATGCCAATTCCCAATGGGGCTGTTTGGGATGTAGGGATGGGCTGACCCAGCCCTCCATGTCCAGCCTAGAGCAGGACTTGGCAGCATCCATGGGGAGGTGTTTGGAGCTGCCATTCCAGCCTCAGTCCTTGCATGTGCTCCAGGAAAAGGCAGGAGCAGCAAAACCTCTCCCAAAGGATGGATTCATGAGGAGCAGGATCACAGCCTTAAGTGCCTCCAAGCATAACAATGCTGGAAAAGCCCTTCCCACCACTGTGAGGGCTCAGGGCCAGGTAGGAGTACCCTGGGATAGTGGAAGATGTCCCTGCCCATGGAATGGGATGAGCTTTGAGGTCCCTTCCAACCCATTCTGGGATTCCGGGATTCCCAGGACCATGGAGAAAGTTGGATTTCAGGGACTTAATTTCTTAAATAATGGGAAGAAAATCCTCCCTGTGAGGGTGGGGAGGCCCTGGCACAGGGTGCCCAGAGAAGCTGTGGCTGCCCCTGGATCCCTGGGAGTGTGCAAGGTCAGGGTGGACATTGGGGCTCGGAGAACCCTGGGATGGTGGAAGGTGTGCCTCCCCATGGAACAGGATGAGCTTTAAAGTCCCTCCTGACCCAAATCATGATGGAATTCTGGGATTCCACAAAAAACCCAGCCCTGCAAGGGTGCCTGGGCAGTTTGGGCTCCCAAAAGGTGTCCTGGGCTCTCACCTCGGGCTGCTCCTCGCCCTGGGAATGCTCGGCCAGAACGAACTTGAGGGTGGCGGGTTTGTCGCGGCTGGGCGGCGAGGCCGTGACGAAGATCACGCCCTCCCTGGGCTCCACCATGCGGCACCCGCGTGCCACGTTCATGGCTGTCAGCATGTTGTCCCCTGCCCGGGACACGTAGGGGATCAGAAGGCGGCTTTGGGATTTCCAGGACAAGAGGAGCAGCTCAAAGCTGCAGTGTCCCCTCCCCTGGCCACCGCAGCCAGGCGGTAGCTTTGCTTCCCTCTTCTTTTCTCCAAAACCTCCTGCCTGTCCTGCCCCAAAGAAAGGTGGGTTCAAGCCCTGTTCTCCTGCCTGGAAAATACCCAGAGGTGACTCTACACCCCCTGCATTAGCCACGGAATTTGGGATTTCAAACATAGCAATATTTAGGGGATGGACAGCAGAACAATGAGTTCTCCCACCCAAAAAACGTCCACACCCTGAGCCCACCAGTGAATTGTGTGTCCTGAGGGAAGGGATGCAGAGCCAGGATCCAGGAACCCTTGTGGTGCCCCCACAGCTGCTTCAGGCACAGATTCCTGCTGGGGTTCCTGGTGGGATTCCATGTGGGATTCCTGGTGGGGTTCCAGGTGGAATTTCCTGGGATGGGGTTCCTGGTGGTATCTCTGGTGGGGTTCCCAGTGGGATCCCTGGTGGGAAAGCCCTTTCCCCCTTGCCCACCACCAGGACTGTCTGTGTGCCGTCCCTCCCCAGCTCCCGGCCCCTCCAGGGTCACCTGTCACCATGACAGGGCGGATGTTGGCGCTCCTCAGCAGTTGGATCACCGGGGCCGACTCCGGCTTCAGGACATTCTTCATGACCAGGAACCCCAGGAAGTTCAGGCCACTCTCCACGGAGTCCCTGGTGAGACACAAGCAGCCTTTCATCACTCCAACACCAGCAGAGAGGATTAAGGGGTGTGAAAATCCATCTGGGAATCAGCCAGGAATTCCCTCCCTAGGGATTAGGGTTGAATTCCCTGCAGGGCAGCCAGGATAACGCCGGGAACAAGCGAGGAGGAGGAGAGAGAAAGAGCTGGCACCAACCTGGGGAGCTGCAGGGCCTCCTCGAAGGTGGCCACTGTGCCCAGGGCTTTGTAGGCCAGAGCCAGGACCCGGAACCCATCGGTGGTGTAGTGCCGGAG
Organism: Illadopsis cleaveri; assembly: GCA_013399915.1. Taxonomy (NCBI): domain Eukaryota; kingdom Metazoa; phylum Chordata; class Aves; order Passeriformes; family Timaliidae; genus Illadopsis; species Illadopsis cleaveri. Next base: position 7,227 of record VXBB01000602.1, on the reverse strand, counting down.
CATCTGGGAGAAATCCGGGGGCACTGGAACAGGGAGGCCAGAACAGCTCCTGAGGGAACCCTGGCTCCCGAGAGGGCACACGGAGCTCTGGGGTTTGGGTGCTCATGAGCAGCTGCTCCTCAGGGAGCCTGGAGATGTCAGGATGGGCTGGGGTACGTTCTCCCACCCCAAGGAACCTGTAGATCCCAGGATGGGCTGGAGGAAATTCTCCCCACTTCCAGGAGCCTGGAGACCCCATACTGGGCTGGGGGAAGTTCTCCTCATTTCCAGGAGCCTAGAGATCCCATACTGGGCTGGGGGAAGCCCCCAACCCCACTCCCCATCTTGTGGCTCCTGTTTCCTTTCCCTCCACATGGCTGGAGCCACCCCAAAGCCTTTGGGAGCTGCCCCACGGCATTCCTGAGGATAATTCCCTGTGGGATGAGCCTCAGGAATGCAGCCAGCGGGACTGGGGGTGAGCCCACCTCCCAGTACAAACCAGTTTCTTTCCTGCACAGACTGGCCACCATCTCTGGGGCGCCCTTGACGTAGGCATGGGCTGAGGTCTCTCCAGGCAGCTTGACCAGGACACTCATCCTCTGGAGGGAGGAGGAGAATGGGAAACGCCGCAGGATCCCCACGGGGGCCTGGTGCCTCTGTGGAGAGCAGGGGGGTCAGGGCCAGGCAGGAGTTCCTCCAGGAGGCAGGAATTTCTCCAGGAGGCAGGAGGGTGGGGAGTTGCTCCATGGGGTTACCCTGTCCCGAGGCTGTTCCTCTTCTGGCGGAGGTTTCACCACAGCTAAGACCTTCATCTCGAACTGCTGGAACGCTGGGAGCTCCCCTTCCTCCTCCTCCTCCATCATCTCCAGGCGCTGAAACCGAGAGGGCAAAACCCTGCTGAGATCATCCATGCACAGAGAGCCCGAAACTGCCGAGATTCCCAACACCTCCCTCTACAGCCCCACAGCTCCCGCCTCACCCAGCCGGTGGATTCCAGCATTTTGATGTCCACGGGGTCCCCGACGAGCTGTCCCCGCAGCAGTGACACGGTGTGACACGTGGCCAGGGCGTAGAGCAGGGCTCCGGCGGGCAGGCAGCGGGGCTCGTGCACGATGGGCAGGAAGTGCTGCTGCTCCAGGGGCACCACGCCCCACACGTCCAGCCCCTCCTGGGTCAGCGTCCCCGTCTGCAGGCAGAGCGCGGTGGGTCCGCAGAGCCCCGGCGCTGGCGCCGCCGCGCCCGCCCGGCCCGGCTCACCTTGTCGAAGCACACCAGGCGGATCTTCCCGCACAGGTTGATCCGGGGGGGGCTGATGCAGAAGATTCCCTGTTTTTTCAGCCGGTTCTGGGCGTAGATGGTGCCCACGGTCATGGCGGCCGGCAGCGCCGGCGGCACGATGACGGTGACCAGGTCCAGGGCACGGATGATGATTTGTCCCACGGGAACCTGGGACAAAGGAGAAGGAGGAGGAGGAGGAAGAGGGGTGGGCATCCCTCCCCAGATGGATCCCTGAGGGTTCTCCCGCCCCATCAGCCCTACCTGGTTCCTAACCAAGATGAGGATGCTGTACAAGGTGCCGATGAGAGCTGTGCCAGGGAGAACAGGCTCGGTTACAAAGCACAGCCCAGCAGGGAGCTGGAATGGAAATCCATTCCAAGGAATTTGGCTGTTCCAGGATGTGCCTGCAGGCGCAGACCTACCCAGGATGGCGAGGAACAGCACGAACTTCACGGCGTCCTTGTAGAACTTGAAGCTCACGGGTTTGGGGTAGAGGATGGAGCTGATGAGGTCCCCCTTGGCCGTGCAGAACCCTGCAGGACAGTCAGGAGGTCACTGCACGGCACTGCTCCCAAGGGCACGGATCCATCCTGGGATCCATTCTGGGATCTATCCTGGGATTCTCCCCCACGCCCTCACCTGTGCGGGTGACCACGGCCAGCACCTCTCCGCCCACGTAGGCCTTGGCCTGGATGACCTGTGTCCCGCAGAACAGCGTGTGCCGCCGGTGCTCCTCGGGGCAGTACACGGCTCCGGCCGCCTGCCCGCCCGCCGGCAGCGGCGTCTTCATCACCGGCACGCTCTCCCCTGCCCAGGACATTCCGGGCGGATTGTCACCCCAGGAGGTCAGGGGCCAGCCAGCCGGGGTGGGAAGGTGACTCTGACTGAATCCCGTGGGAATGTGATGCCTTAGGATTTGAGTTTTTGTGGTTTTTAAATCCTGTACTGCATTAGTGCCTAACTCTAAACTCCACACAGAGTGCCAGCTGCTCTTCTCCCCTTTTGGACAGACAAAACAATTCCTCTCTGGGCCTGAAACTCAAGGACACCCGACAGCCTCAGGCCCCGAAAAGTGAAAACAGAAGTGAATTGGGGGGCAGCAAACTGGGGGTAAATGACTTCATTACCTGAAGCTGTAACTGGAGGATTAACCCCTGACATGCAAATGGACCAAATTTACAATTGTCTGAAAAACTTGTGACCAACTCGTGACACCTTGGGTGTAGCCTCGGAGGCTCCTGACTGCCCAAGGTGTATCCATGGAAGGCCATTAACAAATACCCACTTTTATTCTCTCAGCCTTGTCCAGCCTCTGCCCTAGGCAGGCACTCCAAGGCAGCAGTGTGTTGGGAAGGGCTCACCGGTCAGCAGGCTCTCGTTGACCATGCACTCGCCCGTCAGCAGCGCGGCGTCGCAGGGCAGCAGCACCCCGGCCGCGGGCAGACGGATGCAGTCCCCGGGCACCAGCTCTGCCGAGCTGACCACCAGCTCCTCTGGAAAACAACCCTGCTCAGGGCCTGGGAAACAGGGTTAATCCTTCTCCAGGCACCTGGAGAACCCTGCTCAGGCCTTGGGTAATGGGGCTCACTCATCTCCAGGCACCTGGAGAACCCTGCTCAGGACCTCGGGAATGGGGTTAATGCATCTCCAGGCACCTGGAGAACGCTGCTAAGGGCCTGGGAATGGGGTTAATCCTTCTCCAGGCAGCTGGAAAACCCTGCTCAGGGCTTGGGGAGCAGGGTTAATCCATCTCCAGGCACTGGGGAAGGAATCTCTGTGGGATAAGGTAGCACACAGGAAGGGGCTTATTCCCTGGAGGTGGGAAATTGAGATGCCAGGCCAGGGGACAGCTGACCCAGAGCAGAATTCCCAGCAGGGAGGTGCCAGGCCTGGGGATAGCTGAACCAGAGCAGAATTCCCAGCGTGGCAAAGCCTGAGGAAGGCAGCAAGGCCTCACACAGGTGCCATCCTGAGGGGTGGGACTGGCACAAATGCCTGTGGAAAGCCAGGATTTGGGCTGCGGGAAAAATGGAACCTCCAGAGGAACCCCAGGGATTCCCAGCACCGGGAAAGAGCAGGAGGAAAAGGGCTGGTGAGACAGGGCAGGGATTCATGGGGGGATTATCCTTATAATCAATGTCTCTCTCTCTTTCCCAGAAATCTCCTGTTAAATTAAAATCCACATTGGCTTTGGAATATGGTCACGTTTGCACTTTCATTTGGGCAGAGGGATCTTTTACTAATTGGACCCAAAAATTATTCCAGTGTCTCCTAAGATTATTCCCATGTATCCCAATATCATTCCTGTCTTATAACATTATTTCCATATATCATATCATATCATTATTTCCATGTATAATAACATTATTCCCATATATCATAACATTATTCCCATGTATCCCAACACCATTCCTGTCTTATAACATTATTCCCATATATCATAACATTATTCCCATGTATCCCAACACCATTCCTGTCTTATAACATTATTCCCATATATCATATCATTATTTCTGTGTATCCCAACATTATTCCCACATATCCTGACATTATTCTCATGTATCTCAACATTATTTCCATGTATGACAGCATTATTCCCACATATCCCAGCATTATGCTGGTGTCTCATATCATTATTTCCATGTAAAATAACATCATTCCTGTGTGTCCCAACATTATTCCCACCTACCCCAACACCGCTTTGGTGCAGATCTGACATCCCAAAGGACACGTGATCCCAACAACTATCCCAAAAATCCTCCCTCTCACCTCCGCCGGGCCGCCGGACCTGGACCCCCACGGACATCTTGGCCATGTTCCGCAGCGTAGTGCTTTGCTGGGAGGGAGGGAGCAGTCAAATTCCACCCCAAAAACGTGGGGTTTGGAGGATTTGAAGGGTTTGGGTTTTGGAGGGTTTAGGGTTTGGAGCGTTTGGGGTGTTTGAAGGATGGTGGGAAACCATCCCTAAAAAGGGTCTTGAGGGCTGGGAGGCAGGGCTGGAGGACAAGCAGAGCTGGGGGAGGGCTGTCCTCCCCTGGAGCGGGGCTGTGACCCCAGAGGAGCTGCCCCCACACACCTTGCGTGTCTCGTGGAGGGACAGCCCCAGCGAGAAGGTGGAGATGAGGAAGATGCAGGCAGCGTAGTAGTAATAGGCATCACACACCCACAGCACCATGCTGAGCACTTGGAAGATGTAGAAGGGATTCAGCACCTGCAGCAAGGAGAAAACCCAGGTTTGGGAGCAGGGAGAACTTCTGGGAGCTCACTGAAGACCTCCTCGGGGTGGGAGAACCTCCACCAGCCCATTATGGGACTTCCAGGCTCCTGGAACTGGGGAGAGCTTTCTCCATCCCAATATGAGAGCTCCAGGCTCATTGGGGTGGGGATAGCTTCCCCCAGCCCACTATGGGATTTCCAGGCTCCCTGGAAATGAGGAAAGTTTCCCCCAGCCCACTATGGGATTTCCAGGTGGGAGGAATTTCTCCAGGCTGCTTGGAGGAGGAAAAGCTTCCTCCAGCCCATTGTGAGCCCTCCACGCTCCCGGATGCAGAGGAGAATCCGGGCCTTCCCTGGGCCCTTCCCTGGGGCTGGCATCCCCCAAACCCTCCATCCCCCTTGGATTTCCCTACGGATGCTGCTCCTGAGGATGCTCAGCTACCCCCAGAACCCCTGGGGCCTGCTTCTGTCCGAGCCCAGAGGGTCAGGAAGGATCCCCTCCACAGCTCTGCCTTCTCCCAAAATCCTCTCCTTCCTTCCCAAGGGCTGGGAAGCACTTCCAGAGAGGGACAGGGAGCAGGGGAGGGATCCATCCCGGGAAAATCCACTTGGGAAGCTCAGCCCAGAACCCACCTCCTCCACCAGGAGCCTGGCGTAGGACTTGACGGGCACATCGATGAGATTGGGGCCATAGATCTTCCTCCTGCAGAGGGGGGAAGGACAGGGAGGGAATTTTATCCTTGGGGAAGGAGAGGGAAAGAATTTCATCCTTGGGAAAAGAGAGGGAAGGAATTTTAGCCTTGGGAAAGGAAAATTTTATCCTTGGGAAAAGAGAAGGAAGGAATTTCATCCTTGGGAAAGGTGAGGGAAGGAATTTCATCTTTGGGCAAGGAGAGGGAAGGAGTTTTATCCTTGGGAAAAGAGGGAAGGAGTTTTATCCTTGGGAAGGGAAAGGGAAGGAATTTAAACCTTAGGAAACTAAAGGGAATGAATTTTGTCCTTGGGAAAGGTGAGGGAAGGAATTTTATCCTTGGGACGGGAAAGAGATGGAATTTTAACCTTGGGAACTAAAGGGAAGGAATTTCATCCTTGGGAAAAGAGGGAAGGAGTTTTATCCTTGGGAAAAGCTGCATTTCCAACCCAAGGGCCCCTCGTGCTGCCCAGACCTCCATGAGGAGCCGGGTTATGTGGAGGAGCCAATCCCAGGAATTCCATCCCGTCTGGCAGTTTGGGGTCTGAGTGCAAGGAAAGCCGAGGCTCCGGGATTTCCTGCTCCCTGGAAAAGCCCCATCTCTGCTTCCCAGGAAAAGCCCCATCTGTGCTTCCCAGGAGGTGCCAGCCCCACCTGGTGCTGTGCTCCTGCTGGTCCAGCCCGGCCCGGCACAGGTGCAGCTCTGCGCAGGTCCAGCCCTCGTCCAGGACGCTGCGGGCAAAGAAAAACAGGGAAACAGAGTCACGGCCAGCGGGAACGGCAGAACAAAGAGCACAGCCAAGTCCTGGGGACAAACCCACCCCTCTGGGAAGGGAGAGTGCCCTGTGCCTTGGCCTCCCTGCAGCCCATGGCTGCCAAGGGAAGGCAACAAAAGGGGCACAGTGCAAGAGCTGGAGCGTCCGGCTCTGCCAAACCGCCCTGGCCGGTTCCCGGGAGCGCCCTGAGGGCACCAGGGATGGCTCCAAAGGCCTGGGAGTGCTAAGGGCAATGCTGCAGGATTTTAGCTTTCATATTTTTCATATATTTGTAATCCTGCAATTCTTTAGTGTATAACTGCAAACTCCATGTACGGCGTCAGCTGCTGTTCTCCCATTTTGGTCAGACACAAAAATTCCTCTCTCGGCCTGGGAATCAAGGACACCTCACTGCCTCAGGCCCCAAGAAATGTAAACAAAAGTGAGCTGGGGGGAACAAACCTGGGGTAAATGACTTCATTATCTGAAGCTGTAATTGGAGGATTAACCCCTGATACACAAATGGACCAAACTTATAAAAGTGTGAAACCCGTGACCCGTGGTCCGTTTTGGGTGTAGCCCCTGGGGGCTTTGTCTGCCCAAAATGTACCTGAGGGCCCTTCAGTAAATACAAGCACTTTTTATTCTCTTAATTTTGTCTGCCCTCTGTTTTTAGGGAGCCCCAAAACACATCAAGGGACGTATGGTGCTGCGCCTGCCGCTGCGGCTGCCGGGGGCAGGAGAATCCTGAGAGCTGAGGGAGCTGGGAATGCCAGGAATGCCAGGAATGCTGGGATTCAGGAGGATTCTGAGGGAGCCGGGAATGCCGGGATCCAGGAGGATCCTGAGGGAGGTGGGAATGCCAGGAATCCTGGGATCCAGCAGAGTCCTGAGAGAGCTGGGAATGCTGGGATCCGGGAGGATCCTGAGGGAGCTGAGGGAGCTGGGAATGACAGGAATGCTGGGATCCAGGAGGATCCTGGGGGAGTTGGGAATGGCAGGATCCAGGAGGATCCTGAGGGAGCTGAGGGAGCAGGAAATGGGACCTGGGAATACCTGACTCTGCAGAAGGCCTGCCGCCGCTCCAGCCACACATAGCGCATTCCCTGGAACAGGTAATACCTCAGGGTGTTCTTCTGCCAGACAGGGATGGGAAAAGGGGGCGTGAGTGGGGTGTCCAGGGACAGGGAGAAGGGCTGGAGGTGGGGAAGGTCCTTGGTGCCACCTCGTCCTTGTCGTGCAGCCGGACGGTGTCACGGCTCTCCCCCTCATCCGGCACCGCCACGGCCACGCTGCTGCTGCTGCTGC
>VXBB01000601.1:19745-48620 GCA_013399915.1 Illadopsis cleaveri | reverse complement strand
TCTCTAGGAAAATTCTCTACACAAAATCCCCAATCAATAGCGTATTTTGCCTCATTTACACATTATGTTAAGCTGTGGTAAATTAAAGTGTATTCCCACTTAGATCCCTGCAATGCAGATCTGAATGAAATACCACATTTATTTGGCAAGCAGATGCTATGAGGACAGTCTCATCACAGTTCATAATAATTCACTATATATCTAAATATTTTGAGCAACCAATGTTTTATTACAGCATAAACTAGTAACTGTTCTTGTGACAAGATCCTTGACTTCAAACCGTATCAGAGCACACAGACAAGAAAAGAAAGCCCAAGGAAAGGTAACCAAGGTAATGTTTGGGGTTTTTTATTTCTGTCTTTTGGTAGGGTAAAGGTTTGAGGTTTGGGGTTTTTTTTATTTTCCTTGTCATGTGCTTCAAATGGAACCAGGGACTTGGAAAGTCACCTGGAATTTAGACACTCTACAGACCCCATATAGTTCTGGCTCCACTTAACAGTTGGCCTTAGTACTTTCATGAGTATCAGTGCACTGCATGTCTATATCTGTGAATAGAATGTCTGAGGAACAGTCATTATTAATGTGCAAATATATTTTGGCAAAATGAAAGAACCATTAAGATGGTTAATTGTCATTAAGATGACAATTATAAATAGGGTGAACTGAACTGCAGCTTTAATGGAAATAAATTTATTTGTGTTTGGATTTGACATCCTACAGTTTTGGGACATAAAGTTAGCCAGAACTTGCAACCTCTAAGATGTTCAAATAAAGAAATTAAACAAGCAGTATCATTTTATTTACAGTTTCAAGTAACTGAAGATGGATGTAATGTTCATTATAAGTTTTTAAATCTTTAAAACAACTCCATAATCTCTCCATTGATAACCAGCCACGGAACACTGTTTTGAAACAGGTGAGCACTAAGGGAAGACAAGCTTTCGAAACTTCTCCTATTGGCAGGTGCCAAGATCCAGCATTCATCCCTGTCCAGCTCCTGATGACTTGTTGAGCAGAGTGCAACTCATTTCATATTTGAAATACACCAAGAGGAAGGACTTTCTGGGCGAAATGATGCAGTCTGAGGCACAGACCAATATGTAGGTCAGAAGGGATTCAGGCTACATGACTGTTAAAGCCAAACTCTGAGACAAAAAGAGAGGACATACATATATTAATCAGACACATTCTATCTGAAACAGGATGATAGATCACTCTGATTTTCAGCTCAGCTCTGATTTCATTACATCATTTTTTATTGATTTGGAAAGGTGTGGCAGCTGTTTAAAGTTGATGGAGAGTAGAGATATTAATAGAAAGGCTTGTAACTGGGCAAGCCTCTTTACATATTCCTGTAAATACCATCTGTGCTGCAAAACACTTTTTCCTTACATTATACACTCACTTTTGTGTAAAATGCTTCAGTGTGCCCCAAAACTTCATAAAAAACCTCCTACAGAAAGAAAAGCAATCCGACAAAAAACATTCTGAACTCTCTATTTACTACACAGAGCAAGAATGAGACTACCTGGGAAACCAGAAAAGGAAGTGTGAAACAATACAGTGTGTAGTGATTTTCTTCAATGATCCCTACAGTAACCAGCAACACTGCTGTGTACAAATGCAAAGCTCTGGACTTGTTTGTGTACTTCAAATACCCTGTCACTGTTACATCACAGCATATGATGAATTTCTATTCAAGCAAGCATTATATTATTACCTGCTGTGCCAGCAATTACAGAGGTTGCTGTTGCTAAAAAGCTGCAAGAACTCTGGCACTGCTCACTAAAGTGTTTCTTCCTACGGATCATGCCCTCCTGCTTCAGGCTCTGCAGGTATCAGGCAGGTAGGCAGATGTCTCTATTGCAGAACTCTGGATTTGGCCAGTGAAAAATGAGAAAATTTTCCCAAGCATCAAGGGTCATGCATTAAAAACTTAAAAAGGTGATTGGGATGCAATTTCCCAACTTTCTTCTACACAGAGGCAGCCACCTGAGAATCTGAGCTAGCATCATGTGAAGAAATTACCATAAGACAATCAGCTTGAGCTGCTGTTTGCTTCTGTAGCTAATTAGGTGGACATGAAAGCAGTCTTCTTCCTTCTCTACTGCTATGTTTGCATCCAAGAGCAAACTGTCAGGGAGAATAGAGCTTTGTCTTTGGCAAGGAGATGAAGTATGGTTTCAGATAAATTAGATGAATAATACAGAGTGAAGTGCTGGTGCAAAAAGCCATCAAACCTTATTAACACTTGGCCTGAACTTCTTGCTCTGAGGGTGGTTCTTGCGGAGAAACACTAACTCTGAAACACAATCTGCCATTTCTTAATACCTGCTAGGCAGAATGTAGGGTTGCCATATTAATCATCAAGACTTCTTTAAAAAATACAAAACCCAGTCAATCAAACAAAAGTCCACAGCAAGCTGATGGAGGGATCTAAAGGGAGATCAAATAGAGTGTACTTTTTGGTGTTATCATGGCCAAAAAAATCCTGCTCAATTTCAGCATTTGAGCCAGCTCCTCCCCCATAGGGGAGCAGCAGAGTGTTGTCCAGCTGCTAAAAACTGATCTGGGCTGAGAAGAAGCACATCATCCCCCGTCCCCGAGCCAAGCGGGCCTCTCGTGAAGGCTCGGGCCTGGGCAAGCTTGGCCTTCTTGGCCCCCCCTCTCCGCAGGGGGGAGGGAGCCGAGAGTGTCTTACCTCTTGTGAAGCCAGAAAGAAAAAAAAAACCGATCTCAGCTTTCCTTCCAACTTTAAAGCTGTGTGTTTCTCAGAAGTAAATCTCTACAGACAATTGGCTATTTTAGTTGTCAGTTTAAAAGAATTCACCTATTGCACTCCACCATCTGCGCTAAACCAGCACAGCATGTCATTCTAAAAATTTGGCTTATTGATCTTAAAGGCCTTTTCTAACATAAATTATTCTATTATTTTCTGCAAATTTAGATGTCTTTAAATGATTGCTATTCTTTGGCTCATTTTCTGTTCTCTCCAAATTCCTGTTTGTTATTATTTTCTAGACAACCTGTCCACAGGTCATATGGGTAAATATCTCCCCTTGCTGCAGCTGTAGGGAAACAAAGCACAGGTGATTTCTCAGCATTGAGGCAATATACTCCAGGGAAATTCACCAGCTACATTATTCTTAAATCAATTTTGCTATTAACCGAAGACCTTTTCACTGCATACTGTACTAGTAAACTTTAAATGATAGTCCACTCTGTTTCTTACAGAAAACATACTAATAGGGGAAGGGACTTAGGCACAAAGGTGCACAGCAAAACCACTGATGGGGATTGACTGTTGACACCATCTACATAACATACAGCAGCTGCAGATTTGTCAGCCCACAGTATAGCTTGACCTGGATAGTCACAGTAGTCAGTACATTAAGCAGGGGCCATATAAACTAGCCAGCATTTTTCAAAAGTGTGTTTGGCAATTAAAACACATTTTTGGTTGGTTTTTGTTTGTTTGTTTGTTTGAAGGAAGGAAAATGTTTCATGAATTTCATCTTTAGCAAGCCTCTTAATAGTACCTGCTGGTAACAGACAACACCTAAACACATATATTACGCACAAAGCACCTAAAAGTACACATATACTTTTTTCTTTGAAACAGAAAAGTCACTTCTTTCCTTTATGGGATTGGCAGAGGAGGGTAAGCATTTCTCCTTGTACCTTTTAATCTAATACAAATTACAGCATTTGGAAGAGCTATGTTCAGTCATCAGGTAGTAAAGATAGTTTAAACCATGCTGGGTCAAAATTCAAAGCTCTGTTCTTATAATGCATTGCAGAAGTCTGCTTCAAGCAGAGTATCTTGAGGTGCCATGTGACAGAATGGATGTCATTCTGAAAGGTTAATAGGTACAATAAATGTTCAGAGGTCAATGGCCATCTGGAACCTTTTATCCAAACTTTTAATGCTTTTGATATTAAAATAATATTTCTTTTAGAGTAAGTCCTATCTGATAGTAGGGGTTTTTTTTAAAACAAAAAACCTGAAATACAGAAAGTTCCATTGAACATAAAATAATGAAGATTGACATGAAAAAATTGAAGTGGGGTTTGTTGGTTTGTTTAAGTATTTTGGGTTTTTTAAAATGTGCAAATGTACATAATAAGTAATACCTTTATTTTTATTTCTCTTTTTTAGTTTTTTTATGCTAAGGTTTTCATGTATTCTAAAGTTTGAACTTAAAATGCACTTCACATAAAACCATAAATAAATCTACCATAAAATTTATAATTATTTTCTCATATATAGGTATAATTATAATCCTGCAGTCTTGAGGTAAGAAACTTTCTAATAGTAATGAGTTGAAAACCATTTTTCCTAGCCTGTGAACAGCCTTTACAGGCCATTTTAAAATATGAGCCACTATCATCTACCCAAAAGGACACACACTCACTCAGGACTGAAATAGGGAAAAGAACATATACAAAATATTAACACACCTCTACACTGAAAGCTATCATGTATACACATAGAAATCAGCAGTAGTGGAAATTATACCAAGTTCCCATATATTTTGCTTCTAGTAACAAAAAGAAAACACTGTCCAGCTTGTTTGTAGATACTCTTGAAAAAATCATTCACTTCAACCTTTAAAAATATATTGAAGCAGCTTTGAACTGTTCAGAACAAAGCATTTTCTTCTTAAACCTTTAGACATTTCTGTTGTGACTATCAAAACCAAGCTGAAAAAAAGGAGTGTTAGGTACTTGGGATTATTTTGATCCCTTCAGTCTTTGCTTTCAGTTTTACTGTGTTTCAAATTCAAGTATAGCATGTTGAGTAAGCTACACTGAACTTTCCTGCAGTAGACTGCATTTATATCCTCTGTCCAGAAGTGCTCTAGTCCAATTCAACAAAATATTTTCATTTTATTTTCCAAGGTTGCATTTCAATATCTTTTCCAATCCAGCTTTGGGAAAAGAAACAAGAAAGACTATTTTATCTACATATCTGTACCATGTATCATTTTCTTTGGAGATCAACAGAATGTTTTGTAGGTGAAATATGCAGACCATCTGTAACACAGTCAAAAACAAAAAAGTCAGTCTTGCTTCACAGTTCAAAAGTCTTTAAATCATAGATAATTGGCTTTACTTTCCCCATCAATTGTGTGAAAAAAAAAATTGCCTTACGTGACTGTGCCATGTCTTGTCTAAAAGCCACAACCATTCATTTTTCAGAAAATATCACTCCTGATATTTATCAATGACTGGAAGTCATTGACCCCTTTAATAAATGATTAAACTATTTCCATTCCTTTGGAAAAAACATGTACATGTATATCCAGAGATCTATCTGTAATGTGTAATGACAGAGTAATTTGGAATTCAAAGAAAACTTCATTCAAAGTATATACATATCTACATTCAGAGGCCTGCCAATTAGCAAAAAAAAAATTATTTTTATGCAAAATGAATGCCATGAAAAAACTGGACTAGCTCTGTTAGCATCAGGGGAAGGGAAGTTCCGGGAAGGGAAGGGAAGGGGCATAAGTGATAGGAATATTAAAAGAAAATGATGCTACTAAAAGCCATAGAACTTCTATAAACTATGCTTGCACATATTCACTGCATTTTGAAAAGTTCATATTCACATAATGTATTGTTATCTTTACCATTAAAAAAAAGTATGCAGATGCTGAAGCAAAGCATCAAATGAATGGATTTTCAGTAAAGTTGGTCAAGACAGGAACACATACCCATCACCCATTTTTTCTAACCTTTTTTTGAATTTCTTTCTGTAATTTCTGGTATAAAATAAATGAAATGTGTTCATATAATTGCATGGAATCTATTAAACTTCAACTGGGAAATCTATTCTTCTAACCTGAAGATTTTGAATGCCTGGCCTATATGTTATCCATGTAATAATCTTTCAGATAAGGTGGAAGATCAAAGAAAAAAAATGTTAACCAATAAGTGGAGATGCATATAGTTAAAATTAAAAATGGCCAGAGGCTTAAGGTTAGTATCACTCCTAACCCAAAGCCTTTTCTAAAATCAGAGCGTTGACCTGTTATTTTTATAGCACTGTTTTTTCTAACACACCAGCATTTTCCTTCTTTTAATTTTACATCTCTCCTTTTTGCCAGGGAAACTCCCTAATTAATGAGAAGTTGGACGAGAGCAAAACATAGATCCGATCAGTATGATTAGTGCTATGTTCTCCGTTTATTTCACCTAAAATGGCAGGTTATATACTCTTCATATAGTTTACAGTTACAGGCATTCACTGATTGGTATACAGCATAAGAAAGAATGCAAACAAACATTGTTTAGCTTGTCCTTAAGGGGGCTAAAATGTGAACACTACAAACCATACCTATTAACACCTAGAAAAACCCTTGTCTCACAGTAACCCCTTAACAGAATTTCTAACTGTGCCACAGCCTTCACAGGCCTCAGGATGAGGCCTCAGCTGGGGTAGCTCAGGCTGGGGTAGCTCAACCCTCGGTCCAAATATCTCTCCCTAAGAAAATCTGCAACATCTCCTCTTGCAAGACTTATAGTCACTAAAGAGAAAACCAGTAGAAAATAGATAGGAACACATAAAGAGAGGACACATTTAGCAGAACTGTTATCTGAGTGGGAGATTGCATTGAGCAAAGCTACCTTAATAAAGTACAACTGAACCATGGTTTTACATCAACTTTCAAAAACAAATATACCAAGATTAAGCATTAGACAACATCAATGGGCACTAAGAGGTTGGGGGTTGTTTGAAGGGGGTTTTTTGTTGTTCTTTATTTTTATGGCAATCCTGAGGTTCAGGTGTAACAGTTTGTTTTAGAATTAACTCTTCCTCAGCATGTATTCATCTTACAAAACATGCCAGGCTTGAACCAGAAATCAAAATCGGGAGCAGCAGTGCTTAATCATATCAAAACATGCTGAGGGATTGAAAGATCAAGGTCCTGGTGTGTTTTCACATGGTAATCACCGTGCTGTGTTAAAAAACAACACAGTAGGACAGTGGCTATTACTTACATTGATTGTTATGAGCATGGACTTTGCATTCAAGGATTGTTACTTGAATGGTAATGCTAATGTACTAAAGCATTTTTGTCACAGAGGAAGGAGTATCATATGGATTCAGATGTCATAGAATATCTTATTTCAAATTTGAAGTCCACTGACCATGAAAATCACCACCCCAAAAGGAACTCATCAATGCAAGTCAAACACCTCCACATCCACCCTATCTAGGTCATTTGCAGGAAGTAGGATCCAGCTGCTACAGACTGGCATATAGTTTTGTGTAATCACCTTCCACAGAATGCCTAGATGAGAAATTAGAAATTTGTTGCCACCACCTAAAATCTTATACATCTTCATTCACTGGGAGAAGCCATCTTACCAGCTTCGACTTACCAGAAAGATGTGATCAATGTACCAAGTTTTCATTTTTTATTACACAGTTCAATAATATAATACAATCAGTAAATATGGATCTTTGATTTCCAGTCATTAAGATACATAAGTAAATTAGGATCTATCCTCTTCTGTTTCAATTTATTGTGAAATACTTCAGGACACTTATATATATATTACAGATGCCTTCCAACAACAGAGAATTTTTTTTTTTTTAATTTCTTCAATTTTTTTTTTGGTCTGTCTCTAATGTATCTATTTCAAGATAGTTTTTCTTTTAGCATGTCAAATTCTCTCTGATTTTGATCAAGGATAGATTTGAGGGTGTTTTTTGATAATGTGACTAATACAATATCTACCAAAACAAAACGAACTTTTGAGCTACCAAACCGGTTTTGACCATATCAAGGGGAATCACATAAGCTTCACAAAACACTATTTTCCTTTAAATTGTCAATCTTTCTTTTAATGTTTGCTATGAGCAGTATTTGCAATTTTAAAGAAAGACTTTCATAAAAAACCCTGACACTTGGAAATAAAAACTTGACTTTGCTTTAATGAAAACCTCAGGGCCCTTCCTTATACACAATACTTCTGTGTGTTGCAAGGTAAATGAAATTAACATTTCTTTTGATGAAACAAAGTATTTGTTATCAGTAGTTTATCTTTGTTTAAACATTTATTTTATTGATTTTTAAATAAAAGGACTATACAATTCTTGATGCATGACAGCATGAAATCCCACAAGAGAACATTTCAAAAGGAATTCAACAATATGCACCAGTTATGTCAAATAAAGTCATCCAGAAAGCAATGCCTGTGGGAAAAGTCCTCCACCACTGGGTAATAAAGACATCTGTCAAAACTTGTACTGTAATCAGGACTGGATGTATGTGCATGCACAGAACAATACACAAAAGCTCGTAGACACATAGGATGAAAGAAGAAAATATCATTTAAACAACTTTCTTAGGAATACATTATTCAAAGAAGACAGCAGTCTAACAAGCCCAAGAAAAGAGATGACATCCTACTTGGTGCAAGCCTGGCTCAGAGATGCATTTTTGTTATTCTCTCTGTAATACAGAAGAAGGAAGGGACCAATCTGAAAAATCCTAGCTCGTCCTGTCTCATTTCCAAGAATCATCAATCTCCTTTGCCCTGCAAGGTGTTTCTTTCCTGTTTTCTAGCTACAGTTGCAGTTAGTATTTATACTGTGCATATGAAAGCTACAGCTAACTAACCCTGGAAGGTTAGTTAACTTCAGCTTTCACTGAGTCTCCCCATGGTTACTTATGTTCAGAACACAGTTTCTCTACTCCTGATGGTCACCTAGATGGCCTATGTTTCTGAAGAGAAAGTATATTCACATGAGATCTTTACCTCAGACTGCCCCTGTGGCTTACCACCCTTGACACTCGGCTTGCTTCTGCAAAACGTTTTCCTTCTACCTGTCACTGTGTAGGGTGTTAAAAGATATGGCAAATTTCCTACTGGATACACATAATGTTCTTCAGTTTTCATGAGTGTCTGTTACTTTAGCTCTTACTTCTACAAAACACTCCATGCAAACATGATATTTCTTTCAGATACATTAGGATGAGTTGTGTTCCTGGCACTTAAAGCTTTTCCTGTACTTGGTTGTTTTTCTAAAGATTTTCCTGTCTGTGAATGAACTGTTTCCCCTCACAGCCATCCCTTCTTATTTTCAACACTTTCTGATGCCTGTTCATAATTATACTTTTCACGTCTCAGAAAATAACAATGATTTGACAGGCAACTGAAATGCTTCATGGCTCACTCAGGGTCATGTGATATATAATTAATACCATGTTTCACCCACCTGCATGTAAATTACTGAAGGAAGTAAAATCACTCCTAACGGAGTATTAGACACCTGCTAAGTTTTATTTTGCCTATAACATTTTCAGGAAGTTGTAAAAGATTCCTATTCTTTGCTAAGTTATTAATATTCAATTCAGACTTTTCAATGTTGTTATGTTCCTCTGTCTTCCTTATTCTGTGCTGCAAACCCGTGGCTTTTCTAGAAGAAATACATGTTCAGTATTAATAGGGATTATGTATAATCTCTGTATAATCATTTTTTCCCAGCTGATTTTCACTCTTTACTTATAAAGGAACCACTAAAATGTTAACTTCAGGCATCTCTCTTCCTCACCTTCAAGGACCACTAATGGACAGAAGACAAATGCACATGTATTAACTTGGATGTGATCTCCAAGTCTACATCTTCATCCCAAAAGTAAAGTCACTAAGAAAATTAAAGCCCTAGATTGGACATTACATTTCTAAAAGTCTAATTATTGGAAGTTTAACAATAAATGAATAGCAATTATTTTTTCCCTTGAGCATATCACTTTGTTTTAAATCAAATATTTTAGTTACAACACCTCCTAAGGAAAACAATCCAAATGTAAATTTCTTTAAACTGAAGATAAGATCATGCTAAATGGCCAGTCATAAAGAAAATAAACTTTTTTTTTTTCTTTGTAGCTTCAAAATGCATAACAACCATTAAATTAATATATATGAGACAGTCCAGCCTATGACCTTGGCTAAATTATTAAGTTTAATTCTTAGAATTTGGAGATGTAACTCTCTTATTTGGGCATTGAAGAATAATCTTGTTTAAAGATGTTGAGCAATGCAAGAAGAGTTCAGTTGCCTCTGTGTCAGCTCTTGTACTTTGCCTCAGCTTTGCATTTCTATTTTTCCCGGTTTCTGCTCCATAAAACACATCAAGTCTTAATTCATGGGCTTCATAAATTCAAAACGTGTTTCTTTGATCAGATGGAAAGGCTTAAGGAAACATAACATACTATTTGTACTGAACATAGAGCCCTTTCTCTTCCATCACTTGTGGAAACCTTTGTGGCCCTTTCTCTTTAATCCTTTCTATGGTTGATCAGATATTCATGTGGATGCCAAGATCTGTAAGATTTAGATTCAGAAAATACATCTGGCATTTTGGCAGACTTCAGAAACATCATTCACAACAATCTTGCACTTGCCTCTGACTATGTCACCTGCTCAGATTGTCCTTTCTCAGACTTTGTAACATGATCCTTAACTGCTTTTCCAGATCATTTTTTACTCTTGAAGTATGAGTTTATACCACCTGCATTCAGTACTATGCTTCTTTGATATAAATCAGTGTACAAAGATGTTTGACACATACAGAATGGATGATCTCTGCCCCACATGATGGAATTTTTACTTGTGAAAGTATGTTCTCTTTTTCACACAGCTATCCTTCCTCACTGCCTTTTCTTGGTATCATGAAATGAAACATCATACGATGAAATGTGCATAGAATTTTCTCATGAATATATCACAGGACCTTCAGATATATGCACATAACTTCAAGTTATAATGCTATTTCTCCTCTTTTCTGTAACTTTGCCTCTTAACCTACCTATGAAAAGAAGACTGTCATATTGTTAATAAATTTTAAAAGCTAACTAGTCCATAGGAATACCATTTATCTGTGGAGTAAAATTGAAAAATGTACTTTCCAATAGTACAAGTGTACTTTTTCCACCGAAAAATGGTATTTCCAAGACCAGGATTATTTATAATTTAACAGCTTTGCCCAGGTGAATTTGTGTGTGAAAGAAAATCATAAAGAATTCAATATTAACTATAACGCAATTGACAATTGTACAAAATCTATCATGTACACCCTACCTACTGGAAGTGTTTGTACTCTCATCAGTTAGTCAAATATTCTTTTACGAGACAGAGGAGAAGCTAGCTTGAGTACTTCTGTTGTAGTAATTGATCAAAATATTTGCCAGTTGTTGACATGGGTTAATTTCTGAATGACATTTAAAACTTCTGTAAGAAATTTAAATCTCAGTGAAAGGCTACAGCTGATCGTAATCTAACCGATCTTATCTTGTTCCTTTTGATGTTTTTCAAGGCCTGAGATGAAACAGTCTACTAAAACAGATGGGGCTTACTTGCATTCTATTATCTGCTGCTGAAATGTTGGTAAGAATTTCTGAGTATCAAGTATATTCAATTCATGAGAGAAAAATATGAAGAATTCAGTGAGCAGATAATTCGTATTTTCCCTCTCTTATTTCTCCTATTTTCTTTCCAGAAGCACAAAAACCCTCCAATTAAAAGATGTTTTTCTTGAGGGGAAGAAAAGTTAACAGACTGTTTCACAGTATTTTTCCTATAATTGAAAGTTATATATTTTCCATGCAGTGAATGCAACAGAAGAAATGGAACTGGTGCAAGATGTTTTGAAGCTATAACTGACCCAGGTAGTACCTTTCCAAATGATAGCACTTCTTGACATTCACTTGGCATTGAGCAAAAATTATTGCAGTCAATATCTAAACACTAAATGTTACTTTGACCTAATTTTCTAGGTTGCTCATAGAAAGACAAGGTGATAAATTGATCTGTTCCATTAAAAAGGCATCCTGCATGTGTTGTTTGGGGCTGTTTTTTTCATGAATACACTCTTTTCTGCTATTGCCTATGACAAAGCCATTTTGACAGAGCTATAGGACTTTCTTTCACCTAATTTGCTTTGGCAGACCAAGGCAGTTTTTAGCATGGTGATTGATCTCTTGGTTATCTGGACATTCTCATTTTAAACTGCTGTTGAAGAGACTTGAATAATTTACACTTCCTGCCATGAACTTGGCAGCTTTTTTCAATAGCTGCTGATTTATTGCACTAAGCAGTGTGACAGTTTTCTAGTCTGTATAAATGCAACGTGCAGTTACAAAGAGTAGTACATGTAGTGGTGGATTACAAACTTCACTCTTGCCATGAAGAGCTTTTAAAGGCTTCTCTAAGTAGGCAGAAATTATCTTAACATGCAGACCATTCTGAATTGGTCCTTAGCCAGACAATTAAGAGAGAGGGAGAGAGAGAGAGAGAGAGAAAGAAAAGAAAGAAAAGAAAGAAAAGAAAGAAAAGAAAGAAAAGAAAAGGAATTTAACAATATAACTAGCCTAAACCAGATGTTACAAATAAACCTCAGCAGTCAGATGCAGTATTTTTCTTCAAGGATGATGTCAATTAATATCTGAATTCATGCATTATACCATGAGAAACCTCAAATATTTCATCTTGGGTTATCCAAGACCTTTCTTGGCAAGAGAAGTATCATGCACACCAGCTGTTTGCCTAAAGTTTGCAGCCAACAGTCTAAAAAGCATCTAGCAGCAGGATGGAAAGAAGGGAGAAGGCATAAGCAAACCAGCAGAGCTGGACGCAGCTGTTTTACACTCATTGGTAGAATGATGTCACAGAAAGGTTTGAGTGTAGGGTTTTGTTATTGTTCTTCAGCTGCCTGTCTCACTCCATAATTGTCCTTGCAGCAGATTCCTTTCACTGCTTGATATAATCATACTTAAGTTTTATGCATCTACTGCATATGTCAAAATTATGTCATAGACACTTCATTGCTATTGGTCCTACTGAAGAGTACCATGCAGATCTAATATCTTTCCTTCTCCACAGGAGAGCTATGTTTCCATAGATCAAGTTCACTGATTTTCAAAGAACCAGTGCTTGTTTGACTATGTACAACCAAGTGAAGGTTTATTGATTTTTTTCCTCTCCTTGAAATATTGCAGGAATAAAAAAGAAAATTGTCCAGTATCAGTAGCATTATGCTCATACTCATACTCATTTAAATGTATGTTTAAATATGTGTATGCTCACAAGGTATTATACAACATAGAAGAGTAAAAGGAAGCATTTGGAAGAAAAAAAAGGTAAATACAGCCAATTTATCTGATCATCTGTAGTGGTTTGAAAACAAACCGAGTGAGAGGCTCCAAGTCAGAAAATACAATTTAATAAGAAGAAAGAAAAAAAAGTAAATAAAATAAGATAGATGCAATAATACGAAAACAAAACTCCCACCCACTGACAGTGTCAGAATACAACCTGAGCAGGGTTATGGAAGCGCTCCAGATAAGGTGGTCTTTGTGAAGTAGTGATCCCGTAGCAGGGTGATGGAAGCAGTCCAGATGAAGTGGTCTTCCTGAAGCAGTGATCCTGAAGAAAGGTCTGGTAGCTCTGGACTTCTGGGAATCCAGTGCCCTGGGCTGTCTGTACTGTCTGATTATATCCAGGTGAGAATGCTTGGTTCCTCCCCCTGGGCGGAGCATCTCACAATGGGATGATGAGTCATACAGGGAGGTCCTTGATGGCCCATTAACGAGAGATAGCTTATCTATGAGTCATGGGCAAGGCATTGATGGGCCATTAACAGAAGACACATTAACAGAAAAGGGAGGGAGGCAGGGCCTAGGGAGAAGACTACTTCAACAATTGGATTCAACAGTTCATGAAGATGGTGATAGAATACTTTGTGCACTTCCTAAACTACAACCCAGGACATCATCATACATAACACATTTTTGATTTAGTCTACATCATTCCTCTTTACATTTTAGTCTTGTTTTTTTTCCATTAAAGCATATAATACAACAAGCATATAAAGTATATAATACTATCTGTTCTTCATATGCATACACATACATCAGTAATTCACTAGTACTTCAGATTCAAATGCTCACAAGTTACAACCTAACAAATTCAGAACACCCATGAGAGTGTGAAGCAATGAGGTCTAATTATTCTTACACAGTGATATCAGAAGAAGAAACATTAACTACACTGTCTCAGCAAAGCTGCTTAGACAGAGCAGCATCATCTGCCATACAGCACCACTCAGCCTATTAAACTTTTGAGACTTCTCCACACTCAATATGCTCCTTCTTCACCTTCATTAGGCAACCATTGCCCAAACTTTCTGCTCTTCTTTTCATAGCACCCCACGCCTCTGAGAAAAGAAAGATTCTAAAGTGTGCAGTTTTTAACTCATGAGTAATTAAGAGACAGTCTAATTTTCTCCAAGTGAGTGTTATCTTTCATACTTCACACTATAAAGAAGCATTAGGTGATCTTAAATATTTTAAAGATGAAATTTTGTCCCAATACAAAATGTCAAATTCCTTATGGTATGTTACATGAAAGAAGAAAGTACTAATTCTGTAGAGAATCTCAGTCTCAAAATTCAGATAATATTTCAGAAAGCAGAGTACAGCTAGCAAAATTGAATGGAATTGCTATGAGACTCCTCTGTAGCCACAGGCACAATGTCATGGTCCCTAGTGTTTGACTAAGGTCTTCTCCTACATGTAAAATACCGTTGTACACTTGGTCCACAACCATTACTACACAATCAAATTAATATTTATATTTAAAACTTCTCTGGCTCTGCTGGTAATTATGGCAATAGTGGGAATCAGAATTTCTTTTTAATAATAACCTCTCTAATTAATAACTCCTAAGAATTCAGACTGTTTTGGAACTGTTTCTGTCACACCCTCTAAAACATCTGTTCTCTTATATTTCTAGAAATGCATTTTAAATCCCAAGTTTTAGACCTACTTAAAAGTGCTCTTTTCTGTAATTCTGTTCCTCAGCAACTGTCTAGTTTATTTCTCATTTTCCCTGACCTCTCTTCATCCTCAGTTCCCTTTAAAGATCACTCATTTTTGCCCCCTGTGTTCTGTCTGTCATTTATATTTCTTCCTGGCCTTAATTGCTGGGTTCATTTCCCTAATCAGCTTCTTTTCTGTGCAGCTTTGAGGCTTCTCCTTTTATGTCACTCTTCAGTGTTGGCAACTTCACATTAGTTTCAGAAATACGAAGAAATCCAGCACCAGGATCTGAATGCTCATGATCATCACCTCTTTGCACTGCCTTGCAGACACAAAAGGTTATAAAGCTGGCTGAAAACAAGATTTCTTTTTCAGAAATGGATGTACTGGATGACAGAGGTCTCTCAAAATCTGCCAGAGATCCTAAGGTGACCACAGGTTCTCATAGACAAAGATGTATCTTTCAGATGCCATGTTTTTCTGCAGAGGCACATGGAAAACAGATTAAAATCTGAGATAAAAACATAAACACAGACAGACATAAAACCAACAACTCATTGTAAAAATGACCTAAATATGGGTAAATTTTCTTGCTAAAGATGTTGGGGTTTTTTGGAGGTTCGCTGTTAAAATTTTTAACCTGGCTGTACTGTCCTCACTACTGTACTAAACAATGAAAAAGGCAACACTGAAACATATGGCAGACAGGAGTCTTGGGTCAGCAACAGTCTGGTTATTTTCATGTATGATTGGATTCACTGTGATTTAAGGAGGCATTAGAGGGTGGTAACTCCTAAATTCCTACCATAGATTTTTCCTAAACATGAGGGATAGCACATGTTTTGACAGTGTTTCCAAGAGTACCTCAGAGGCTCAGGATCTGAAGGTCTGCTGACTCAAGAACTGTGCTGGTTAAGGGATTTTATGTAGCCTCACATTTTACTAGAGTGAATCACAGGCAAGTGGATCACAAAAGGTCCATTCAGGATTCAGGCTTTTAAAACAGAGAGAGGAATTTTGTACAAAGACACAAAAAGAAGAGTGAGTGGAATAAAGTATACAGATAAAGTGATGATGGACTCAGAGTTTATTATTTTTACTTTTTTTTGCACATCCATTTATCCACCTAAATATACACTTTATATCAACATATAAGCAGTCTGCCTACTTCAGGGCATTTCTGATGTATCCAGGAGGAATCAGGTTTCAAATGCATGAAGAATTTCTGGCACTTTTAGTTTAGTCTTGCTATTTCCAGCATTTTAGCTCTCCCTATGGACCACTGATTTTTTAATGTGAGAAGACTAAGACAGTCCCTACTGATCTGAATAACTACAAAGTTACAGACTAATGGAAGCTGGGAGAGACGTGGGAATGGTCAACACCTCATCATAACAGGGGCTCACTTTACAGTTAAGTCAAGCTATTAAGGACCTTCTCCAGTTAATTTTTAACATCTTTGAGAGCAAGCTATCCAAAATCACTGGGAAACCTGTTCCACTGCATAGTCAGGCTTATTGTGAGTCTGGCTTTCTCTTCTATATCCTTTGCCATCTGGTATTTGTACACAGTGATAAGATAACCCCTAAGTGATCTCGCTTCTCTTCTTCAGACTAGATAGCCCCAGCTCTTTCAATCTCCCCTTGTATGACAGGTGTTCCAGTACCTGCAAGATTCATGGCACTCATTCCACCAAAGTCACAAATCTCGTGCACTGCAGAACCCAGATCTGGAAGCAGCACCCAGATGGTGTCTCACAAGTGCTGAGAGTAAGTGTCACTGCTCTTCAGCTTGCTGGTGATATTTTTCCTAACTCATCTTAGAATGTTTTCAGTCTCTTTCTGACGCATTGTTCATGACCAGTTTCTTCAGCAGGTTTTCCATGCTGTTTTCTGCCAGCCTGCTTTCCATCTTCCTGTGCCCCAGCATGTACTGGTGCACAGTCTTCTTATTCGCATGATTTTTTCTTTGCTTTTATGAATTTCATGATGTTCCAGTATACTGACTTCTCCAGCTTGTCAAAGTCTCTCTGACTAGTAGCACACCCATTTGACACAAGAAACACTCTTCCCTGCTTTGAATCATGTGTAAACTTGCTCAATTGCCCTCTGTACCAGAATCCGGGTCATTAATGAAGATGTTAAACTGTATTGGCTCTGATGTTGAACCGTGGAGCACACCACTAGTGATTAGTTCTCATTTGGAATTCATACCACTGACCACAACTCTTCCAGTCCAGCAATAAAGCTATTTTTTAATTCAACTCTCTGTGAACTTATGACCTGTACTTCTCAGTCTGTCTGTGAAGGTGTGATGGCAGACAGTGTTGAAAACCCTGTTGAAGTCAGTATAACCAACACTCACTGCTCTCCCCTCATCCATCAAGCCAGTTATCTTAGAACAGAAGGTTATCATTTTGGTTAAACATAATGATGTTTGATGACTACTTCTGATCAGTTTCTTGTCCTTCATGTGTTTTGAAATGGTTTCCAGGAGGGCTTCCACCATTAGCCTCCAAGGGATCAAGATGAGACTGACTGATCTATAGTTTCCTGGATCGCATTTCTGTACCTTCTTAAAGATAGGAGTGACTCTTCTGGGCACACCCTGTCAGGTTCCATAGACTTGTGCATATTTATTTTATTCAAATATTCCCTAACCTAATCCTCCTGTACTGAGGATGAGTCTTACATGCTCCATACACTCCTGGTATTCCTAATTGCTGCTTTTGACAGAAGAGAGGTCAAATAGGCATTAACTACTTCAGCTTTTTCTGTGTCTTTTATCATAAGATCCCCTGCCCTATTCAGCAGCAGACCAACATTTTCCGTAATTGCCTTTTTGCTGCAGATAAACTTTTGAAAACTTTTCTTGTTTCCCTTCACATCTCTTGGCAGATATATTTTCAGGTGAGTTTTGCTTTCCTAACCATGTCTCAATGTGTTCAAACTGCTTGTCTACATTCTTCTCAAGACATTTTTCTACTTTTCCATGTCTTATACACTTACTTTTTGCATTTGAATTTTGTCACTAACTTCTTGTTTATCATTTTTGCTTCATTTTTGTGTGCATTGGGTTCAACTACTCTAGAGTTTGAAAGGTGATTCTTGAAAGTCAACAAATTCTTCTAGAGGTCCCTTCTCTTCAGATATATATATTCCCTTGGTTTATTTGAAGAAGATTCAGGCTAAAGTTTGCTCCCCTGAAGTTCAGGGGTTATGGGTTCTCCTTTGTTTACTGCTGTCTGAAACACCATAATCTCATAGTCACTACAGCTAAGCCGTCCCCTGAACATCCACAAAGAGATTCTTCCTTATTTCTCAAAAACAGGTCCAGCAGAAAATCACTGTTCATCAGGTTCTCAGTCACATGTCTGGAAGCTTTTTTTCAAATGTATTTCAAATCCTTTGGTGATCTTTCCTTCTGTGTTGTGCCTCTAGCAGATGTTGTGGTCCTTGAAGTTCTCCACAAGATCCAACTCCTATGAATGTGAAGCTAACTCTAGTAGTCTGAAAATGGTTTTATCTACTTGCTCTCCCTGACCAGGCAGTCTGTAAAAAATTATTCCTGTTGCTCTGCCTGCTAATCCTGACTGATAAACTCTGAATTAACTCATCATTAATTCCAAGGCAGAGCTTCATGCATTCCCACTTCTCTTACATAAAAGGCTACTCTTCCTACCTTTCTACTCTCCCAGTCTCTAAAGAACTTGTATACTTCTATTGCAACACTTAAATTATTAGCTATCCCACCATATGCCTATGATTCCAATGAGTTCATAGACCTGCAACAGCTCAGAAACCTCTAATTTCTCCTTTTCTTCCTCATGCTGCATTCATCAGTGTACAGACACTCAGCTATGTCCATCTTCTAGAAAAAAGATGAGAGCTTTTCCAAAAATTTTGTCTTGTGGGATGACCCCACTTCAACATTCTTTTACTGAATACAAATCCTCATATCATCCTATATGCTTTGCATACTTATGACAATCTATCACTTCCCCACTCGACTTCCTGTAATTCTTTCTCTCACCATCATTTCTAGCTTAAAGCTCTTCTTATGTGAGATTTCACTTTCCTGGATGTCAGGAAAGCAGGCCCTTCAAGGATCTGCTTCAAAGACTACCACAAGATAAAGCCAAGGAAGGCAGAGAGGACCAAGAAAGACAGTTAAAGCACACAGATCACATCCTTCAAGCTCACAAGTAATGCATCCCAACAAAGAGGAAGATAGGCAAAAATGCCAAGTGTCATGAGTGAATGAAAAAGGATCGCCTGGGCTAACAAACATAAGAGGAACAAGTAGTCTGGCAGGAATACAAAGAAATTGAGCAGCCAGGGATCACATTATGAAAACTGTCAGAATCAAACCCTTTATTAAAGAGACATCAAGGACAACAAGTCCTGTCACTATATGCCCTCTGAGCCACTGACCACCATTCTGAAGATATGAATGCCCAACCAGTTTCTTATCCATCGAACAGTACTATTGAATGATTATCTCTCCAATGTAGAGAAAAGAATGTTGTAGGGAACAGTGGGAAAGGCTTAAAGAAGTCCAGATAAATGACATCTGTAACCCTTCCTTCTCCACTGATGTAGTAATTTAATAATATTTCAAAATTGTATGTATCTTAATCATGTAAGTATTAAACATAAAATATCTTTTTAAATAATGTGAATACTCTCATATGATCTATGTTCTTGTTTGCACAGATGCCATGCTACTAAGTTAAAATTTTCCAATAATGTAAGTGATTTTTAAACTCACATCAATAAAAATCAGAGAAAATTCCATTCAACTTAAACTGATCAGTTTATGCCCTGAAGCATGAGAATTAATCATTCTCATTTAACTCTAGTGAGTGGAATTGCAGATGCTCTTCTTATTATTATAATGTGATTTTTTTACTTTTTCTATTTTTTATACTTTATACTATCATTTGCTCTATTAATTTGTTCTTTTTAAGCAAATCCTCTGACTGGTACTGCTGCAGAAGTAGAAAAGGTTTTCTTATAAATTTAGTATTGCTTTCCTTCTAGTGTATCCGTCTGTTCTTGTGAAAGTAGACAGATCGTTTCTCAGACATCCCTGAAATATTCGATAGTAAAACAGACTGGATCATGTATTGACTGATAACTAAGACAGAAAAATTAAAAATCAGTGTAATTAAAGGAAATACCTGGAGAGTTTTGAAACAGGATTTTTAAGATGTATTTAACAATGAATGGTTATCAGACATTCTCCTCTTTCAGATAAGTATTGTAAATAGCTGACCCAGGACCGCAATATCAGTAAAACTGTGATAGAAAATATTCTCAACTATGAAAAGTCTTTAGAATAACTAAAGAAAATGTTACCACATTCTGTAATCCAATGGAACACATCAAAGTTATTAACAGTATTCTCTTAACACATTGAACTGCACCTAAGTATCAATTCATATTCAATTCAGATTAAAAAGAAATTGTAACATGTTGTTTGCAGAAATAGAAATGAACATGACGTTTTCCTGACTGAGATGGAAACTAGAAAGCATGTCAGTTCCTCTTCATTATTTTCAGAAAGGGAAATCATTGTCTTCGGGAAACTAATTTAAAGAGTGCATGTCACATGATAGAAACAAGAGTCTCTCATTGTTTATTATACCTTTCTTTCAACAGAATTAATATAATCTTATTTTTTTATATAAAGGACAAAAAAGATAAACTTCAAAAAGCTGGAATATTGTAGATTAAAAACCATTTTCTATTGCTATCATACTTAGAGTGCAGCAAGTCAAATTCATCTATTGACTTCTACAGAAACATTTTAAGCGAACACTTGGCCCTCAAATAACTCCATACTAAAAAACTGTACTAAAAAACACAGTGCAGGCTCTTATTCTTATCTCAGTCATCATATTTTTCATCATCTTAGTCCTCCACCATCTATCAGATATTTATTCTCTCTAATGCAGAAAGCACATTTTCTGTGTTGATAAACTGCAGCTCACTAAGTACTTCTACTTTAACTACAACTTCCCATTTCTAGACCACTAAGACCACCAGCAGGACTACTTAACCTCTTAGAAACAGCAGCTAGAGAAAAAAAAAAAAAAAAAAAAAGTTAAAATGGTTGTTTTGAAAGGAAAATTTTTGGCCTCTCANAAAGAAGTTAAAATGGTTGTTTTGAAGAGAACATTTTTGGACTCTCATTCCATTTCAAAGTTTTGTGTAAGCTGAGTTCCCCCAAAAAATCTAGGACTGATAGAAATAAACAAATCTAATATTTGTCATTGGGCTGTAAGAGAAATATATGACTTCTCAAAAAAATATGATGGAAGGAGACAGTTACCAACTTGACATCAATGAAAGCAGTCTGAAACATGCTAATTAGAAGTATTTCAGGTCTAAAAAAAGGTCTACTCAGGCATTGGTGATAATAAGCATGTAGGGCTAAGAGCCCTCACCATGGCACACTTCATAGAAATTCACTGTTCTCATTGAAAATCTTTTTCAACAGAAGTAGGGCATACCCAGATGGCAAAATAGATTCTTAGCAGTGAACACCCACGACACAGTACCTTGAAAAAAATAGTGACAATGAAAAGATAACCATTTGATTTTAAAAGCAAAAATTGCAAGCCACGATATGAGTGATAAGTG
Organism: Illadopsis cleaveri; assembly: GCA_013399915.1. Lineage (NCBI taxonomy): Eukaryota > Metazoa > Chordata > Aves > Passeriformes > Timaliidae > Illadopsis > Illadopsis cleaveri. The sequence continues at coordinate 27,136 of VXBB01000601.1, read as the reverse complement.
GAAAGAACAGATGAAGAACTTGAAGCTTATAAGGGTTGAGGATGAGACAGAAATATGCTTGGTGTCTGAAGTAGCTTTTTCACAAATGTCCTACAAAATTTGCACCGAGGGGCACAGATCTTGCCTAATTTTTAGGGGCAAAAACAATATTAAAAAGTAAAACTTGTGAAGTTTAAAAAAATCTAACATACATGAAGAAGCCCATACCACTAGGTCACAATTCTTGTGCTGACAAAAAAAGAAAAAAACCCAAAGAAAGAAGCCTGGAAAGATCAGTGAAATAGAAGTCAATATAGAAAATAAAGAACAAAAGAAAAACAAACAAACAAACAAAACAAAAAAACAAGACAAGGAAACAAAAAATCCAACCATGCTATAAACTCACATTTGAACTGAAAAACACATTTTAAGTCTCTGTCAGAGGGAAAAGAAGATGAAGGCAAACTGTAGCAGCAGATAAAAAAAGCTGTGCAAGAAGGAGTGTGTTACACAGTTTCTTGCAACCAATATTACTAATGCCACCCATAGAGAGACGGAAGTTGTTAAGGCTAAACAGAAACCCAAATGGGGTGGATGTGTGTACAGGACACGAAAAGCCGCTATACTGCTATATGCTGTATTATTTCTGCTCCTTTTTGGCCCAATACTTTGAATAATCACATCAGCAAAATACTTGGATGTTACTCCAGAAGAGCAGTTTCTAGATATTCTAGATAATCAGTCTAGAAGGCTTAAATGCTGCGATATTGAGCAACACTTTCATAAAGCCTCAGATAATCTGATACATTATCTTGACACACCTGGCTCAAACTTTACCATGACCAAACACATGCCCTTGAAATCCAAGGGCAATTGATTCTGCTTTATAAAATTATCACCAAGTTACACTAATTAATGTTTCTAAGCCTGTAAAGTCAATGGCAATAGAAGAACTAGAAAGACCTCACAATATCCAGGCCTTAGCAGCATTTGGGAGAGAAAGCACTACCACATCAGAATGAGAATGCTTAAAAGGTAATGTTATTGGAAAAAAGAAATAAGATTTGACATTTGAAAATAAAAAAGTAAAAAACCTGACACTCAACAAAAACACTCCTGTAACCAATGAAAAGAAACATGACCGGATTCCATCACTATCACAAGCAAACATTGCAAATTGTGGGACAGCTGTTCAGGCTTATATGCTAATTCTACACAAGTCTGTCAAAAAGAAATCTGTGCTGAAATGTGGATATTCACTAAAAAACTAATTACAAACTTTAGCATGGAGAATATTGGCATATTTGATCTCCACACCACAAAGCATGTGGAAATAGTGCCAGAGTAGAATGGCAGATTCCTTTTCATCCCTTGAGCATTACTGACACAGGAAAACCAGCAAGAGTAAACAAGGACATAGAGAGATTCTGCAGTTTCTGTTGTTCACCCATTTTAATTGCCATGTCCAGGCTGGAGTTAATGCAAATAGTACAATGATATCATAGCTGATTAACAGCCCACGTTTTAATTCCTGTAAGACAGTTTGTTTAATTCAGGATTCTCGTTACATGGAACATTCTCAATATAGAAATTATGAAAGAATTTATGCATTTTATTATAATAAATATTGAGCAGTCACTTGAAAATAAAACCACATTTAAAGTTCAATCTGAATTCTGTAGAAAACTCCTTATAATTCCTCAACTCTTACTTGTATTATTATTGATTTTCAAGGTTGAATCAAACCCAATTCAGAAGTCAATCCCAAAATATGTTTGTTATGGTGGAACAGCTGAATGGGAAGATGCTATATTTAATCTAAGTCCTTCCAATTTAAGAGTTAATTATTAAGGTATATTGTATATAAATACACAGTACAATAAATACACCTTTTTAAATACAAATATACATAAATTTATAGTACACAAGCACAATATCAGCAATTTCAAGCCTAAAAACTTAATAATCTCAAGACATAGATGCATCCATAAAGGAAAACAAATGGTAATGATATTTATGCCATTTGAGTTTTGCCTTCTTTTCTTTTATGTGTTTTCTGTATTCTTCACACATAAACTGGTAACTCTGTTACCTAATGTATTAGTAGTTAGTTTTCCCAGCACTTTTCCCTGGCCTTTCCCTAAGCAGAAAGACAAAACAAGTTCCACAGCTCCAAGCCCCTTTGCTACCTTGGTTCTTCCTGGGAACTGAGGCTGAAAACAACTCTTGGAGATGCATTCTCATGGACAAAGTACAGCCAGTGCTGAAGCGGGGGCTCCAGAGAAGAGGCTTGACCGGGCCGGGGAGGTGGGGGTGGGAATTGCATCACCACTTGTCCTCCTAATTGGTGCTTTTTATCAATTGTGTTAATTTCCTAAAACCTCTAAAATGAACTCTCCCCTGGTGGGGGGATGGGCTTTTTTGGACATAACAAAACAGCTTCCATAACAGCCTCTGAATGCCTTCAAATAAAGATCCTCTTTTATGTTACCTCCTTACTAAAATTATCTCGAGTTTCATTTCCAGGTTTACTCTTCCTCAGGAGTGCTCCAGTAGTATTTTAAGTATAAGGTCCCTGCTACAGACATATATATATATAAGACCCAATTAGTTCTTACAATCTTCATTAAATCCACGAGTCAACAGACATTAATATACAAAATAAGTAAATAGTAACTTCCCAACTGAAGTCAGAAAAAAATGTGTTTTCTGTGTTTTGATCCAAAGATATAGACTAGATTTGAAAGGTACCAGATTAAAGGTCTTGATCATTCAAATTGTACCCATACCTAATTCTTGGCCTGCCGTTGGAGAGAAGAATGGCAGTGGAGCCAGCTAGTGCCATTAACAGAGGAGATAGGAAAGGGTTGCACTTCTGAAATTTACTTCACTTCATTTATTCTCTAAGTCTTCTTCTCTAAGCCTAACTTCTTTTTTCATCACTGGTTGTCATTCTGTGTCCCTCTGGGTTGAAACCATAAGGCAGACTATCTATAAGGATGTTGAATACTTGAAAATCTGCAAACTCACTAATGAGTCAAAAAAGTGAGAGAAACCTTCCTTTATTCTTCATGTACAAAAAATAAATCAGAAATATTTCAGTGAGCAATACATGTCTTGTTTATGTACAAAAAAAGATTCATGAAATAAGAGCAAAAAATCATGAATAATAATTACTTCATCTCCGTAGTTTGTCAGTAGAGGCTGAAATGCATCACCAGTATGTCATTATTGGATCAACTCATTTTTAAATCCTACAAAAATATCTTTTCATTCCCTTCAAACAAATTCTCTGCTTACAGCACAGTTATCTTCTCTTACTTTGAATTTGTGGAGGTGAAACAATAAGATAACTCATTTAATGCTTTGTGGCTGAAGCAGTGGATTACATTCTGAATTACACCCTAGGGATCATACTTAAGCAGGAGATGGGAAAAGGCTATTAGAAAAGCACAGTACTGATATTACAATGCATTCTTGAAATAAGCGCCCATGAAAGAAAGATGCACACCACTTGATGTACACTGTGAGCTCAATCTACAGGGAATGGGACCCCCCCATAAACAGTTTTACAATGTAAAGCACTAAATAAATCATACCAAAAGCAACCTAATAATTAAACCACTTCTATACATTTTTAGGGTTCAATTCCTCTGATGGCATACGTCTCCTATTGTTTAGAAGTCAGCTCAGTGGTGCTACAAAATACTTTTTTCTACAAGATGAAATTTATTCATTTTCTTTCCTATTTAGAAAGGTCTGAATGCCATTAGGCATTAAACAACTTTGTCCTAAACATTTTGATATTTCAGAACCCTTTCCCTCTCCTATGCTGTGCACCATTTGTTTTCAGTATTCTTTGTGTATTGCAATGTCTTTGGTAGCTCCAAGGCCTTTCTCAAGGAACACGGACTTTTTTGAAGGAAAATGTGGATAGAGACATAATATTGGACCGTGCTCTTGTCACTACAGCCATATTCAGACTCTTTCCTAGGCCTCAGAATCTATCAAATCTATCTCTAATGCTCCAAGAATCACAGGTTGGCACTCAGCTGTAAGCCCAAAGAAAGTATTGGCATGATGTCATCATCCTCTCTGCTTAAACCATTTTTTAACTGCAAGTGTCCTATATATCTAGCACCTTATTTCAGCCTCTGTAAGTTACAACACAACCAGTTGCATATTCATTGCTTTAAAGCAAATTGAAAAGTACTGAGACTGTCCATAAATTTTAAAGTACCATTTAAACAAAGATTTCTTACTTAGCAGCAAGTATTTTAAGTATTACTCTCATGTATTCAAATACAATTTTAAATCTTCCCAATTTTAGGACATGTCTGGCATGGTATATATTGCTAATTTAATCAAATAAAATTCATCAAACCTCATGTCTACTTAAACTTTTCTTTCATTTCACGTAGGACAGGAGAGACAAAATTACCTACAGAAATATTGCACTGTCTGATTTGTTTTATATTAAGTATTTTTATTTTTAAAGTATTTTAATTTAATTATAAAAAAGGCCATAGCAAATTTGTGTTAGCATTATGATTACGTTAGCATGAATAAACATTAGCAGTTAACTGACAAACACTTCAGTAAGCTCACAGTGGAGTTCATTGAAAAGACTCAGTCTATGCCTTTAATCCTGTCTGAAATTTTATCAAGTACATACATTTCAGGGGAATGTTTTAATCTCAGTTCAATACACTTTTCAGTTGAGCAATGTTTTAGCAGTTCTACAAGTAACAGAGACTGTTACTTGTCCCCATTTCAGAAAATAAAACACAGAAAAAATATATAATAGCTTTAAGTTAGGACTTCTGAAAACCAGTCACAGTTCCTAAAGACATTTGCACAGGTTTTATCTTGGATTAAGGGAAGAAACTAGCATGACTGCTGCAAACCACAGGTGCTTGACTTTCATGACTAATGAGTTAATCACAGCTTTCTGGTCACCCACTGTTATCTCTTAATTTTTATCTCCTACAGCGTTTTATAATTTTACAAAATCTGTAGAAATTACCTACAGATTTTAAAATTTGTTCCTTTGATTAAATTAGTTGCAAACCAGCCTAGTGCTTTCTGTGATATGAAGGTTTTTTTCTTTTGACATTTTTTTTTGACAGGTGATGGTTCTTGTGTTTCTAAAGGGAATGTTAAAAACATAAAATGTGGGATCCATTATTATCTTTAGCCTGGGCATCTGGGTCTCAGAATTTATCAGAACTTTTGAACTCTGGCATTTAGATGCAAGGTATTACTGAGTTTAGCTCTAAAGCACAACTAAATTAAAATCCCTGCATTACTTTTTGGCTAGAAAAATGAGTGTTGCCCAATGACTTATTGATAGAAGCTGATACATAGGGTGAGTTATTCTGTCTGCACTTAGACCCTTTTGAAGTAGACCAAGTGTGGAAACTTTTAGCTGGTTTTCTTTTTCTGACTCATGATGTAGTATTATTCAGATACTTTAGATAACGTTTTTTAGAAAGTGTGAGTAATAAATGCAGTAGAATTCCATTATAATTACAGTATACAGTTCTGCAATGTTTTTATTCCTAGCAAGGACTGCCATTATAAGGAAATGGAAGTATGTATTTTCCCTTAAAGACAAGACTGGGGTTCCTTTCCTTCCTACCCTGTCCCCACTTCAACACAAAAAGTTAAAATAGTGTATGGAAAACATAAATTATTCTTGTCTCCAGTTTTGGGGATATGGGATTCCTCTTAACTTTTATTTCAACTCCTAGGGAAAGATTAATGCAATACTGAAAGAGCCCTACAAGATTTATTATCTAAGTGAACTTTAACTTGGCTGAACTGGACTCCGAGAATTGACAAATTCTTTGCCAGGTCACTAATTAGCACATCAATTGTTTCCATTCCCACAATTCCATATTAGCAAAATCAAACATTTCCATCTTAACAGTTAGCATCTGTCAAGCTGGATTTCTTCCACATGACTATTCACTAGTCCATTTTAAGGCACCTGAATAAAACTTGGCTTAGATCATTACCTAAACCAGAGGGTTAGCTGCTATTTGTATGGAAGTTTATGTAGCTCCCTAGTTCTCTGGCTTTATCTTTAAAGGTGTTTCCAACACTTCAAAATATTTGCATCCTGTAAGGTTAATTCCACAAGCCCTCTCTATCTGAAAAATATGTCTTCCATCAGACTTTAGCCCATTTCCACAGAATCACAGAATGGCTGGGGTTGGAAAGGACCTTTGGACCTCGTCTACTCCATCCCTGCTGCTAAGGCAAGCTTACCTAGAGAAAGTTGCACAGAATCACATCCTTGCAGATTTTGAACATCTCAAGAGAAGGAAATTCCAGAGCCTTTCTGAATAACCTGTTCCAGTGCTCTATCATCCTCAAAGTAAAAAAGTTTCTCCTCATATTGGAGTGAAACTTCTTGAGTTTTAGTTTGTGCCCATTGCATCTTGTCCTGCCACTGGCCACCACGAAAAAGAGCCTGCCTGCCTTGACATCTGTCCTGAAGATATTTGCATGCATATATGCAAATTTGTGTGCATGTATGTATATATTTTTTTCTTACATAAGTCTGAGAAAGAACTTTCCCATCATGAAAAAGAATATCATTAAATAATTAAACAATCATACTAACTGTGGGCATGAGGGGAATGGCCTTGTCAGGTACAAAAATGTTCTGACAGTAACTAACACCCTGTTTTCCTTACTTCAGCAACAGTTTTAATTGACAGTTTTGCCAAAATCTGTTGAAAGAAATGTAATATCTCCTGTACCTACAGACGCCCAGTCTGAAAGGTCTTTGAAACTGACAGTGATCTCACAGAAATGTAAAGGCCCAATTTCCTACTCTCGAGAAACATAGGTTTGTGATTGTTGGGTTCAAGGGTTAAACCAGTAAAGCAGGACATTCTCTCACACTGCAACAAGGAAGAATTAAGTTTTTATGAGATAAAAGACATGAAAAAAAATCACATACAAGCCTAAAAGTCAAGCTGAATTTCAGATTTGAAGTATACATTCAAAGAAATTCAAAATCCTCATATAGGTGGATAAACTGATGGAAAATTCTGTTATTTTGGCCTCTCTCATACTATTCTGAAACATACTGATTTTGGTTTTCAACACTGAAAAGCTGAAAGTGCAATTTCAGTAATTATCAAAATGAAAAGTAACAGAAGTGACTGTTTGGATACTCATTCAAAATGTGTCATTTATGTAACACACATTTGGTCCAATTCAAGCTTTAGCGAAAATAATCTGAATGTTCTGATGCAGCCTAAAAACTGATGGAAATTTTTCATACGGGTGGGTGTACAAAGATAAAATTGCATATGTTCAGCCATAACCTGGGGAGACTGGATAGACACTTATAATTTTTTTTATTATTATTATTTATTTTATTTTTATAATGAGAA
>VXBB01000601.1:3470-18495 GCA_013399915.1 Illadopsis cleaveri | reverse complement strand
GACCTGTCCCTCAGGTCTGGAAATTTCGGAGAGACCAGCCCAGTGACTGGCAGGGGCCCCTGTGTCCCCTCCCCAGTTTTGCTCTGATTTGTTGTTGTTTATGTAATCCAGCTAGCAGCCACTGCCCAGTTTATCCCCATTGGTTCAGTATCTTTACCCACCCTTCGAGCTAGCCCTGTACAAAACCGCCCTGCAGCCTGGGTTCAGGGTCTCTCCTGAGGCACTGGACCTAGGGTGAGGGGATCCCTCGTTCTCCCCAACAAACCTTCGCTCCTGTTGTCTCCGAGAGTCCCCTCTTTCATTCGTACCACAACCATAGCAGCACAGACTAGATGCTAGGCGGAACCAAGGACCCACACATCGGTCCTGTTGGAGGCGTGCCGGGGCTGACCAGGCTGACCATCTGGACGCGCGTACTTCCACACATATTTTTTATCCTTACAGAAAATATTGTAGTTTGCATATTCGTTGCACACTAGAAATAATAAAGCAAGGTGTTTTGCATGTCAGACTAATTGGTAATATACTCCCCCTTACAAGACCATTTTCCTGCCATTGAAGCTATTGAAAAAAACTCAAAACCACAGTTTACCTAGACCCAAGAAGCATAATGGAGGTCTAATTCTCTCCCTACATCTCTTCCATATTCTCTGGAAGTGGAAAAGGAGGGAATGTCCAAAGTCACTCTTCCTGAGGGAAAATAAATGAAAATACTATCCATGCCACTTGATGATAATTCTCAATAGTATTACCCAAATAAGTGAAATCATTTAAAACATTTAAGACAAAAATAGCACATCAGTCTTTAAGGTCAAATCTGTAACTGTCTTATCAAGAGTCTGCTTTTAATGTAGTTTTGCAGTTTAAGAAAGATATATGACAAAGAATCTGAAGTTGTTATCTTCAGGTCATAATCGTTCTCAGTACAATGGTAAGCAAGAAAAGAAAAAGAAAGAAAAAGAAGAGAAAGAGAAAAAGAAAAAAAGAAAAAGAAAAAGAAAAAGAAAAAGAAAAAGAAAAAGAAAAAGAAAAAGAAAAAGAAAAAGAAAAAGAAAAAGAAAAAGAAAAAGAAAAAGAAAAAGAAAAAGAAAGGGCAATCACTGGTTTCAAAGATTTATTTCCTTTACAAAAAAAATACATTTCCTTTGCTTCTTTGTCAACCTCTCCCTTGTTCCCTCAAAATTCCGGGAACATATATATGTATATTCTTCCTATTCCTCTGCTGGTGCCCTTGGACTATCTAGTCCAGCCCATCAATTCTTTCAGTGAGTTGGGGTGTGAAATTATCTATGTAGGAGGAAAAATGAGAGATGGGATAAGAAAGAGGAAAGTGCAGTGAGCAGACACCACTGCAGTCTACCCTAGAACATATTTCACATAGCAGGAGAAACACTTCATAATCAGCTTACAAATTTTAAAACACTTACTGTTTGCGAAACCAGTAATAAAAAATAATTTCTATCTGATCTGTTCCAAAGCAAGAGTACATAAAATTTAGTTGTAGGGTAAGAAATTGCTTCTGCCTTTTACACACATAATAGGACACACACCATAACTGTACGACAACACATTATTTCTCAAATAGTATAAAATATGCTTCTTGACACTATAATCTTAAATAGTCTATATTTTTCTCTGGAGTTTTAATGCACCTATCATGCAGTACTGAATACTACTATATGCAATCTGGACTTGGAGCCCATTAAAGTAATTTAGACAAAAGGTACACTGTAAATGATTCTTACACAACATAAAGCTGAGTAAAATAGCAAGAGTGGTAGCAGAAATGTTTTGGTATATGTATAGTTTTTAGGCTCATTTTAGCTGCAAGTTGCTTAACTACACTTAAGAAATATTTTGCTGCTTGGTGACAAGGAATAGTTTGCTCAGACTACACACTAAATTAGTAATTATATAGAATAGCAAGTTTATCACAGATGGCGACAAATTCTATCTTTTACTAAGATTCAAATAATGAATATACAAAAGGACTGTAGTTAAAGTCTCCGTGAATATGGCTCATCTAATCAAGTCCTCTGACAAGACATGTCCCAGTATGGAAATCCTTCATTCAGTTTTCCAACCCTCAGTGTCCACAGAATACACTCATTGGGTATCACACACCTCCTGTACACATGCATCTTTAGCTTTGTGAAAATACAAAAGAGTGTCTGCTCTCACTATCCACAATATGAACTATCTTTCAAGTTGTGACAAAATGCTTCCAAACAGTGCCTCATCTTCAAAGGTTTTAGTTTTTCTTACAACTTCTTTTCACTTTGATGTGTGCAATGTTTTCAAGCATTCTTCTCTTTCATCAGTCCAAAGATTAAAAGGGTCAGGCTGAGACCCCCATATTGTCATCACTGCATGGTGTCTAGTCACAGTGTGAATGGGTGAATCTTGTCTCAAATCTCTCCAACGTTTGTATTCTCTGTGAAATTTTAATTCAGGTGGGCTAGCTAACTCTTTTTTCCCTCTTCTTTTTGTCTCAAATTTTCATGTAATTTTAAACATGACGACAGTTTTGTAGCCTTCTCATTCTTTTCCTCAGCAGCCAGCCACCATACGTAGTATAAATGTCTTCCCAGCTGTTCCACCTGTAAATTAATGGTGTCCCTACTGTAGTATTCACCACTAGCAACTCAAAATTAATTATTCCAGCAATGCCAGACACGTAACTCTGTTGTCATGTCTAAGATGTCCACACAAGCTAAGTGTGGTATTATTTGTCATCATTTATATGTTATCTACTTGTATTTGTTGCAAACTTACAGTTCCAACAGCTCTCAAACACAAACTTGCAATTTGTTCTGCAAGATCTGAACGTTATAGAAGTATATAATAATAAAATAATATTTTTATTATTTTATTAATATTTTAGTGCAAAAGGAAATGTGTTTCAAAATTTTACAAATAAAAAGGTTGTAAGATTGTTTATGCAAGAAGACAGTTTAAAAATCATTCAGTTCAAGAATGTCCACGTGCTTAATTTCTCATAGGTCTTCTCTCAGTATTGGCATTGTTCACAGGACTTGTCATCCTGGATGCCAAATATTGATAGTATCGTTTGAAATTAAGGTTCTTTCTACCATAGGACTTAAATATTTTTTACACTTCCATATTTATACAATCTACAGTGGGATTTGAGGAAAACAGATGTTCACTGGGGAATTGTTTTGGTATTTAGTTGAGTTCTGAACTTATTTTAAGTGCAGACTAACTGCCATCGAGACTTTTACCAGCTTGTAGAAGGAAACTGTGATAGAGCCCCTGGACACTTTGGCCATACTTGGAAACTCTCTTGTAAGCTAATTATCAACTGATATTTCATCTTAGCTATTGAGTTTCATATTACAAAAACATATAAACAAACCAAAAAAACCATTTAAAACTATGATCTGATAGAATACATTAAACAGGGTTAGATCAGGTCTTGGTTTTGTCAATTGCATATGGAATCAAAAGGAAGTAATGAATCCTTACATGCTTTTTACTTTGCTTCTATGCCTCAGCACCCCAAATTCAGCGAAAAGAGATTTTCTGGCAACAGGTGAGGAAAAAGAGAGCTTGTTTGGTATCCTGAGCTACATCCTTTTTCCACATGCCATTCAGAGGAATGGTATCTTGCAACCAGCTCTCCTTGAAAACGCTCTCCCTTGCAGGCAAGTGAAGATATTCTGGCTGTCTTGAGCAGATTATTCCCTTGATACTTCTCAGTTTGATTTCTTGACACTATTATAACACACAGATCTTGATAAAGGTGAAGACACAATCCTACTGTTGATTTGCAGCTTTACAGTATAGAGTAAACTGGGAAACATTGTTCTATTTATAAGATTGTTTGTCATGGAAGATACTCTGTGTTACGAATACACCCTTAATTTTGATTATATAAAATACATCTTTATACTGAAGATTTAAACAACTACAAACAAGGCAGTGAAGGATCTATTATTTTGCAGACATCAGACATACCCACATTTTTGTCTTAACATGTTACCTGGTTTTTTGTCTTAATTTATGCCCTTAGACCCCTTGGCATATTTCCTGCTTCATTAAGTTTTTTTAACAAGTACAATACAAGATAGATAAACACTTGCAACAACTCCCTTTTTATTTGAGGGAAATAAATGCATTTCTGCAAACTACCTTATGACTCAAATAAATAAACAAATAGATACTAACTTGATAAACAAAATAGATATTAACAGGAATAAATCCAACCTGTGTACGCTTTTATTAGTTTAAGGCTTCTCCTTGCATCCATAGTTTATTATCATGCAACGTACCCATTTTACAATTAATGAACAATTAATTAACCTTGAGAAAAAGAGGAGCACTTGCAACTCTCACTCAATAGCTGTACAAGAAAAATACTTTCTGAAGTTTCTGCAGATATCAATGCCAATCACCTCTTAGGTCAAACGAGCCTTGCCTAAAGGCTTGAGGTAGGAACTTGTCCTTAGGAAGAATAAAAATTTTGCCTTAAGAAGAAAAGGATTATTCAGGAATTTGGGACTTAATTTACACAAACTGTAACAATCTATTTTTCCCTATCCTGCTGCTTAGTTTGTGGATCCCCTTACAATCCATAAGGAGTTACAGATATTTCTGACTGGCCAATTATGCCTCCACAACACCATACACCTCCATTAACTGCTGTCAGCCGCTGTCTTCAGAAGTCCATAGGAAAGAAAAGTAATGCCAACATTCAGGCAAAGAAGAAAAATGTGTTAACTCGGTTGTGGGTTATATTTACTTTCTCTCAGTACGTAAGTAAATAGAAAGATTCATGATCCATCCCATGTGTTGGGGGTTAGGTTTGGTTTTGTTTTTGTTGTTTTTTTTTTTCCCTCTAAAGAATTTTTTCCCCCTAAGTTACCAAGGAGACCAAAGTNCTGCTATTTCCATCCCCAAAATCTTTGCCTGAAAGCCTCTAACCGCAAATTTATAATTGGAAAGGGGGGGAGGGACGTGGTTTACATTCTCCATTCCAAGGAAGGCTCCGGCTTTCCCTGGCAGATACCTGTCTTCCCAAACCAAGACACCATGTCATGGCCTCTCAAACTCTTGGTGCTGGAATCCTGAGACCTCCTGGGCAGGGTGACTGGCATAGAAGATTTGTCTTAAGCACTCATAAATTCAGTAAAAGCACATCTTGTCATTACAGATAAAATGATAACTTTAAACTTTATCACACTAAGTGAAAAGCACTTTCAGATCCACCAAGAAAAGGATCAGACTGCCTATTATTTAACAGATTTTATCTAGTGCAACCACAAGTGGTTTACACAGAAACACAGTATCAGGGGGAAATAAATATTCATTTCTTTAACAAGATTTGGCAGGAGAAAACAAAGAGAATATGTTGATCCAATTATTCACCAGACTGAACAATTTTATTTCAAAAAAGCCACTGGGTCTATAGCCAAAAGTATCCAATCATCTGATAATCTAGCCCTTAGTATTTCAATTTTGTGATCAGATTTATTTGGAACAGAGAGGGAGATTGGCTCTCTCACAGCCAACAAGAAAAGAAGTTGTGATTAAGTCCCCAAAATTTCCATTTCTGCAAAGGATAGTATTCTAAACAGAGGAAAGAAAAAATATTGGCTAAAAATACCTCACCTTATTTTGCTTAATGCATTTATTCTCTATTGAAGTATATACTCCTGCAAGACAAACTAGTTTGTGAGATTATTTCTTCCAAATAAGGTCAGAATCATTTTTACAACTCTGAATGAAAAAGGGAAATTGCAGAATCACAGAATAAGCTGTGATTTGGAAGGGACCCACAAGGACCATCGAGTTCAACTCCTGGTCCTGTAGTGTACCATCCTCAAGAGTCACATGTGCCTGAGAACATTTTCCAAATATTTCTTAAACTTTGTCAGGCTGGTTGCTGTGACCACTTCTCTGGGGAGCTGTCGCTGGTGTTGGAGACAGAAACATAAGAAGACACGCCAAGGTTCATGCACTACAGCCAACCTTAACTGAGCGATCTTTTCTTTGTATAGATCTGAAGTCTGCATGGTCCATCCCCATTGATCGGACCAGTTGCCACCTGGCCAAGCAGCCAATGGCTGCTCATGTACCCAGCAGGCAAGCCCTGCTCTCCAGCAGCCCACACTGGTTGAGTTACATAATCAAGGTACTTATATAACTAGTTATATTTCAGTTATAAGACTGGAATTATTTATAATTGTGAGGCCTTCAGACCAGCTGTTAGCCACCATAGGTAGCCTGTTCTAGTACCCAGTCTCCCTCTGGGGGAAGAACTTCTTCCTAACATTCAATTTAAGCCCCCCTGACACAACTTCAGGTCCTGTCACTAGTCACCAGAGAGAAGAGATCAGGGTCTGCCCCTCCTCTTCCCCTCATGAGGAAGTTGTAACTGCAATGAGGTCTGTCCTCTGTCTCCACTTCTCCATGCAGAACAGATCAAGTGACCTCAGGCCCTCATACGGCTTCCCTTCAAGGCCTTCCACTGTCCCTTGAACACTCTCTAATAGTTTAATGTCTTTCTTACATTGTGTCACCTAAACCAGCCCCCAGCACTCGAGGTGAGGCTGCCCCAGCTCAGAGCAGAGCAGGACAATCCCCTCCCTTGCCTGGCTGGCGATGCTGTGCCTGATGCCCCTCAGGACAGGGTTGGCCCTCCTGGCTGTCAGGGCACTGCTGGCTCATGTTCAACTTGACACTGACCAGGGCCCCCAGGTCCCTTTGTTGGCACTGCTCTCCAGCCTCTCATTCCCAGTGTAGTCAAGCTCACTTCTGTTCCTTCACCTTATTCAATCATTTCTAATTCATGTATCAGTGTTTTCATTTCAAATTTCTGTATAATCATGGCTATCACTTCCATAACCCACATGTGTGAAAAATGTTCACACTTTCATTTTTCACTTCATTATGCGTTTACTTGGCTGGGGCCACCAATCTATTGTCCTCTACAATTTGCATGTTGAAATATGTTTGTTGGATATCATAACTTTTCATTAGTCAAAAAGGAGTCATTGTTCCAGCCAAAATGTCCATATGTGCCAATTACTATATGAATACCTGAAGTGTCAGGGAAACATCAAAGATTCATGAAATGCAACAAACTCAGCTGTTTATCTTCACTGTGTTCCTGGAAATATTATTTTAGAACCTTTGTATATATCCCTGAAAAAATGAAGTTATTTAAAATATATTAATAAATACTGAAATTGCAGCCATAACCAGCAGTATATTTTCTAAAGATTTCTTTAAAAAAGAGGTTTTCCAAGATTCATAGTGTATCTGAAAACAAGATCTGTTCAAGACATATTATCCCATTGTCCTCTAAAAGTCTCAAAAGCCACTTTGAGTCTTGCTACAAGTGGAGAGAACAAAAAAGATATTATGAAACGAACAAAAAACACAGCCAAAAAAACTCTCACCAACAGAATCGACCAGTTTTCTCTACGAATTTGCTTTAGAATCCTGCATAGAACAAACCTGAAAATGTTAGATTGGTTCAAGTCGGAACTTACCCCTACCCAAAACTAGCATTTAGTACTTCAGCTACATCAGAGCCACCAAGTAGAACAAGACAATCCTATGTGCATACTCCAGAGTCATCATTAGTAATTAGTATTATTTTTCTTTCATTAAAAACTTGTCTGCAGTAAAATGTCACTTTGCTGAGAGGAAAGCCAGCTTTTCCTAGGATTTTGTGTTTCAAAATGCCTGCAAGCAAAATCAAGTCAGAGAAAACAGAGAATTATCTTTTGTCTTGTGCCTCCAGCACATGTGCTTGTCATAGATAGTGAGCTGTTGGGATTCCCATACACCAACTCCCTCAGAGATACCTGCTGGATAATACACTCTTACAGGGCAGCATGTCAACAAACATTTTAATTTTCCTGGAAAACTTGTGGTGGTTGTGTATTGCAGACAGAAAATGCCAGTCTGGATCAGTTGAAACGCAAAACTTCAGCCAATTTGTGGGAGGCAATTTTACATATGCCTGTAAATTTGTCCTGATTCACCAACTTAATCTCTTTTTACAACACGGTAACCCACCCAGCTGATCAATGGAGGCCAATTGATGTAATCTTTTTGGACTTTTGTAAAGCTTCTGGCACTGTCTATCAGAATCCTTCTGGACAAAATGTTCAGCACACAACTGGATAAACACATCCATGATGGGTGAGCAGCTGGCTCAGGGGTCAGACACGAAGGATTGCAGTGAATGACATCAGACTGGGGACCTGTCACTGATGGAGTACCACAGGGCCCCACCCCAGGGCCAATGATCTCCAATACCTTAATAAATGACCCAGATGCAGGACTGGAGAAATGGTAAAGTAAGTGTGCTGGTGACACAAAATTGAGAGGAGCTGTTTACCCCCTCAGAGTCAACAAAGCAGAGGGGTGGGAAACCACCGACTATATGAAATTTAACAAAGACAAGTGCGGGACTCTGCACCTGGAATGGGTCAGTTCTGGACATACAGACAGACAGACTGGGGAATGAGATGCTGGAAAGTAGTGCGGAAGGGACGTGGAGATACTTGTCAATGGAAAGTATACAATTCTCTCATGAGGGGAAGTGGAGGAACTGGCACTGATCTCCTCTCTCTGGTGACCAGTGACAGGACCTGGGGGAATGGCATGAAACTCTGCTGGTGGCGTTACCTTGGATACCAGGGAAACGTTTTTCACCCAGAGGGTGGTTGGTCACTGCAATGGGTTCCTGAGGGAAGTGGTCAAGGCACTAAATTTGCCAGAGTTCAAGAAGAGTTTGGATAATGCTCTCAGGCACATGACTTGATTTTTAGGTTCGTCCTGTACAAAACCAGGAGCTGAACTCAATGATTCTTGCAGGTACATTGACATTCAGGATATTCTATGATTCTGTGAATTTTTATACTCCTTCAGAATTTAATATGGGAACTTCACTATTGGGAATAAAGTTGAAGCTCCAGAGCCGACTGCTCTCTCCTCCCAGTGGGAAGTCAGCCACAAAGGTGGGACAATACACTCCTGTGAGAACTATCTTAAAAATGAGACATTAACTCAGAAACAAGAGATGATGCAATTCAGTGCACTGTCTGAGCAATCTGTGGAGTACCTGATACTGTTTAAAGCCTCCGTTCACTCTGTCTTCCCTTTATGAATTATGAATCCTATGGGACATACATACTGCCAATAACATATGAAGGGGCAACCTGTGCTCTGCATCAATATCAATGCATCTAGATTTCTATGGGTTACTCCACAGAGACTAGTAAATATTTCTTCATACTACCACTTATTATTTTGCCCCAAGGAAGTTACAGTGTATGGAGAGCAGACTTACACATCTAGAGGGAAAACTGAACGCTAAATTTGAAGTTCTTCTTGAAAACAGTCTTACAATTGCTTTACCAGGATGAGTAGCAGATGTAAGTAATATTTTGTCAACAAAGTATGGCATATATCCTTCCTTAACTAATATTATTTTGCATATCTGAGTAGCACTTTTACAAGCTAAAAAACCAGTTAATTTGCTGTAAAATAATTTTTGTTGCAAAATCATGACTTTTTCTTGTAAAATTTTTACAAAATCCGTAATTGTGCTGCAGTAAGAGCTGTCAGGTCAGATTGTTTACATGCACTGTGAAACTTCTCAGGTCTGACTTGCAAATATGTGCAACTGCATATAAATGTGATTTAGGATTTCTTTATCACACTATAACCATACCTTTACTGGATTAAACACATTGAACTTCCTGCTACAGGGAATGGCTGGTGGAATGCTCCAGAAAAGAAAAAAATAAGGTTTCTGTGTTCATTCAAGGATGGTGTTCTCTGCTTGTGTTTCGGTTTGACTGTTTTATGTTTCTGACTACAAGAAAAGACACAAATATAGTTAAAGAAAATTTTCTTCTGTAGAAAAGGCATATACTTGAAAAATCTAAAAAAAAATTTCTAAAAACTTTTACTGCAGGAATAATATCTCTGTGTGAGTTATACTATTACAACAACAAGTATTAGGAAATGTATAGCAAGATTTTTTAAATTTCTATGTTAGTTTGAGAGAGATGAAACTGACTGGGTTAAGGTCCATGCTGTCACTGGTTATATTCACTACAACAGGTATACTTCCAAAATGTCTAGGGCAAGCAGAGCATAGACACAAACACATAATATTCCATGTATTTCCAGAAAAAACAAGGGGACACAAACTGCATTTGGACACTCCCCTCAAACACCATCTCAAAAACATCCTAGCAATGCTGTGGTGCTGCCTCAGAGATGCAGACAAGAAGGAGGTCCATCTGCTTCTAAATTTTGAACCATGATTTTCCACATCACTTTTTGTGTTAAATGAGTATGGATTCTGGAATTTAAAACATGTGTTTCTACACAGTACCTGTAACAGCAAGAAAACATTTTTAAGAAGGGATTTGTGAATATCATAATCAACGCTATTGACACCACAATTGTTACTGTATTGTTCTAATATGTGCTCTTGTACACGCTGCTGGCAGAGAGGAGGCTGGAATGGCCTGTCTTGGACAGCCACAGGGGCTGCAGGCAGCAATGTGCCAGCTGACAGGTTTTAGTTGCTGCTCTGCCTGGAGACCTCCCCATGCAGCACCTCACTGTTCATTGCCTTACTGATTGTACTTCATTTGATTAGTAAGGCCCATTTTCTCCTAATTGTCTCCTGCTGTCTAATCCGCTTTACACCCTGGTGTAGGCTGCATACAGCACTTGCCTGGAAGCCTTCAAGGCCAGGTTGAATGGAGGGCAACCTGATCTAATGAAAGGTGTCCCTGCCTGTGGCAGAAGGATTAGGAACAGACGGTCTTTAGGTCTTCCAACCCAAGCTGTTCTATGACGCTGTGATTCTCACAGCACCCAAACAGCAAAAAGCCACTTGAATGCCAAGGGGAAGTCAAGCCAGAGGGTACTCTGAGCAAACAGTGTGGTTCAAGTGCACAGCAAATTAGTGCATAACACGGAAATACCTTATGAAGACCACAGAACTGCTGCTGGCCTGGCACTGTGGGACCACAGGCATCTGCAGTGAGTAGGCCCACACTGCAGCCTGACAGCAGTCCCCAATGGCCAGACCAGCCCACCTGGGACACCATGGCCAGGCCAAGCTCCCCAGCATGGCCTGACCCAGGGCTGAGAGGAGCCCAGCTGCCAGTCCACCCCGTGTCTCATGGGCTGGATCCTGTATGCCTACAGTGTGTCCTGCCTGGAAGGCCCCTTGGCTGGTCACCTGCCTGGACCCACCACCTCCCAGTTCCAGCCACAAGGATCCAAACACAAAGAAAACTGCTACTAAACCTAGATTTGTTAGTCTTCCCTAGTTTTTTGTGCACCCATGTGTTCGGAAAATTTTGCCTGCTATTCATAAAATCATAATTATAGTATGCATTAAGCAGATTTTCCAAGCATTCACCCTCCTGTATGATAACAATATCACATATAGATGGCAAATTAGGAACTTGTTTATACATTTCTTCAGCTTTGTAGTCTTCCACTGTATGTGTGCCAATACAGTAACTTACCTTTTTAGCCAACTCATGCCACACAGAAAAAAGCATCTGAAATGTCCACTGAAGATCTGGAAATTAAATGCAGGCAGTAAACAATGATGACAAATTTGTCTTTTTGTTTATAACTTGTAGTATACTGTTGTTTTCAAATACACATTTCAGTACTGAATATATTAACATTTACTTAAGCAGGAGTCAAGAGTGAAAGTCATTAGTACCCTCTACTGGTTTATTTTATAGCAGCAGGCAATCTGTCCGTCCTTGTCCTAGTGGGTTCTGTACAACTAATCTTCTTAATAGGATCTATGACTAATTAAGAGAGATAATTATTCCTGAATAATTTACCAAAAAAAAAAAAAAAAAGTGAAATTATAAAAAGAAATTAAAATTTGGGCACGGTCTGATAGGTGGATTACTCAGAGCAAAGCCCAGCTTGGAGTCTGTTACAAAGTCACAGCAATCCAGTCAGGAGAAAAGCTGACTGGAGTCTCTCTGCTGCTTTACAGGAATAATGTGCCAGGACTTTTAAAACTCCTTGCTTTCAAGCCTTTAAAAAAGTGCTTAAAAACTATAACCATCATGATTTTCCCATCAACTGCCTATTACCTTTGCTTGCTTTCTATAAAAACCAGTCTTGATCACGTAGAGAAAAGGATATCAATGCAATAGATACAGATGTGCAGAAAGCAGACCCCTTAAAGTCACTACTTTGTAAGTGTTGTGAAAACTACCTGCTTCCCGCCACCAGCCAGCCAATCCACACCAGGCCTTCTGGGTGAATGCATTGTCCAGCTCAATCTCTGCTTCAAGGCGCTAAATTAGAGTGGTGGTCTTTATTCTGTGGGCCATGGTACTACATCAAGGCACAGAGATACATGTCTGAATCAGAACATCACAGTGGGAAATAAAGGGCTGAAGATAGAGGTGCTAAAAGCTGGTGTGAAAGATACACTGAGCAGTTTGGGCTACATTTTCACAGGCAGGAACATAAACAATCTCTCTTCTCTCCATTGTTGACTACAGAGGAAAAGAGTTTTCCAACCAACTAAAGTACTTCTGGATGGTTTAACATATCTGTGATGATAATCAAAAGGAAAGATTACATAACAGCCATCATTCTGTAGCAAGAAATGACAATGTGCTATGATCCACTGAGCTCCTTTGAAATCTCCTGCTTGAGCCTTTTGCTAGGGTGTCGTTCACTCCTGGGGAGCAGCAAGCCAGATCAACAAAAGATTAAGTGATTGAGAAGAAATATAGAAAAACTTTGTAACTCCAAACATCCCTCAGCCTTCACACATAGTTAATTTCTTCCTATAAGTGCTTAGAAGGAGATGTACAGAGAGGAGAATGAGAATGATGCAGTTTATTTAATATCTTAGAAAAAACTAATGTACAGTACCTGCTGACAAAGTTTAGGGTAACATCACAGAAAATACTAATATGAAACAACATTTTTAGCTTGCGAAGATCATTCTATTTCCATAGAAATGTAGCAAAATTTTTAAAGCTTATTAGAGCAGCAGGCTTTAGAAGACAAGAAGCACCCTACAATTCAAGCAAAACGATGTGCCGTCTGTCTTTCTAGTCTGCTCATTTTGTTTTAGAAACAAACCTTAAGCCTGAATAGATTGCAAATTTTTTCTGTTTTATTGTTATTATTGTGTAC
Source organism: Illadopsis cleaveri (assembly GCA_013399915.1). NCBI lineage: Eukaryota > Metazoa > Chordata > Aves > Passeriformes > Timaliidae > Illadopsis > Illadopsis cleaveri. The sequence goes on along the minus strand of VXBB01000601.1, from coordinate 5,301 downwards.
TATTTATGTTAAGGACAACACTACCTAAAGATTCCAAAGATGGTCAGCACACATAATTCTAGGTGCTGGGTAAGCACATTGAACTTAAGGCAAACTGACAAGCTTTAATAATTCATGATGAGTTCATATTTTGATACAAAAATAGTACCAGTATCCACTGTTTCAAAAATATCAGAGGACACTTTCAGCAAAACTGTGAACTACACCCTAATCTTGTGCTAAACTGGTCTCTTATTCAAGAGTTACTCTCCTTGCCTCAAATGGAATTGCATTATCTAGATGCTGCCAGGGTAGACAGACATGAAAATGGAATTCTGTATAGGATATGTGTTTATCTATTCAGACATCACTCCACAATCTCATGAGATCTGAGCTGGAAAGCTTTACTTAAGAATAAGCAGAGAAAAATAGATCATTTCATTTTAAGAATGTAACTTGAAATAAGGAAAATTTATTTTCTTTTTAATAGAAAACATATCTTTCATTAACCTGTCATGACTTAAGACTCTTTCTGAATAAAATTTACATCTTCATATTTAGTTTGCTTCTGTGAGTCTGCAACTGCATTTCTTATCATTTTGAAGTTCCTTAAAAATATCAATAAAATAAATTATTTTCTGAATGTCAAGAACTATAGTGACAGCTCCATTATCTAAAAAGCTGTGGTCACTATTTAAGAATGCAAAGTTCTGTCTGTTTTTCACAAGTATTAAAGGAACTATTTTCTTAGGGATTTTGCACTAGTGTCCATAGATTCCTTTGTCATCTGCTTTGCATGTGATTAAGTGCCTTGCTTAGTGCTAAATTACAGAAGGCAAAAACAATGAGAGAAAACAAAGATAAAAACATGACTGGAGACAGATTTTTAGCTTGTAGCATGAGTTACAGAAAGTAGTTTTAAGGTGAGGAATAATATTCCCATTTTAAAGAATCCAAATTTAAAGAAATGCCAGTTTAAAATTCTTCCAACCTGCAGAGACATCTCTCATCTTCAGGAAAATCTTCCAATCATTACAACTGAAAAAATGCAATTAGAGGCATAAAACCCAAAAAACTCTTCACCAAGAGTACTCCATCATTTGCAAGACTTGCTATACCCATTAAACCACAACCATATCAAGTAAAATTTCAGCATGCCGAAACAAGTCGCTATGCATGATACCATCAATGTAATTGATCTAAAAGGCATCTTAACTCATGAACACTAGTAGGTGTTCCTCCACTGTGCTCATTTTGATATAAAGGTGTTTTTAGGGTGCTAATCTGAATTAAACCTTCTACGAAAGGCTGTGATTGACAAGACTTTTTGGAAGGAAGTGCTCTCTGCCACAATCCAGTGTATCAGAGCATGAATCTGTTCCAACACTTGGCCTGATTTGGATCAAGATCTTGTATAAATTTTCCACACCTCTGGACAGTGCCTGAATTGAACGGGCATGGACTTCCTGTTTCTCTATTTCCCTAATTCTCCACCTGAGGCTATTTTGCTTCACACAGCTAAAGGAAATTTCCTAAGAAAATTGGTAGGAAGAAGTAGAAGACATAATACAGTTATTAGAGCACTCATTGAGCTAGTCTAACCCCCAGCTCCATAAAATATTCATAGAAAATTAAATAGCTTCACAGAAGGAAAAAACAAACCTGGAGTACCTAATAAAAGTGTGTTGTATTAGATCTCTTATCCATATCAGAAAATAAGGGCATGTTAGAATCTAGCCCATTAAATATTCTATCCACTAATTTAAACAAAAAAACTTTGGTGTTTTGTTTTTTCTCATTACATAGTGTAGGGTTTTATCAGTTTCTCTCACCCGGGATTCAGGTGGTGGTT
>VXBB01000598.1:0-12255 GCA_013399915.1 Illadopsis cleaveri | reverse complement strand
GCCCCACCTGGTTTAACAGCTGGGCCATTAACAGAAGACACCCACCCCCTCCAGCCTGGACTTAGGAGGGGTGGGTCATAGAAAAAAAAACAAAACACCTCCCCATCCAGTTTCAGCAGATAGGAATAGAATACACACTTTTGGTTACATCTTGCATTGCAACCCAAGACACCCCTGCCAGCTCATCCAAGGATTTTCCCCTTCTTCCAGAGGGGTTTGATCCTGGTTTTGTTGTTAAAGGTGGTGTTAAAAGGAGAGGGTTGGGTTGGTGGCTGGAGCACAGCACTGGAGGTGTAGATTTCTCTGGGTTTATCCCAGCTCAGAAATCCTTACTTTTTTTTACTCAGTGGTTGCTCATTAGATACTCCCAGGAGCTCTGCATATTGCTGGAATAAAGAGAAACAACAGAATTCCAGAGAAACAACAGAATTCCTGAGAAACAACAAAATTCCAGAGAAACAACAAAATTCCAGCTATTTGTTTCATGAAGTCCCTCTTGGAGCAGCTCTGCTCCTTCCCCTGTGGGTGTTGATGAAAACCTTATCAACATGAGGAGGATGAACACCTCCAGATTGTTCTGAAATCAAGAAATAATCATTTCTGGGCTTACTTTTCATGTTTTAGATGCAGATTCACCTTTTGCCTTCGTGGCAAACACTGGTTTTTTTAATCCTTAGCATCCCCACGCTTTAATTGTAGCCACACATCCTGCAAAATGCTCCATCCCAGGGGCTGTTTTTCATCCCTTGCTAAATTTGTTACAAATTCCAATCCCTGCAGCTGACACAGCCATGGCCACTGTGAGAGTGAAATCTGTGGTGGTTTTATCTCACAGATATTTCGGAAATTGGGAGGAGTGCCAAGTCCTACTGCGAGCACACAGCCAGGACCCAGCCCACCCTCTCAGACATCGTGGTGACCCTCGTGGAAATGGGTGAGCAGCTCCCTCTTCCCACTCTTTCCACCTTTGGATTGGGAAATCAGGCCCCAAAATCTGGGATTTGGGTGGTGCCTACTGCTGTGGATACACACAGCTCATGGTTTTCCTTGATCCTTCCCATTATCTGCTCCCAGAGCCTTCCCAGTGCAGAATCCCTGACCCATCCCATTATCCACTCCCTGGCTCATCCCATTCTTGTTTAATTTGGAAAAATCCTGGAGAGAGGGGGATTTTGACAGGCTAAACTCCTGGAGTGATTGCTGCTTTCCTCTCTTGTGTTCCAGGGTTCAACGTGGAAACTCTTCCCGCCTATGCCAAGCGTTCCCAGAGGATGGTGATCACTGCCCGTATGTGGGGAACCTTTCCTGGTGTGCAGGGAGCTGGGAAAAACCTGGAATTCCTCTCTGCTGCCTTTCAGAGAGCTCCTGATGAGCTTTCTGTGGGATAATCCCAGGAATTCGGGGCTCCTGTAGTGACACCCCAGAGGTGAAGGGACCTCAGTCACTCAAGAGAACCCTCAGGGTGGTTTTGTTTGTAGGACAGAAGGGTCAAGGGATCCTTTTCCCTTCTGGGATGCCAATCCCAAGGTTATGGGATGTACTCTATGCCTTGGATGGGGTCAGGGGTGGGCTCACAGCTTTGGGGGGACCCTGGGCAGGAGGATTCCCATGTTTTCCCTGATTCCCATGTTCTCCCACTGCAGCGCCGGTGACAAACCAGCCCGTGACCCCCAAAGCCCTGACAGCTGGGCAGAACAAGCCTCATCCACCCCACATTCCTGGCCATTTCCCAGAGTTCCCAGATCCTCACACCTACATCAAGACACCAGTGAGTGAAAACAACATTTTTCTGCTCTTTGGGATCTGTTTGAATTCCAGGACTGCTGGACTGTTTTACTGCTGCCATTTATCCCAAATATTTCTCCTGACTTAATACATTCCTTCTTTGTGGTTTGTGGACATCCCTTGCCATCCAGAAATCAGCCAGAATCCCTGCATTTCTGTCTGACTTTTGTGCTGGTTGGGATCTGGTTGAAGTCTAGAACCCCAGGAGTGGTGTTTTTTTACTGCAGCATTGGTGCTATTTATCCAAAGTATTGTTTCTCCTGGCTTTGAATATTCCTTGTTTGTGGGTTGTGGACATCCCTTGGGATGGGATCCTTCCCATTACCTACTCCCAAACCTTCCAGTTCTGAATCCCTGGCCCAACCTATTATCCACTCCCTGGCCCATCCCTTTATCCATTCCCTGACCCATCCCTTTATCCATTCCCTGACCCATCCCTTTATCCATTCCCTGACCCATCCCATTTTCCATTTCCTGACCCATCCCTTTATCCATTTCCTGGCCCATCCCATTTTCCATTCCCTGGCCCTTCCCTTTATCCATTCCCTGGCCCATCCCTTTATCCATTCCCTGACCATCCCTTTATCCATCCCCTGACCATCCCTTTATCCATTCCCATCCCTTTATCCATTCCCTGGCCCATCCCTTTACCCATTCCCTGGCCCATCCCTTTATCCATTCCCTGACCCATCCCTTTATCCATTCCCTGACCCATCCCTTTATCCATTCCCATCCCTTTATCCATGCCCATCCCTTTATCCATTCCCTGGCCCATCCCATACCTGCACCCACACCCTTCCCAGCGCAGAATCCCTGGATTTCTACCCCCGTAACTCTCCAAAACCCCGTGGACAGTGAAGAGCAGAGCCTGCAGCTCCTCCATCCCTGTGACGTTTGGAAGTGGAGCTGTTCCATCCCTTCCCTTCCCTTCCCTGCCCCAGACGTACCGGGAGCCGGTGTCCGACTACCAGGTGCTGCGGGAGAAGGCGGCTTCCCAACGGAGGGATGTGGAAAGGGCCCTCACACGCTTCATGGCCAAGACAGGAGAGACCCAGAGCCTCTTCAAGGATGATGTCAGCACATTCCCACGTCAGTGATTCCATGATTTTAGGGTTTGGGAATCATCCCGTGCGTGGTGTTTGCCTGCCGAGGTGTTGGAAGGTTGGGAAAGGAGGGATTTGGGGGTTAAAATGGGGAGGAAAGGCAGAAAGCAGCTCCTGAACTCCCCAAGGCTCCTTTTTTCCTCTTTTCCTCCTGGTGGAGAAGACCTAAACCCAAATCTCATCTCAATCCTGTAACCCCATCAAGGAATTTCTTCTCCCTGACATTTTCCTGCTGCTGGGAATTTTCCTGTCTCTCTGCCTGCTGAGCACTGATGGGAATTCCCACTTTTCCTAAGGCTCGCTGGCAGCACAGCTTTATTTAAGAGGAACCCAACTTCCCAGATAATTAGGGTTTTATGGTGGAGCTCAGGAAGGGTTTTTTGTGTTGTGTCTTTGGCTGGAAACATAAAGAGATTGAGCAAATTGGGAAATAGAGACTGCCATCTTTAAGGGATCAGAATTTCCTTCCTCATCCTTGGGAACAGCAGGAAAAGGAAACGTGTCAAACCCAGAATGTTTGATCTCTATAACTTTGTCCTTAATTTCTGAGGAGAGGAATTTCTCCCAGCATCCTGACTGTGTCTCCTCTTTTCCCTGACCCCAGTGATTGCTGCCAGGCCTTTCACTGTGCCCTACCTGACAGCTCTGCTCCCCTCCGAGCTGGAAATGCAGCAGATGGAGGAGACGGATTCCTCGGAGCAGGACGAGCAGACGGACACCGAGAACCTCCCGCTGCACATGGGGACGGTAGGGCCACCCTGAGGGGCTCCTGGGGGCCATTCCTGCAGCTTGGAAAGCTGCCTCTGCCTCCTGGGAAATGGGAAAGGGAACTCAACACTGTCAGGGTTCTCCAGTTTGGAAAACCTGCCTCTGCCTAATGGGGAATGGGAAATGGAACTGAACATTGTCCTGGTTCGTGAGCTTGGAATTCTGGCTCTGTTTCCTGGGAAAGGAGAAATGGAAATGAACATTGTCAGGGTTCTCCAGCTTGGAAAACCTGGCTCTGCCTCCTGGGAAATGGAACTGAACATTTTCAGGGTTCTTGAGCTTGGAAAACCTGGCTCTGTTTCCTGGGAAATGTGTCTAAACATTGTCCTGGTTCTTCAGCTTGGAATTCTGGCTCTGTCTCTGGGGAAATGGGAAATGGAACTGAACATTGTCCTGATTCTTCAGCTTGGAATTCTGGCTCTGTTTCCTGGGAAAGGGGACATGGAACTGAACATTTTCAGGGTTCTTGAGCTTGGAAAACCTGGCTCTGCCTCCTGGGAAATGGGAAATGGAACTGAGCATTGTCAGGGTTCTCCAGCTTGGAATTCTGGCCATGTCTCCTGGAAAATGAGCAGAGTGGGTGGGAAAAGGCAACTTAATATTGTTATGATTGTTCAGTTTAGAAAACCTGGCTCTGTCTCCTAGGAAATGGGAAATGGAACTGAACCTTGTCAGGGTTCTCCAGTTTGGAAAACCAGGCTCTGTTTCCTGGGAAATGGATCTAAACATTGTCCTGGTTCTTCAGCTCCCTGCAGAGTTCAGTGCAGAACAAGGCTGGAGGAGAAGCTTTCAGTAAATCCCGAATTTCAGTGGCAGGGAAGAGGCTTCTCCTTGGATCCCACAGTTTCCCAAGGGATTTTCCTGTCTTAGAAACCAGGAGGCCTGGCTTTTAATGCAGCTCCTTGTGTGCTTGGCTGTTGATTATGCCTCCTGCCCACAGACTCTGTGGTTTGCACTTGGAATCCTGGAATGGTTTGGGGTGAGAGGAACCATAAAAATCTTGTCCCATGGGCAGGGACACCTTTCCCTGTCCCAGGTTGCTCCAACCTGGCTGCAGACCCTTCCAGGGATGGGGCAGCCACGGATTCCGTGGGCAGAAAGATTTCTAAGCCTGACTTTGGTTTTTTATTGTTGTTTTTGGCTGTGCCAGGATGATGCAGGACCTGAGAAGGAGAACACCTCAGTGCTGCAGCAGAACAACTCCCTGGCAGGCAGCAGGAACGGGGAGGAGAACGTCATTGACAATCCCTACCTGCGGCCCGTGAAGAAACCCAAAATCCGCAGGAAGAAGTGAGGGGGGGACCTGAAATTCCTTTGGCTGCTCCAAGAAACACACAGGGGTCAGGAGAGACAGTCCAGCTGAGGAAGGATCTCTCTGCATGGTGAACTCCACTCCCATCCTGCTTTCCCATGCTCCCTCTGCTCACTGGGATGGTCCAGGAAAACCACCTGGGAACTGTCTGGGGGACTTTGGTTTCCACTGTGGGAAGGATTTATTTTCTCAAGAGCTGAGGGACCCAGGGCTTGGATTTGGAGGACACAGAGGTTGGATCTGGAGGACACAGGAGCTGGAGCTGATGGACACAGGGATTGGATTTGGATTTGGAGGACACAGGAGCTGGAGCTGATAGCACAGGGATTGAATTTTGATTTGGAGGACATGGGCTGGAGCTGTGGGACACGGGGATTTTCCTGCCCCCACTTCCCAGCAGAACACATTGGTGTGTCAGTACCTGGCAGGCTGGAAAAAGAACTTCCATCAACCCTTAAATTCCATGGAATGTGTATTAGCAAAGAAACCTCCCAGGGAGGTTCCTCCTTTCGCATTCTTGGCAGGTAAAAAACAAATCTTTTCTTTCCTAAGAAAACCTGAAGGTTTTTGCTGTGCTGGTAAAGGAGTGTCCTTTCACATTCTTGGCAGGTAAAAAACAAATCTTTTCTTTTATACCCTGAAGGTTTTTGGTGTGCTGGTAAAGGAGTGTCCCAGAGCTCCAAGGACATTTTTTTCCAACTTGGCAGCTGCACTGGGGACTGAAAACCTCTCAAGTGTGGTGGTGTTTACCCTGAGATGGTTTTCCTGTCACAGCTCCTTCAGGCTCCTTTGCAGTTCATTGTTGTTTCCCACACAGCTCAAGTCCTTGGAGAGTTCCCTCCTTCCCCAGTTTCTTTGGAAGTTGGAAAATGGAACAAAGCTGCACTGATGGCATCAGTGCTTTTATCATCAAAAGTTGATTTTTTTCCCCCTGCTTTATTTCGCCCCTTTATTTCCTTTATTTTTATGGCAGTGTTGTCATTATTGGCTGGTTCTGGAGGGCTTTGCTTTCATTTTCCTTCAGCATTTTCTTAGGCAAAATATGGGTTTAATTTCCATGAGAAAAGGCTCCTGTGGTTTGGTCCAATCTTTCAAGAATTCCAAGTTCACCTCCATGCAGTTAAAAGGATCCACCCTCTTTCCCCATCACCCAGGGAGGACGAAAATAAAAAGAAGTTATTTTTTTCAATGATCTCCTGTCAAAAAATCTGAAAGTAAATCTCAAACACCCCCCTGTGTGTGCCACTGTCACTTCTGCTGGTGCCTTGCTTGTACAGAATGACAAATGTACAGACACACCCTGTATATGTTTGTATATATCCAAAAGCTTTATCTTTTTTTAACATTTTTTTTCTGCGAAGAGAAAAATCCCGTGCTGGGTAGGGGGAAAAAAAAAAGTGGAATGAAGATTGTGGTTTTTATGTTCATAATATAAGGAATTTTATCTCCTTACAAGCAAATTGTAATTTTTATGTTCATAATAAAAGAAATTTTATCTCCTACGAGCAAAACAGAGTCCTTCACGTTTCAGGAGTGGGAAAATGCCTCACACATCACTTTTTTTCTGGGTAGAAAGAATTAGGTGGAGGTGAACCCACAGTGTCAGCCAGGAATACCAAAGTGAAGCTTTAAACAGCCTAAAAACTCCAATTTTTAGGACAAGAAAAATTCCAGGGAGCCAAATCTTGCTTCAAAATCTTGCACCAAAAAGGGACAGCTTTGACCCAAAAAGTCAGGCTGGGAGCAGCTGGGAGAACTCCTGAAAGTGGGAATTGGACTAATAAATTTTGGTTTTATGGCTAAAATTGGGCTGCAGGTGAAATTTGCTAGAGAAACAGGCAAAAAAAGCAGGAGAAAATTGGAAGAGGAGTGAAGCTGGAATGACATCCAGAGGGATTTTGTCTCTTCAAGATCTCTAAGGGATTGGGATCAGACACATCTGAGTGTGGGAGGGTTTGGAAACACAAAAATCCAATCTCTGAGGGGGAAACAGCTGCCCCCAACACCAGCAACATTCTGTTTCAGTCCACGTTTATTTTTGTGACCATATTCTCAGTTTCAAGCATTTTTCCTGTTCCTTACTTGAGAATATTTCTGTTTCAGCAGGGAGGGAGCCAAAATGCAAAAAACCCACCTGGTGAGGCCTGGTGGGGCCTGTCCCAACCCGGCCTCTTTCCCTCAGAGGTTTTCAGGGTGTTATTTTGGGCACAAAGGCATTAAAAACTCTCTGATGGTACCAAAACCACCTCAATATTCCTCATTTTTCCTCAGGCTGTGGAGGAACCTCCTGGGCTGGCCTGGATATGAGGAAAAATTGGTGGGGGGGAACACCACGAAAAGCTGAGGGGAAGATGGGAATGTTCATTCCTGGCGCTGAGAAAATGGAGGAGCTGCCCTTTGACTGCAGTTGTTTGGCTTCTTTCCTGCCTCGGGAAGGGCTGGATTTTGAGGGAAAAGTGAGGAAATCCATGGAAAAAGGGGGATGAGCTGAGGGGGACAGGGCTGGGGTTATGGTTTCCAAGTCCCTCACAGGCACTCGCTCCCCCTCCAACAGCATCACGGAGAGATTTTCTTTTTTTCCAGTGGGATCATGGAGAGAGGTTTGGGGGTTTTTTTAACCAGCAGGATTTGTGAGGGGAAAAGCTGGAGAACTCATGAGTTGAGACGAAGACGATTTAATAGGGAAAGCAAAGGAAAAACAAAGAGTTGATTCCTTGCTTCCCACAGGCACCTCCAGGTGGGCAAGGCCTCATCCAAGGGGGGGTTATGGAATGATTGGAAAATCATGGAATGGTTTGGAGCCTGTGACTTGTCCAAATATTCCCAAATTCCTCCCTTTCCCCCCCATTTTATACCCTGACCATGATGTCCCATGGTCTGGAATATCCCTTGGGTCTGTTTGTGTCTCCCTCACAACTTCCCAACTTCTCCCCCAGGAAAAGCAGGAAAGGCCCCGGCCCTGTGCAAGCCCTGGCCAGCAAAACCCAAAACATCCCAACATTAACCAAAATATCTCAATATTAACCAAAATATCCCAATATTAACCAAAATATCTCATTATTATTGAGCCTGTCAATATCAAATCCAAAATACAGCCCTATTCCAGACACCGGGAAGGAAATCTCTGGGTTTAAAAAGATTTAATTCAATATTATTTTGCTTTCTTTTATTATTTTATTAGGATTTTTTTAATCTTTAATTTTGTATTTTATTACCTTCCTTATTATCTCATTTATCTTTAATTTTTGTACTTTAATTTTGCATTTATTTCAGTTCATTAGTTGCAAATATTTTTAAACCATTTCTTCAATACACTTAAAATATATTAAAACATTTTAAAACATCTTCAAACTATTTAAAAACAAATTCTGGAGTTAATTTTCAAATGTTTGATTTATTAAGCCTGGTGGAGTAGGTGAGTGTCTCCAAAGAAAGATGTTGATCCTCAGCTGTGGTACAACTTCAGGTAGGCCTCCCTGCCCTGATTTTTCTGGAATTTTTTATCCTCTGTCATCTAAAAAAACCCAACTTTTCATTAACAACAATGAAAATGCTCCAGAAAAGAAATGGGTGAGACCTAAAACTGTGATTTAAGTGAGATTTTCTTTTCAGCAGAGCCACACAAGGCAGTGGAGGCCCCACTCTGCTCCCTTTGGGGGTGGAAACTTTCAGAGGAAATTTCTGAATAAAAGGGTTTTTTTTTTTTGAAGGGTTATGCAAACAGGCTTTTTCTGAGAGAAAAACTGCTTTGTATCTTGTGCCCTGGGCAGGGAAAGATATAAAAAAATCGTGCAAGTGTGAAGCAAAAAGGAAATTTCCTCTCTCAAGAGCAGCAGAAGATAACAAAAAGTGAAAAAATGGGAAGTGAAAAGGAGATTTCCTCTCTCAGAAGCACTGAGGCAGGAAAGGATAACAACACATGGAGGAAATGGGAAATAAAAAGGAAATTTCCTTTCTCAGAAGCCTTGAGGCAGGAGAGGACAACAAAACAGTGAAAATGTGAAAAGGAAATTTCCTGTCTCAGAAGCAGGAGAAGAAAACAAAAGAGTGAAAATGGGAAGTGAAAAAGAAATTTCCTCTCTCAGAAGCTTTGAGGCAGGAATAACATCCCCTCATCCCCATTCTTACCTTCTGGACCTGCATTTTCACCATTTTCTTGGGTGGTGCTGCCACTGCATCCCAGTCTGGAGCCCCAAACTTCATCGGCCAAGTGACTCTTCTGCTTGAAGGTTGGTCTATGTTGTAAGTTCCAGGCCTAAAGGCAAACAGGCACCAGATATCTCGATTTTTGGAGCTGGTTTTGGCGTTTGTAATTCCAGAATTTACCTCTGTGGTCATTGAAAATACAGTTTTTCCTTAATAGCAACAGTAATGCCTCAGAAAAGGGAGATGTGAGACAGCATCGAGAAGCTCGGCCTGGGTTTTGAAGCAGTTTTTGTTTCCAGCAGGGAAAGATCCATGGGAATTCCATGCTGTGGTGTCCCAGTCAGTGTCCTAAGCTAAAGCCTAAAGCAGGGCGAGCTTTTTGGAGATAAAAAAAAACCCTTTCCTTTTGGAGATAAAAACCCCATTCTTTTTGGAGATAAAAAAGCGCTTTTTTTGGGGAGATCAAAAGCTTTACAGGGAACTCCATCCCCATCGCCCATTTGTGCATTTCTCCCTGCCGGGACTTCCTGCTTAGTGTGAGAAAAGGATTTAAATTACCCAGGGAACAAATCCTTATCCAGAAGCCTGGTTGGGAATCGCGGGCTGCTGGAGGAAAAGGGAACGTAGGCGGGCTGGCACCTCCTCTCATCCCCCAGGAAGGGCTGGTACGCGGCGGGGCCGGGAGTCACCGTCTGCGGGGGAAAAAAAACCCCTCAGGATGGAGCATTTTATGCCAAAAATTCCTACGTTCTCCAGACCAGCAGCCAGCCTTGCTGGGGAGTATTTTTGGCTGCTTTTCCCCTCTTTTTTGGCCTCTCCTTACCCGAGCCTTCAGCTGGAAGCGTGGGGCTGTCCTGGCACCCAACACGTACCCCCGGCTGCTCATGGGTCGGGTGCTTATGGAGGATTTGAAGATGTTTGCCTGCAGTTTGAAAGACAAAATGATTTATTGATGTTTTAAATGCACCGTTTGCAGGGCAGAATGATGTAAGCAGCAAAAGTTATTCCTATTAAAGTTATTACCAATAATTCCCTTAATTTCTCACTACTGCAGAGCCTCGAGGATCAGTTGGGAAAGGAGATAATTCCTTTTTCCAGCACGATGTGGGGACATCCTGTGGTAGGTTTGGAGGGCAGGAGTGCATGAGCATACTATTCCTATTCAAGTTATTACCAATGATTCCCTTAATTTCTCACTACTGCAGAGCCTCGAGGATCAGTTGGGAAAGGAGATAATTCCCTTTTCCAGCACGATGTGGGGACATCCTGTGGTAGGTTTGGAGGGCAGGAGTGCATGAGCAGCAGATACTATTCCTATTGAAGTTATTCCTAATAATTCCCTTAATTTCTCGCTATTGCAGAACCTCAAGGATTGGTTGAGAAAGGAGATAATTCCATTCTCCAGGTGGATGTGGGGACATCCTGCAGCGGGTTTGCAGGGCAGGAGTGCATGAGCAGCAGATACTATTCCTATTCAAGTTATTCCTAATAATTCCCTTAATTTCTCACTACTGCAGTGCCTCGAGGATTGGTTGGGAAAGGAGATAATTCCCTTTTCCAGCAGGATGTGGGGACATCCTGCAGTGGGTTTGCAGGGCAGGTGTGGCCCTATTACTCCTGTGCCTTCCATAAAGGAGCCCCGAAAGGAAAGAAGAGCTCACCTCTGGCCCCAGGTAACAGCCTGGCCCCAGGGAAGGGTTCCCTCTCACCCCTGGAATCTCGATTCCCAGCCTGTCTGGGGCAAAGTAGTAGGGGAACATTTTCCGATCTTGGGTTGTTCCAAAGGAGACTTGCTTCTCCACAGCTGGGGCACGGGCACAGGGAAATGCCACCGGTGGGATAAACAAGAAAAAAAGAGAGAAAAGAGAGAAGAGGGTGACTGCGTGCTGCTCTCTGCCTTCATCTCCTGGGTGGAAAGGTCCCCTGGCCCTGGATATTTGGGAGGGATCTGCCCTTCAGCTGTGCCTGCTCAAAGCCACAAGGGGCTGATTTTCCCCAGCCTGAGCAAGGAATTGGGATCTGAGAAGATCGCTGGGGAGGCCAATGTCACCGGGGATGGAAAGGAGAAGAAAACACAGCCCCCCTGGGTGCTCCCAGCTCTCACCTTTGTGCCCCACTGCCATCCTGCCCTGCCAGAGCTCCCCGGGATGGGCTCTGTGTCCTCCAGTTGTTACAGCCACGGGGCAGGGGGATGGCAGCACAGGGAGGGGGCAGGGGAAGGCTGAGGATTCGGCATTTCCCTGTGGAATGTGCTGGGCTGGCTTTGGGCAGCAGCCTGAGGTTGTGATGTCAAAGCCATGGCGATGTGACAACAGTTCCTCTCGGTTTCCAAGTGGCTGCCTGGGTAGGGCAGCAAAAAATCCTTGGCTGGGATTAAATCCAAGCCCTTCCCCGAGCACAAGTGTGAACGTCCCGAGAGAAGCGGGAAGCAACAAAATAGTAAGGACAAAATGAGTTGAAACAGGAAGTTGCTGGTTTTGCAAAAAGCTTTATTGAATCATTCCCATTGTGTGTGATGGGATCAGAAGGATCACTGGGTTGGAACAGGATCGGGATCTCCATGGCCAGTCCCCACGATTGACATTGCAGTTCCTCCTGCACTGTCACCTGCACTTCCAGCAGCTGCAGGGACGTGAGCACTGCACTGTGCAGAGCCCTTGCAGCCTGAAAAGAAAGCAGGATTTTCCTTGGGGAAGGGATGATGTTTGTAATGCCCCCGTCCTCCCTGCCCCCCTTGCACGGCCCCAGGGCGTTCCCAGCTTTGGGGCACAACCCCCGTGTCCCTCCCCACGTCACTCACCCACGATCCTCTTCAGGGCATAAATCAGGGGGTATGGGTACTGGTGGCAGAACTTCCCAGTGAAGTCATCCATGTCCAGAGGCCACACCATGGCCCCTCCAAAGCTGTTCTTCTTCAGCCAATCCACCTGTGGGGAGGAAAATCCCGCTGAGCCTCAGGAGCTGATCCCACAGGAGGCTCCGGCCTGGTCCCAGTCCAGCCCCACTGCCCCCAGACCTTGAGGCGGAAGCTCTGGATGTTGTCGTAGCCGACCCATTCCCTGTCCTTGTAGGCGTAGGGTGAGTCCTTGGGGCCATCCGAAGGCTGGGTGGCTCCAGAGTTCAGGAAGGTGCAGATCTGGG
>VXBB01000597.1:113170-152583 GCA_013399915.1 Illadopsis cleaveri | reverse complement strand
TTCTTGGTTTAATCTTTGGATTTTTAATCCATTATCTCTATTCTTCCTCATTACCCTTTTCTTTGTCTCACCTCTTTTACATCAGACCCTTTAAGTTTGCAGTTTTCGTGACACTTTTACAGTTTTCACAAGGTTATTTTTCAAAGTGTTATCCCTTTGTTTTCTCTGCTAGGATAACCCATAGTTTTTTCCCTTCTTTGTTCCTACATGTAATTTCCTGTTCTGCAATTTCATCCTCCCACATTCACTTTATCTCAATTCTACCCTCTCAGGTCATACAGAATGCAAAAGTTAATCAATGTCTTTTCACTTCTGGGTTATTTTGACTTCCCTAATGCCTTTCACTGTCTGCCCAGTTCCTACCTGTATTCCTGGTTTTCTCACATTTTTGATGGGAATCTCTGTACTGCCCTCTACCTGTTAATCCCCTGTATAATTCTTGATTTTTAGAAATAATAAATATTCAATAGAATCCCTGCACTGCCATCAGAGTTGGGTCTTTATCGTTCTATCCAGACATGAAAGACAGAGTTCATACCCTGATAATCCTCACATGTTTGAGGGGTATGTGGTTATCATTCCCCAAAAAATATGATTTTTTTTCCTCTGCTTTTATGTAACTGTTAATATTGCTGGCAAGCCTGAGGCTTGCTCTCACTGAAAAATGTTTTTTTTTGAAAAGGAGGTATAAAATTTTTCTGTCATGAAAATTGATAAACCACCCACCTTAGGCTCTCAAAAAAACACAGCAAACAAACAAACAAACAAATTTAAATCAATGGGGATTAAGTACCTTAGCACTTGGTAACTGGGTTCTTCCATGCTTCAGGCCATGAACCATTTTGAGGAATCCTTTGTAGTGGCCTGTGACCAGGAGGAATGTTTTTGTGTGTGGTTTTTTTTTTTTTTTACTCTTTCAAATTTTTGGTCAAAAATAGTCATTTCAACTTGCTTTCTGTTAGCAAATTCACCCCAAATCTTTTCCTGATTATGGCAGCTTCTCTAGAGAGAGAGGAAACATCACATATGGAAAAATATATTAAGACGTTCAAACTAAAAGAAAGCCGGTTTAGATTAGATTTTAGGAAGGAATTGTTCCCTGTGAGGGTGCTGAGGCCCCGGCACAGGGTGCCCAGAGAAGCTGTGGCTGCCCCTGGATCCCTGGAAGTGTCCAAGGCCAGGTTGGACAGGGCTTGGAGCAACCTGGGATAGTGGAAGGTGTCCCTGCCCATGGGAGGGGGGTTGGAACTGGTTGACCTCTAAGATCCAGGCCATTTCATGATTCTAATAAGTATTACCTATCTTTGTAACAGCATTTCTTCCTGATTTATCTTTGGCTCAAATCACACTTTTTTTTTTTTTTTTAAATATATTCCATGTATCTGTAGTTTGAGTGTCCAAGTGTGATACATGTTCTAAGTATTAGTCTTTTTGCTTTTTAATCTGCCAAGACATAATTGGTGGCGTTGCTGTCCCCATCTCCCAAGTTACCATTCTTTGGTCACATCCTCATGTGACACAGTCTGCAGAATTGACTGAGACTTTCTCTTTAGCACCTTACTGCAGCAGCTTCTAATGGGCTCTGCCTTATTCTCCAGAACTCAATTTCACAGCATATTGGAGGTGACACACCTTCACTGCACTGGAGAAGGCTTTATTTTCATCCCTTTCAATTGAATTAATGCCTGTTTGGGAGCGCTCTGCAGGTGCAAACTGGAGCTGGGTTGCTCCAGTTAAATGGAAAATGGTGAATAAGGTGCTCCTTGGTAAACTTTTGTTACAGGCAGCTCTGTGCTGCCAGGCTTTATAAACTTTAACAATCTGTTGGAGTCATTAATCTCCTGCTGTGCCTTTACCTTCCAGTGGCAGGATTAGACATTTAATTCTCTACTAGACTGTAAGTAGCGCTGAGACATTTTGGTTCTAAAATTGTTATATAGCCACGGAAAACACCATTTTGGTGGGCATTTAACCTCTTTGAGCTCAATTATGGCTGCGAACAGACAATGATAAAGCAGCCCTAAATAGTGCTTAGAACAGTAGAGCATGATGCTATCAAAAACAGCAACTTGACTGTGCACCATAAACTGACAAAACTGACTGAACTGGAAAGACATAAAATCTGCCTGTGCACCATTCATGCTTTCAAAAGTATTTGCAGGTCTTGATGTTTTCCTTCCATATTTTTTGTCGATCTGGCAAATTTATTTATCTGTTAGCTTTATGTACATTAATAAAGTTTTCTCTCTGACAAAGTGTTAGCAAGACCTTAATTTAATGTGCTTCCTCCTCTAATAAATGAAGTTTCACGTGGTGGAATTCATGCTTTGAATTCATCTCTAAATTAAAAATCCAGTGGGGGGAGAAAAAACCTAAAGCGTTGTCTTATGAGTAATAGTGTGTGTCATAATATTTGCATCAGAACTCAGCATAAATTAAGGCATTGCAAAGGCATTTGTTAATGCAGGTGTGTGAGCAAAGCTCTGGTGATGATTTTGGAATAAAACACGGTAAGCTTTTGCTGCTTGCTTTATGACCATTCCCAGTCAAGTCACAGCCTTCTCCCATTCCCTTCTGAATTGACATTACCTGGATGAAACTGAAATCTCAGAGTGCACAAGCCATCAACTTAGGCTGGACGTTGTTGCAGTGTGCACAGGTACACACAAGATTGCTTTTCCAGTAGTTATTTACCTTGATGAATAGCCCTAATTGGATCAAATAGACTGGTAATGGTGAGCCAGTACTTTTCAATGTCTTGTCTTGTGCCATTAATATTACCTTGTCATGTATCCATTTGAGCTCTTGGATGAATGTCTTGCCTTCATACTGCTGTCACGTTTAACAAATGATTTTGTCAAGCCGTTCTTTACAGCTTGTGGTGAAGGATGGTAAAATTTGTGGTCTCCTGCGCACATAAAACCCATTAACTCTACCTTTCAACTTCAATGCAAGGGCGTCCTAAAACTCAGATAACAAATTCCTAAAGAAATTATAATGCCTGTTTACAAGAGGGGCCAGAAATATTCTACTGACATCTATGATTAACACAGCAGAAGAAAAATAGAATGTATTAATTTTGTATTTATTAAACCTGTGACAGTCAGAATTCAGATTCTTTTTTTTTTTTCAGCTGCTGCAGTTAGGAACCTCACAGGACAACACACAGTTACCATTAGAAACAAGATATCCATTTCATTCATTCATTTTGATTCAGAAAGAGCTCCACTGTATATTTACAAACCCCAAATTGCTGGTTAGCTGATGCTCTTGCTGTCCTTTTTATTGATTTCTGGTATGTGGTTGTAGGCTGAAGATATTTAACACTGATGAAAATAAGCTGCTTACTTGAACATCCTGAGGCTACTGTTACAATTCCATGGGGGATATTGTTATAACCCGATCTATAACACCACATTACCTTAGATTAAAAATGGAATTGCTTGTTCATTGAATAAGTACAAGCCTTTGGAACAGATCCCTCCTGATGGCAGGGTACAAACAGAAAAGTGTCAGTGCTCATTTAGCATTTAAAGTAAGGTTTTTTACTGCAGTGGACAGTAGGTTTTCACTGGCACGTACTGAACTTGAACAAGTGGAACTTTTTAAGGATTTTTCACTGAGAATGAGCTGGAAGCCACGTGGGATTTTTAAAAACTTCCTATGTTCCTCTGGAAATGCTGCCATTTGGCCTTTTTTGGTACAATGGGCATCAAAGTCTAACTCTGGGTATACAAATGAGGCATCTGACCTGGAGTTTGACAGCAAGCCCTGGGAAATGGATGTCTGCAGAGGGAATTATGCAAATTTTCGATGCACGTTCTCTGGCAGTATTTCTCCCTTAATGCTGGCTATAGGTGAAACTGTTGATTTAACAGGGAATCACAGAATATCCTGAGTTGGAAGGGACCCACAAGAATCATTGAGTCCAGCTCCTGGTTATCTAGCACAGAGCATCCCCAAGATTCCCACCATATGTCTGAATTTTTAAGTTAGAAACATTTTATAAATACTGACTGGAAATCTATCAACCACAGAATGCAGGGTGCTGTGCTGCTGCACTATTCTCTGACACTGAGCATCTTAGAATATTTTTTCTTCTTTTTCTTGCAATGTTTAAATGTACTTGGAGCAATATTAGTATTTATATTGAGATGGTACCTATGAAAACTATTCATAGATCGGGGTCTCATTGTGTGAGATGCTGTGCAAATAGACCCACAGCGTCGTCTGAAAGAGCTTTTAATGTAAGGATAAAATAAAGAGTCAGCAAGTGGATAGCAGTAGATTGATGAGAGAAAAAATAAAGAGTACAAGATGGAAATGTAATAGGTGGTAGCAAACACACACCAGCTTCCAAACTGTTGGCAGGTCTCTGATAGATGATTCTTTTCTTCTTTTTGTCTTCTGTCCTCCCCCTGTTTGTATGTGTTACTGAGTTAGCTATTCTGAGTGCCTTTAATCATTTTAAAAGCGGAAAAAAAAAACCAAAACCAAAAACTTTGCAGGTTTAATCTGAGTAGAATTAATTTTTAAGGAGAATTGAGAACTGCTTAATACGTTGACTGCTTCAGTTGTGCTGGAAATAAAAGGAATACCTCCTGCAAGCACATATATCCTATTTTGCTTTGCTTGTTTTTACTGCAGCACTTAGGGAATGAAGGAAAATATTCAAAGTTAGCTTTCCCCTCATTCAAACAGAGCTGAGAATTGCTGTCATCAAACAGCAAATGCATCTTGGATTGTGTATTTGCAATGTCTCACAATAGGCCAGTGTTCAGTGTGATTGGGTGTTTTGATGGCACCTTGTCTAGCTAAAGCTTTCTTGTCTGGGCTGCAGAATAGAGAAAATTACCTCTCTGGATGCTTTCTCTAACTAAAAATGCATGATTTAAGGAGACTAATGGCTACCCAAGCCTCTAGGCTGAATAGCTCCTAGCTTCTGTTTGAATCCACAGTTTTTCATTCTTAACAACCCAGAATCTGGAGAAAACATAATCAAGATGTTTCTGATCCACAATTCTATAGAGCAATCAAGCTTCCAGGAAGAATTATTTACGATTTCAGTCATCCTTCTGGCTATCTTTCAAATTTTAGTGAAGTTTGACATTAATTAGTGGTCATTAGTGAGGTGGAAAAGAGGTTAGTGACATCATTCTTACAGTAATATTGTTTCAAATGGATGTTTATATGGACTAACAGGTGTTAAATCTTCAGTAACTTGTAAAGTGTTTTTTTCTTCCTTTAGAATAAATTGCAGTATGTTTTCTAATCTGTCTGGAAAATGCTAAAAAGGTTTTCTGTTTATACTTCTTGGAGCTATTTGAATGGGAATACAAAGCACAAGGCATCTGCTACACAAAATATTAATTATTGCATGGAATACTATTCACTGGAGGAATTAGAGAAGGCTTACAAATATTCAGGCTAATATTTTTAATGGTTGCTTGGAGTTAAGCTCCTTAATCCATATTTGGCTTTTTAGTGAGCTGAACTGTTTTTTCAAGTAGTGTGGAGCCTTCAATTTTCATCAATTTGCAATGTCTTACATGAGTTATCACCATCATTTTGAGCAGATCCATTCAGGCCAGTAGGATTAGGTGTGTGTCAGCACAAATCCCAGGAGGGCTTTGCAGAGCCTAGGCCCTCAAGTTTTTAATTTTACTCGCCGGAAATATTGGAGAAAAGAAAGCAAAAAGTCCAAATTCCCTCATAACGCTTAGAGATGCAACACATCAGTGCTTAAATATGAGCAGTGGGGACGTGTGCTGATAAATGTCTTTTATTTATTGCTCTGCTCTCCTTTGTCACAGCTCAGGAAGGCGGTGATGGATCACATATCAGACTCTTTCCTGGAGACCAACGTCCCACTGCTGGTTCTCATCGAGGCCGCCAAAAGCGGGAACGAGAAGGAGGTGAAGGAATACGCTCAGGTCTTCCGTGAACACGCCAACAAGTTAGTGGAGGTAAGTGACCTCATTGACACAGCCAGATTTCCATCTGGCACCTCTAGGAGAGGCAGGAAGAGAGATATCCTGGATGAAATGTTAGAGGTGCTGTTTCAGGAGCTTTGGTCAACTTCGTGGCGGTGATTGCCCAGGAAATGTTTGGATGATGGGTAGAGGAAAGTGCTGTGTTTTAATAGTTCATTAAAGCAATTGAGCACGTTAGAAATGGTGTTTCCAGCAGTCTCTCAAAAGACATGAGCAACAAGGAGTAAATTTCAGTTCAGCTTCACTAATAGTACAATTGAGCTGAATGTCCATTAAGTAAAAAGCCAAACTGGTGCTTCACAATCTGGTCCTGGCCAAGAACTGCTCTAAACTTAATTATTTATCAGTCTGAACTAAAATAGGGAAAAGGACCCACAGAGAAGGCACAGCCTTAAGAACATACATGGTCTTGAAAGGTCTGGATTTCATATATAAATGCATATATATTTATACTATCTTCTCTTTCTGAAGAGACACACTGTAAAGTCAACCAGTGATAATTACAAGTCTTCAGGGATGATATTGAAACAACTTTATTCTACCATGAGGAGTATAAAATATAATGATTGAAACCTTGGATACTCATGGAATGGACAGCTAATGAAATTATTGATAATCTTCATCTTGGTTTGCCCTCCAACAGGCCAGGATCTATGAAAAATGCTTGTGTTTTTAAAGACAAATATAACTCAGTGATTTGCTCAATAACATTGTGTGGCATTTTTCTGTACTAGCAACGTTTTGAAGGCTTTGTAGCCCCTTTGCAACATATTTTCTCATCACACAATGTGCTATTTAGCAAAGGGAAATGCAGTTAGAGAACTACTGATTTGACAAATACTGAATACCTTGCGTATACATCTGAATGTCTTGTGTTAAAACAGGACTCATCCTAATTCTGTAGAGCCTGAGCTGAGGCAAAGAGTAAGGGTTTCTTGGTTAATATTGACTAAATCTGGATAGTTTCCTCATAAAATAAGTTTCTGAATGTGTTTTTGCAGCGGGTGTGTGTTTTCAAATGTTCCGGAGCATCTCATTCTTGCCACGTCCCAAACAGGGAGTCAAGGTACCTTATTCTGCTCTTGAAATCAGGTGTTTGCCATAGTACTTAACTTGTAGGTGCCTAAAGGAAGATTTTGAGGGGTCTAAAATTTCTGTACAATGCTGAATCCAGTCAGGTTTATTGCTGTTGTCTGCAAGAGGATCACAGAGCTGTCAGCAACCTTCAGTCCCAGCCCCTGTGTATATGCAAAGATTTATTGCTGCCTCCTGGTGACTGGAGCTGTGGCAATGAAGAAGGAAATAGCTGCTAGGTATATAAAGAGAGGGAAAAAAAACCAAAACAAACAAATGGAAAACCCCTCCACAATGTTTGTTCGTAGTTATATTATAGTGGCAGTGGAGTTGTAAGCTTATATGCAGTGAACATATGTGGGGTTAGTGTTATAGCAGTCACATCCTCCACAGATTTGTAACAAAGTGTTGCAATGACAGGTCTAATAGCATTATTAAAAAAGTTAAAAATAGCTAAGTAGATATTTTAAAGATACCATACGAGGTAATGGCATCAAAGGAGGAAAAATACCTTTTAGGGCTGTAGTTTAAAAAAAAAAAAAAAAAAAAGCCAAAAACTCCCTGCCAGAAAAACCCACAACTTTAATGGGAAGAAGAAAGAACTGTAATGCTGTTAAACTGTCAGAGGGAGAATTTAGGTTTGTTCTTAAGAGGAAATTCTTAACTGTGAGTGTGGTGAAACCCTGATGCCCCCAGAAAAGCTGCCCCTGGATCCTTGGAGTAGTCCAAGGCCAGGTTGGATGGGACTTGGAGCAAGCTGGGATAGAGGAAGGTGTCCCTGCCCATGGCAAGGGGTGGAACTGGATGGATATTAAAGTCCCTTCCAACCCAAGGCATTCTGTGATTCTGATTCTTTGAAACCAAAAAAAAAGAAAAAAGAGCAGTTGTAATTATTTAGTCTTGGTTTTACAAGCCTAACATTACACTAGATTTGTAGATTTGTACTTTAGATAAAACTGGAGGTTGGTTAATGATTTTTGAGATGCGGTTGTCTTGCACCCCAGCAAAAAACAACAATGTTGGTATCAATAGATGTCTTGGGCCTAACACCTAATATTTTTATTCCATTTAGGTTATTCCAGACTATTAGAAGCAGAGTCTTAATTGAATCTTGTATGTTTGTGACAGCTGGTACTGGCTTGTGGGTGCATTCTTACTCTTTTCAAAGGATGGAATCTTTTAGGTGAATTTTGCCCTTTTAGTTGTTAAGAACTATTTCTGATTCAGGTAAAAAGCATCTTCAAGAAATGAATTTCTACTGCAAGTGAAAATTTTAACCCCAGATTTCAAGTTCATCAGTCTGCAGAAGCCAATACGTATTTGGAATATATTTATGTCCCTTTTATACTAGATTTTGTGTTTCAAATAGTTTCATCATTTTTACTTACTGATGCACAATGGAATCTTAGCAGATGGACTTCTCTGGTTTTGTGGGTCAAGTATCTTGCAAATAGTAAAGTGTGGTTTAAAGATGAGACATAATCAAGTGACTATGAAATGTAAGATGCTTTCCCAGGCACGGGGCCAGAACTGCTTGCTAAGATATGCAAACACAGCTCTGCTGAAGTGCGTGGAGTTGCACTTGCTCATGTTAGAGGAATTTGGCACTGCCAGTTCAATACTGTGAAAAGTCTGTAGTATTAATCATTAATTTTGAAATCCGAATCTGAGTTTCTTGGTTGTCCTACCAGGCTCAACAGGCAGCCTGTCAAAAGGTCAGGAAAAAATAATACATGTTTTAATATTTCTTTACACGAAACCTACATTTTCCCATCCTGAGGGAAAAAAAAATTGCACTCCTTGATATTTGTTGAATACAAATGGCAGAATTTTCCCTGCATAGCCAATACATTTTTAAAAATATATTTTGTCAGCTTGAGCCTTAAGGAGGTTAAGTTTCTTTTATATTCCATACTGCTGAATATTTAAATCTACTCTCAAAAGCTGTTTTCATTATATAATATTTTCCCTTCCCCACCTCTTAGCATAACATTAATAACAACAAAGATGGATTGTCATTTTTTGAGACATTCACTGACAACTAGATTTGTCTGTGGGTTTTGTTGGAAACACAGGTGAGGTGTCACTTAACTATAATATAAATCATACAAAATAAGTCAAATTGTCAGACACATTCTGGGGGTAAAACAGAATATAATAAAACAGAATATAATAAAACAGAATTTAGATGGTACCACTCCAGGCTTGGATGGGTAACTCTTTTGCTTGGAATGTTTTTTTACAGCCATCTCTCAAATTTTATTTACTGCCTTTTGAAACTGAGGTTAGAGAAGTGATGGTGCCTTTCCAGGTCATGATCTTTACCTCATGAATCCCTTTATGTTTTTTAAGAAATTATCTCTGATGACTGAAAGTAAATGCCTAAGTTGTAATGCCAACTTCAGATGTGACCTTGGGAAGTCATTTAACTTGTCTACCCAAGCACCTTCATTAGTAGCATAAGGTTAATGACAGATAATTCTAATGCCTACCACACAAAGGCACTTGACTGATGAATCAGCTCAGATTTATTCAATGCATCTATCAAATCACTGTAAGGAAGCTAATGAATTAATTTTCATTATTCTCTTCAGTAGAGGTGCCTTGGTTTAACTGTTGGTCCCCTGGACTGTTTCTTGAAAAAATAAATTATTAAATCTAACAGGTTTTCCTGGTAGATGAAATTCAACATCCAGTAAACTCTTGAGAGCCGTGGTAGCAGGCTGTTCAGTTGGAATACAAATTATAGTAGATTGGATCAGATTTTCCATTCTCAAAAGGATGGACGTAAGTCCAAGAGATTTCTACTAGTTGTTTCAGTTTGGGGAGTTTCAATGCTTTTATGGAAATGCTTCACAATTTTGGTGGTCAGTGAACATTTACAAGACTTAAACTCAACCCTAACCCTTATTTCTAACAAAACCTGAATGAAGGGTTTTTTCTTCTACAGTATGAACTGATGAACCACCACATTTAAAACACCTAAAAACGAACTTTTGAAAAGTCCATTACCACTTCTGCATGAATTGATTTTTATGAAGAATTTTGTGGAGCCCATATGGATCTATCAGTTTCACCTCATACAAAATTATAAGATTTCTGGACACATGACAAATAACCAGAGTTGCCTTGTAAGAACACCTGGCCAGTGGAAGAACTTAGTTAGGCAATGGTTTGTGGTGATTTAAAGTTGATATAGTACAAGCACATCAATAATACCGTGAGGTTGGATGGTAATATGTAGCAGATGAAATCTAACAGTGCCATTCTGGTTTTGGTTTATAGTCTCTCTGTCCATTAAGTTTGCAGGAGACTTTATTCATTTTCTCCATGTAATTTCCACTTTGAAGAGGATAATGGGGTTACTTTTGGGCAGTTAGAGGCTTGGGGTATTTTAATTTTACAAAAAAGAAAAAAGAAGAAAAGAGTGTGACCTTCTTCATGAACGCAGTGCAGACCACCTTTCATTTTCTAAGAATTATATTATGTGGAGCTCCCCAATTCAGACTGACTGTAATCTTTCCTGTCATAAATGTGGAAACAGGTTTGCGTGCGGAAGACAGGAGGGGATAAAAAATCACTGTCAGTATGCACAGCACACCAAACAAGCAGCTGGACCTGCTCAGTGACCCCTTCTCAGTTCATTTGGTAGTGAGAGAAAAGGGGGAAAATTGTGAAAGAAGATTTTACTCTGGTGATTGACAATGGATTTAATCTCAATTTACATCAGCATTAACAGAACTAATATCCAAACCAGTATTTTTTCTTTCCAGAAATAACTCTCAGAAAGCCACAGGGAGTATTTGCTTTGTAAGAAATGCAAAACTAGAATTTCTCCTGGGGAGTGAAGATCATCTGTGTCACTTGGCAGTGCACTTGAGGTCCATGCAGTGCTGGGAGTTCACGTGTGGCACTTCAGCTCCTTTCCATGAGGCACTGGTGGCCTTCATAAGGAACAGATGACAGTGTTTTCTTTGTGCTTTTGTAAATATTGTATAAATTCATGAACTGACAGATTTTAATTTAAGACAGACAGAAGCTAGAGGAAGAAGCCTAAGGAAAAAAACTGGCTCATTTATTTCTGCAACTTTAGTTCAAGGATCAAAGACTGTTCCTGCTGATATTTTCACACATATTTGATATGTTCTATTCTTTTTTTGTTTAAGTGCACACTGCTGCTTCATCAGAGTGCACACCTAGCTGATGGCTTTTGATGGTGGAGAAAAAGTGCCAATATTCTGTCATAGCTTCTGCATCCAACTTGCATCCTGAAAAATGTGTACAGCCCTGGGTTTACTCTTACAGACTGGTCAGCTTTTACTCTGCATTTTTCTTTTAGCTGACATTAAGCCGGATATGAAGTACTATTTAGGGGTTGGTAATCTGATGAATTTCTGCCTGAGGCCAGTGTGTTATGAGCCCCACCAAGGTTCATCACACTCTGAGGGTTTCCAGCAACCTCCCAGAAATGACTTAAAAATAATTAGCGAGACAGTGTGACTGGAGGTTTTTTTGAAAAAGCGGAAAGATTTTAATTAAAGCAAAAATATATATAAAGAACAAAAGAATAAAAGCCATGCACAGTGCAGGGAGGTCCCTTGCACCTGCTAAAACACCCTGAAAAGCCACNAAGAATAAAAGCCATACACAGTGCG
Source organism: Illadopsis cleaveri (assembly GCA_013399915.1). Classification (NCBI taxonomy): domain Eukaryota; kingdom Metazoa; phylum Chordata; class Aves; order Passeriformes; family Timaliidae; genus Illadopsis; species Illadopsis cleaveri. Next base: position 140,861 of record VXBB01000597.1, on the reverse strand, counting down.
GGGACATCCCTTGCACCTGCTAAGACACCCTGAAAAGCCACGAGAATCTCTCTGCTCTCTCTTAAGTATTCAACGATCTAGGAGGGATTTTTGGCTTGCTGCCCAATAGAAAACAGCTAGGTTTCTTGAGGAACAGCTCAAGGATCCAACAGGGTGCCTTTGTCCTGGCACTGGGCCAATTATGATGAGAGGAAGTTTCTGGTTCTTCTTCCTTAAAAGTTATGGGGTGAGGCTTAAACTCTTTTCTGATGTGCTTGCACTATATCAATTTTAAATCACCACAAACCATTGCCTAACTCAGTTCTTCCACTGGCCAGGTGTTCTTACACGGCAACTTTGGTTATTTGTCATGTGTCCAGAATCCTTATAATTTTGTATGAGGTGAAACTGATAGATCCATGTGGGCTCCACAAAATTCTTCATAAAAACCAATTCATGTAAAAGTGGTAAGGGATTTTTCAGAAGTTCATTTTTAGGTGTTTTAAATGTGGTGCTTCATCAGTTCATACTGTAGAAGAAAAAACTCTTCATTCAAGTTTTGCTGGAAATAAGAGTTGTGTTTAACTCTTATGGGAACAGCTGCTCAGGTGTGGGAGTGCACAGTAATCCTTGCTTCTAATGAAGGAGTGTTGAGAAGGTCATAGATTAGTTTCATTCAAGTTCTTCAAGCTGAGAGATTTTATTTGAAATTAAAGCTGTGAGCTACCTTTGTGTCCTAGTGTTTCATCTGCTCATTTTTAATTCCCATCCCAGGCCTTTCTTCCCTGCAGCAGATATTCCTACTTCCTAGTGAACATCAGGAGTGTATTGACATAGCTAAAGCCACAAGTCCAATTGTTTGCAGTGAGACAATGAAAAGTTTGAACTCTTCCAGTGAAGTTCCTGAGTCCCTCCTGCAGCCAGATGCAATGTCTGTTTCTCCTCCTTGGAGGGATAAATGCCTTTGAGGCAAAATGAACTCCAGTTCTTTCAGGATAAAACTTTCTGGTAATGCAGTGTCATGGGTGAGCTCTTTATCTTGCCTTTTTTACTGACTTAGCCACTGGGTATTGGTATTCCACTGGGATCCGTGCCAGTTTCATCTTCTGGTGCCTCGATTAATGCTGAAATGGAATCTAACTGCCTTAGAAAAGGTGAGACACGGAAATAGCTGCTGCTTTGTGACTTTTAGAGCCTCTTGTGTTCCTGTCTCTAGAGAAGGTAGGTTATTAAAGGAGGTAAATACTCAGTGTCTGCATTGTCAAGACTGTTTTTGTCCAAAAGCCAGAGCTGCCTTCAGGCAGAGAGGGTCCATCTCCAAGGCTGCGGTGAGAGCGAGCAGTTGCAGAACCTGTGATCTGTAAACTGCATTGTTGACACAGAAATTGGAGGGAAATGAAATTATTTGACATGGAGAACTTGGCTACAGCAGATGCTGATCCCTCCACCCCTGCCCTTGGCAGATTTGTAGTGAAACCAAGGAATCCTGGATGACTGGAAGGGGGAGGAGCTTCCTTATCTCATGGCTATTTTGGCAACATGGCTCTGTTTCCAAAATTTCTCCCTACCTATAAACCCCTGAGTAAACAAACACACCAGAGTCAGTCAGACTATCACCATTCTCTTGTGTAATCATTTTCTATTCATTTGTCCCTTTTTTCTTAGACCTCTGCACTTCTACATTTCAAAGCAACACCGAAAGGGTTGAAGGATAATTTTATTTGTTCACATGTATTTTCTGTAATGTAAATAAGAAGCAAATGCTACATGAGGTTAGAAACTTGTGGGTGGTTTCGATGTTTTTCTTCCTTCCCAGGAGAGTAGAAGATTAAAAATTAAATTTGGACAAATACTAACTGGGAAGTTGCTGCAGAATTCCCCATGTCAACTTGAAAGCATTTCTAGCTTTGGGACTGTAAACATAAAGCCAGTGCTGTGCTGGCTCTGTTATCTGTCTTCCCTGAGGTCATCATTCATTAGCAAATGACTTATCATGTGATTTTACACATTGGAAAAAATGCTGGAGGATGCTGAAGGATTTCCTACCAATGAAAGTGTAATGTGGACACTTCTTCACATTTTTTATGTAATCCTCTCACATTTTTATGTATTCTCTGTTACTTACATTCATGAGAAATACGTGGTTATCTCCTTGCAGTGAAACTTATTCGCAATAATTTCCCAATATTTTCCAGTTACTTGATTTTTTTTTGATAATTAGCTTTTAACCATGCTTATTTGAGGCCCCTTTAGAAGATATAAAATCAAATCACTCCCTTTTTAATCACTTACATTTAAAAATATTGTTCTAGTGAATAACACCCTCTGAGCAGGGGACTCACTTCAGTCTGATCATGGTCTGTGCTGTGTGATTCATATTTTCCCAAAATAGCAGGACTCCTACCAACTCTAGTATCCATTTATAGCTACTATCCCTTACAATCTGATCACACCCCAGTCTATGTGATTTATAACTTGTTAATAAAAGTCAAGAGCACTTGGTACTCTTATTAATTAATTGATGACTTAGCTTCTCCAAACCCGTTATTTGAATTTGTAACTTTGGTATACCATGGTGTAGTACATCATCTGGCATGTTGGATATTCAGAAAGGTTGTTTTCTATACAGCCCCACCTAATTACCCTCATTCTATATTTTTTACTCTCAGATTCTGTTTGGTGTTTGATTTGTGTCTTAACCAGAACTGATGTTTTTCTCTTGTGCTTCTTTAAAATGGGTACCCATTTCTTTAAAATTTACCCATTTCTTTAAAATGGGTACCTCAATCTTGTCTTCTAAAATCTCTGTGTTGGATAAATTTTTGCTACTGAAGACAGGTTAACATTTTGTTACTCTGTAAAAACTTCAGCATCTTGGCCTTTGTTCTGTTATGTACTAGCAGGGTTGTATTTCAATCAGGAAATATTAAACACTTTGCTTTTACATGAGCATCTTACACTGTAAGAGATTAATTAAACAGCCTGTCCTGGAGCACAAAGTGTAAGAGAAATAATGGGAATAGCAGGGAATGAAAGGATGAAATACAGGAATCTATGCTGTTATTCCAAAGTCACAACAAAAGGAGAAATTAAATAAACAGCTCTAATTACTGTAGAGAAAGGGAATTTGTCATTAACAATTGAGCCATTTCAGGGCAGAAATGGAGGGGGAGAACTGTGTAAGTCAGAAAGTTCAGTGAAATCTGTAAGTACTTCTGAAAAAAGTGAAAAAAAAAATCATTTACAAGGAAATAGTGAGTCTGAAATATTGGAAAGCATTCAGACCTGCTGAAAAACTGAGTAGATATCCAGAGAAAGTACCTGTCAAAGATTTGAGCACAGAATGGCACATTTAGTGATGGAGTTTTGAAGTGATGCAAAAGAAACTGTAATCCTTTATCTAGAAATCTCATGATCTTGAACAAAAGTTACACCAGTTTTGATTTAAAAAGATTTTGCAAGCAAAATATACATGTCAAATATTCAAATACAGACCCCTGAGTGATAAAATTGTTTCATTAATTTATTAATCCATAACAAAATATGCATCTAAATGCCAGTATCAAGGTACACTGGAATTGCACTGGAGTGTTTCTTTTGTTCAATTGATGCAATGTGTGGGCCATAGTGGATTTTGCCCTGGTTTTTCCCCTCTGTCCCATCAGCTGGATTCTAACAAGCATAGTGGTTATAGTAAACCAGTCATAGGTATATCCCACATTGCTTCTTTTGTGTGTTTTCCTAGAATTCCAGGTGTTTGCAGAAATAAAATGCACCTTTTGCCATTTTGGATTGATTCAGTAACTGTTGTTCTTTTGTTTTGACACCAATACTCTGAGCCTTGAATGGCCTGTGCAGTTCTAAAATATTTTCCTGTCAAAGCAGATCCTCAGGATAACCAGTAGAGTCAGATAAACCATGTCTTTTTTCCCTCAGGTTAGCTGTTACTTGGGCAAAATATTCGTCTCTCGCTGGAACCTTTTGCTGTAAAATTGCATGAGGGAAATTTCAGGAGAAATCAGGATGATGATATGAATGGACACAGAGCAGGCTGTGAGAAATAGGAATCTGGCAGAGCTGCTGGGGTAAGAGAAGGTTTTAGGGTGACTTTTCAGTCAGTTTATTCATATCTACTTGTAAAGTGCTGCTGAATGTCGAGCACGTATGGGGCTAGAATTTTTTTTTTTCCTTATTTTTTTTACTTATTGATAACCCATGGATTCAAGAAGAAGAAAATCCATCATGTCATGTAGATGTGGATCCAGAAATAAAGTATTCTCAGCCAGAATTATCCTGGGTGAAGAGTTGAGCTCAGTTATGAAGGAGAAGACACGTTGGAAAGACTTGTGAGATAAAAAGGCAGCAAACTCATTTAGAAAATATCTAGATATTACAGAGTAAAATACCATAAGCCTAATAACAACTCTCTCTAGTGTTTGAAAATTTATATTTTACCTTAATTAAATTCCCAAAGATAAAACCAACCACCTCACTATTCTGCTAGAATAACATTATAATAAATGTGTGGATCATGCTTCACTAGAAAATCTGTTATGAAATATTGATGATAATAAAGGAGGACTGACTCCATGGCTTAGCATGAAAAAGCATTGGTTTCACTGCTTTATTTCCAGGCTTGGCTTTCTGAAAATCAAATAAAACAATTAAGTGGATTTTCTTCAAAGTTCCAGAAAGTTTTTCCTATGGCCTCAGAGCAGGCAGGAGGAACTTCAGCCTGAGGACAGCTTCTTAAGAGACTTTTAAGTAGCCGAGAAAATGATTTTAGCATGAAAGTGTAATCTCAACAGTAAGTTTAGTTTCACAGTACACAGGTTATAAAACTCCTGTTTTGATGATCCTGAAGTGCTTCCAAGACTTCAAAAGTTGAGGAAAAGTGGGTCTGTAAGCCTTAATCTCTTTACAATATGTTATGCTTGAAAAAGCACCAGATAGAGAAGGGAGGAAAAAGTCAAGATTTTATCAACACCTGCACTTCCTGCAGTCAAAAGATTTGTAGGACTCAGGTCTTGGTTCAGAAAGATGAGTAACTGAGAGGCTGCTGCCATCACCCTCGTGATGGGGTCATTATTTCTGAGTGACAGTCAGGTCACTGCTTTGTGATAAGAACCTTTTATCCCAGAGCCAGAATTGGTGGTGGTGTCTCCTCATCGTCTGTAATTTCATACTCATACCCTTTGGGGCACCAGTCAATGGACTCGAGTTTTTCTTTTAGTTGTAATGAAATAAGGACGATATTTGACCATAGCTGGTGCAGAGTGTGCAGCACATCAACTGTTACTTTCCCAAGACACAATTTGAACTGTTCAGAGCTTCAAGGGATTTAGAAATATCACCATGCACAAGGAAATAGGTAAGAGCAGCCATAAGGTCTGAAACCACTGTTTGTGGTGTGACTGAAAGGGCCATGGATACATTTTTATTTCAGAAATTGTTCTTGCTGCAATGTCAGAAGGAACATGAAGGAACTCAGCAGTGTGTATTAACAGTAAAACAAGGAAATTTATAAATGGGAGAGGGGGAAATGAGAAAGAAGCAATAGTGATACCTTATTCGACTCAGTCCTCACTGGGATAATTATTCTTGCTGGGATGCCAATATAGATGCAGAGTTTATGCAGGAGAGGAAAACCACTGAGGCTTTCTGGGACCCCTCTCAGGTAATAACAATGGCAAAGGACATCCCTTTGAACAAAAGTGCTTGGTGATTTTGTTGGTTTATGTTGTAAGAATTGAAGTGTAGGTAGGAATAGCTGCTACTGACCACAGTTCTTAAAATATTGTGTAATATTAAACCTCTAATCACTGAGTTACCTTAACACCCACTGGTTTAAAGAAAATAAAACACTTAAGTAACACAAATAGGAAGCTGCATCACTTCACATTCCCAGTCTGTGTAAGAGAAAGCAAGAGCAGATGAAATTTTGTATCTTGGCTTGCACACAGATATCTCAGTGCTCCTGTAGTCTTTGCCCATTTCACTGGATACTGGTAAATAAATAAATAGGATGAACAGGTCACTGACAGCATTATACAAAAGGTTCTACATCAGTGTAAGTATTAATTACACTAATTTCTGACACATGATTTTCAAAAGCCTAACAGATAAAAGCATTAAGACCATTAATCATTAATTTAATCTGATTTTTTCTAGTCAGTCCTTTATTTACTGTCTTCTCAATTAAAAATTGAGGTTAATGAATCTTTCAAATGTACTATAATCTAGTATTCATTATTTCCCCCTTCCACCCCAGGTAAAAGTCTTTTTTTTCTCCTCTCCAGCCCTTCTTGCATTAGAGAGGCACTTCTGAGTCACACCATATATTTTCATTTCTGAAAGTCGCTGATAGCAGTTTTCCCATCTAAAATGATGTCCAGAGAATGAGATGGCAAAAAGCCAGGCAGCAGCAGGAGCTCTGGAGAGCAAATGTGCAAGAATAGTTTTACCTTAGGTCTTACCTTACAGCTTTCTGTCTTTGCCTTTTGCAAAAGTTGCCTTCTTTTTCATCCACATCATGGCCATAAATCATCTTTTACTTTAGTTTTATTTCTAATGAAACTCAGAATTCTGCTGAGAGACTTCCATTTCTGTCCCCATTTTTGAAATTTGCTGATTTGCAAATGAATGAGGTGTTACCCAAACATACCCAAAATTGGTACAATCATCAGAATGATTCATCGTTTTTATGCCTCACAGTTACAAATACAAAAATAATTCTTCCCCAGTGTTTTTGCTGAGTCCAATTCCATTCTTTGTTGTTATCTGCCTTCATAAGGTCTTTTCTCTTGTTGAGAATTAATTTCAACATCTTCAAAGCAGAATAGCAATTTTTATTCCTTCCTTTTTTGTAATGTTTGACACAAAAGAGTTTGGCATTTGCATGCTGTAGGTGAACGTGTGAAACGAGATGCTTGGTTGGGGTAAAATGATAAATCTTCCTCCATCTTCACAGACACAACGTCAATGTCCATCAACCAGGTGTAAACCCAGGGCTTCTAACTTGACTGAACTTAGAACTACAACAGCTCAGGTTTTCTCTTTGGGTGATGCTTCTTGCCTCAAACACCTTTTAGTTCTCAAAAGCACCAGATGTCTGTCGTGCATCGGTTTTAGGGGTTTGGAGTTTTCTTCTGGGTTTTGTTTTTTTTTTTTTTTTTAAACTCAAAATAGCTATTTAATTTAATCATTAATATGATCTCCCCTTTGTAGGCAATATCCTGTTAGTGAACCTGTGGCAGATGGAGAAAAGGGGTCTGATCATTGTGATTTCCATCAATGGTTCATCAGTGAGACTTTCAGACTCCTTGTTCCAATTTCTGGATTTTAACTGTAATATCTTTTGACTTTTGGTTGACTTGTTATTTGCACATCACTTAAAATAGTAGACTAGATACAACTGAGCAAAAAAACTTTGAGCATTTAGAAACCATTAGATGCAGCCTACTCTTTACTATATTTAAGCCAGTAAAAGTAAACATAGTAGACTTCCAGGATTCATTTTAAATAGCTAGAACCTTGCTAATGTACAAGGCAAAATAAATTTTGCCCAACTTTTGCCTTTAACATTTTAGATGGCTACTGTCTGCACCCTCTGGGACAGCACAGCAGGGAGATGGACTTTTAGAAGGTGTTTATTGCCATCCCAAAGTACAGGAATCAGGCAAAACATGTGGGATGCATTGACTGAAGATGCCCTTCTCTCTTGTGCATCTTTGTAGGGATCTGCCGTCTCTGCAGCTCCCCCTTGGATGCTTCCTGATAGCTTAAGATAGAAAGCTGTTAGAAAGCACCCAGGGGAAGAGCTATGGAGATGAAGAAGGATCTGGAAGAGAAGCTCTGTGAGGAGGAGCTGATACCACTTGATCTGTTCTGTCTTGAGAAGGCTGAGGTCAGACCTCATCGGGGTCTGCAGCTCCTCCTGAGGGACAGCTCTCATCTCTTCTCTCTGTGACAGTCACAGGACCCAGAGAAGGGCTGGAGCTGTGTCAGGGAGATTTATGTTGGATATCAGGGAAAGGTTCTTCCCCCAGAGGGTGCTGGGCACTGCCCAGGCTCCCCAGGGAATGGGCACAGCCCTGAGGCTGCCAGAGCTCCAGGAGGGTTTGGACAATGCTCCCAGGGACAGGCTGGGATTGTTGGGTGTCTGTGCAGGGCCAGGAGTTGGATTTGATGGTCCTTGTGGGTCAGTTCCAACTCTGGATGTGATTCTGTGGATCCTAGACAATTAGGGGAAAAAATGTCTCTTAGACAGGTCATGATGGGTTGCATATGGTGCACCTCTATGACAAAAGTCCTGTCTGTGGCAAAAGCTTTTCCACAGAAGACACTGCTCTTCCCTGTGGTGTACTTCTCAATCTGCCCTCAGTTTCTTGCAGAGAGGATGTTGTGTGCATGTAATTATCTTCTGGTGAGAGCTTGAAATGCTTCATTTACATCAAATCCTTCCCTTGTAATAACACCATAATATCAAGTCTCTTTGCAAGTGAGACAACCAATGGCACGTGTGTCTTAGGGGAGCATTGGCATTCCCCACCTCCTGCAGGCTAAAGATATGTTTCCCTGATATTTTCTTTGAAGCTGCAGCAGAAGAATAACATCCTGCAGCCACTGCCCGTGGTCAGTTGGACCTTAACCTGTTTGAGCACCCCAAGCTTATTTTAGTTTGCAGAGTCTGTCAAAGATGCTCCTGTTTCCATCTTGTGTGCGTGGAAAGCTGTCTTGGCACGTAACTGTAACACAACAGATGGGACACACTGCATCTTGGCTGACCTCTGCTTTCACCATTGAAATAGCTAAACTGATTTTATTACCGTAAAATAAACTTCCAAGAACTTCTTACGCTCTAGACCAAGCTAACGAGTGCCAGCTGACACCCTGCAATTGGAATAGCTGAGGAGGACAGTTTTCATGGGATTGGAAGATATTTCCATTGATTTTAATGAGAACCAGAGGGATGAAATGCTTGGAAAACTTAGATTTTCTTCCAACCAAGACGAGGAAGTGAAAATAACGTTGATGGGAGCACACATGGATTTTATTAGTAAGAGTTTCTGAAGTCATGCTCATGGTTTTCACTGTCATTGGAAAGAGACTGAGGACAAACAGGGATTGGAACATTGGCACCTCAGAAGTGGTGCTGAAGAAATGCTCAGCACTTCATCTCAATCTGCCATTTTAAGAAGGTTTTCTCTTTGGTCTCACTGTTCTGCTGTTTTCAGCTCCTGATGCCCCCATTTCTTTGGGATTTCCCCTTCTTTTAGGCTGATCCCAAGACCATTGGCTACCAGCTCTAAATCTTTAACAGGCCAGGCCTTATTTTCTAACTGAGAATTCGTGGAGGAACGCAGGTGCTCCACTGCAAAACTCAGGGATGCAATCCCCTCCAGAAAAATAAACACTAGAAGTTTATATATCTAGTACAATGTAAAAGACAGGAGTTACTAAAAGCAGTCAAAAAGGACCCTTGCCCTGTACACTTTGGCTTCTGAGAGAGGGATTAAGGTCTCAATAACATTTTCTTACCCTTTTTCAACACTTTTTTGTCTTTATAGAGATTATTATTACACCTTTTCACGTCCTGGATTCATTTTTCATGAATTTAGGCTCCCTCCTTTCAGCTCCTGTCCCATTTGTTGGGCGGGAGTGTGAATGCACTTGGCTAACACTGATTGGGGATTTGAACATTAAATATATACACACACACACACACACATTATATAATCATAGAATCATATTTTAAAAAAAAGTTTGACACTTTAAAATTGAGCAAAATATATGGAATGCTTGTATTTTAGAAAACAATTTGACTGAGATAGCACAGCAACATATTTGAATGCTTGCTTCCTTTGGGTTGCTGGGAACATATCATGTGCTTTGTACAAGGGTCTTTTGTTCTGATTTCTTCAATTATACCAACTACAAATGCTATACACACAGTTACAGATACAACCAGATACCAGCTCTGATTACACAGACATTGCAAAACTGATTTTCCTTTACCGGATGTGAGCACACTATTAAGTCTAGTTCTAGATGGCTTTTCCTTTCTTTTTTTTTTTTTTAATATTTTCAAAAAAAGGACAAAAGAACTTTATGCAACTAAATAATACAGATGCTTTCAATAGAAGTTATTACAGTAGGGAGGCAGAAATCTATTTCTTTTACTCACTGATCATGTTCCCTATAGTTTTTTTCTGTACAGGTTTTTTAGTTGTTTTCGTTCTTCCTGTGTGATTTTTTCTTCAGTAACATAATAAATGAAAACAAGCTCTTGTGTGTTCTTCATGTCTGGTACTCTAAGCATGACTTTTTTGTTGTAATACAGATTTGAAAATAAAAGAAGCCCAGGTATATTTCTGTGCATAAAGAAATGGAGATCTGAATCTTACAAGAGGGACTTATTTAGTCTTTATTGAGATGATTCATGGGAGGTGTGGAGGAGAGAGAAATGAAGGAAGAGTATTGTGGCTTGAGACTCTGCTTTCATTTAATAAACAACTTTATTGCAAAGTCAAGAATACATCTTTGTTATAGCAATAATCATCTTCAAGAAGTTCTTTTCATTAAATTAAATTTTATGTTTGTGCCTCATTCTGCAACTCTGTCATGCTTATGACAATTATCATTATTATTTTCTCATCTTGATGTCTAAGAGAGCCTTTCCTTGTGTTAGAAGACAGGGCAGAATTAAAATTTCAAATTAATTAAATTGTTCTCATAGGATATATGAGATCCTGCACTTACCAGCAGAACAGAATGCTTGCTATGGAGCTGGAGGAGGCTGCCTGTAAAGACAAACAAAACTAAAACAGCAAACAAACAAACCAAAAGCCTAAACAGGTGGCAATTAAAACCCTGCTTATAATAGGCTCAATGTCAGACAAATGAAGTGCAAGAAAGTAAATTGTCATTCAAATTCTCTAAGTATTCAATGATCTAATTTCTAATTCCAGTCCAATTTCTAATCTGTAAAATCCAGAAAATTTCAAGCTCTATGTCAAAGAGCGATTTGGAAAGTGATTCCAGAATTTTTTTCCCACAATGACCACAGATCTTCTAAGTTTTGTTTTGAAAATCTTACCAGAATGTGAGGTTATTTTTCCTCCCAAGCACTTACCTTGGATGCATTTGTAAAACATTTCTGCAGCTTCCTCTAATGTCCTATTTCCCCAAACTTCCAGGGAACTCTTTGTGCCTCACAGTTTCTGCTGCTCTTTTTACACATTGTGACTGTTCTAAGTGAAGTTTTTCAATGGTTTCTATTAAGAATTCATTGTATTTTCGTCAATTATCACTATTTCTTCAACATCTTTATCTGCTCCTGTCTTGATGCTTTAGCTCTGATCTGGTTTAGGTTTTAAAACTGTTCCCACAAATGAGAGTCTTACAATAGATTATCATCTGTGCTTGTAACCTGTCAGGATTGGTATGATTCCTTGTGATTGATCAGGCAGTAGAATTTCTATTTCTGCTGAATCTTTTCCCTGCTCTGCAGTTACTTGGTCTGATGGGCATTGAGGTAATCCAGGTTTCTTTGGCAGTTCCTCAGTGGGTTAAATCCAAGCCCTTTGGCCTTGGAGATATATCTGTAATTCTGAATAAAAGAGGATCAGAGAGCTTATGCAAGAGCTGAGATAATTCAATTGAATTCTCTTATTTAACAGTGCAGATGTAGAATAACATCTTTTTTGTAAAGCAACCCTTTACATCCCTTTTTACCAGAGTGAGTTGCATTTTCAGGGCAGATCTACTGGGAACACATGGATAATCTAAAGAGATAGTGTTTAATCATTCGTGGAAATCACTTTGCTCCTTTTGTGATACTGTTCTTGAAAAGCAAAGTTCCTTCCCAGAAAACTGTTTGTCGAAATGTGCATAAGCAGGATGATCCTGATGAGGGTAGGAGCAGGTGGTATTTAATCTGACTTTTTTTTTCCCCACCTCATTTTTTTGGTTATGCTGTTTCAACTATTTTCCAACATACTGACATGTATTTTGTCATGTCAGTGCCCTGAAAAATCTCAGGAATTCATAAAATATCTGTGAAGCTGGAGCTCTCAGGTAATTGATGATAATGGTTTGATGAATATAACTGCATTTACAGCATATGGGGCTGAAAAATGGCAGGATGGTGCAGCAGAATGTCAGTTCCACGAAAAATAGGCAGAAATTTTCACTGAAAAGAGAACTGAAAAATAAGACAGTTCATTACATTTTTGGGGTGGTGTCAGATACTAACCTAAACACTGAGAAAAAAGCCTTGATAATAAAGGGTAAAGCTGGCAGGTAAAAGTAGTGGGTGTATTTAAAAATAACAAGGGAGCAACTCAGAAGCTGCTAAATGAATCCATAAAACTGGACACAAATCTCCTGACCCCTCTAAACAAATGTACATTGGGGATGGTAAATACAGGAATGCACATTGTATAAATGTAAGTTTGAATTATTCTGGGAAATCTGGAACTTGAGAGAAGCTGTGTGAAATATCTCCTGTGAATGTTTTCCTGGTAAGAAATACACTTTTAGGTCAACATATTTGTAAAAGTTTGGCTGGATTTGGCCAATAGAAATTTACTCGATATCAACCTGGCACAATTTTTTTGTGTTTTTTTTTTTTGCAGCCCCCAAAAAAAAAAAAAAAAAAAAAAAAAAAATTGAACAGCTATATTTTTGGCATGCATTTCACATACAGATCGTATGTCTGGCACAATTTATTTATTTTTATTCTCTTGTTATGAAAGAATTTTCCTGAATCTGTCATACATGTGTATAATCAATCAAAAACCCTCGGCCATATATATTTTCTATTTCAATAGCAATAATGATCCGGAGGAAAGACACAGAATAAATTGCTGTATTAGTAATGTCTTCTGAAATTGTGTGGGAATTCTTGCATATTTTAGAAACTTGGTCATGTTTCTTGCAGTAGTGTGTAATATCAAACATAATGCCCTGACTAATTGCTGTTGGAACTATTTTACTCAACCCCCTCAGTTTTGTTTAGCTGATATATTCTTCATTTCCTTCCTTAAGCTGAAATGTGGAAATGCCAGGGTTCTTTTCGTAAACAGATGATAAACTCTGTTATAAAAACCACCCGACTTTTCTGGGTTAAAAAAAAATTAATTAATTGTGAGTTTGATAAAAAACAGCCTATGGATAACAGAGAAAATAAAGTTGACACTGTAATTAATGCATGCATTAGGGGGAAAATGTAATAACAGCATGATATGATCTTGGTTTTTTCTTGGTGTAAACATTATTTTATTTTTTTTTTAATGTGCTCAGAGAGCCACAGTTGTCCAGAAATGAAGGAAATAAATTTTCATGTTCAATTCTCTGTGCTTGTCTTCCCTGTGAGGGTGGTGAGGCCCTGGCACAGAGTGCCCAGAGAAGCTGTGGCTGTCCCTGGATCCCTGGAAGTGTCCAAGGCCAGGCTGGACAGGGCTTGGAGCACCCTGGGATAGTGGAAGGTGTCCCTGCCCATGGCAGAGAATGATCTTTAAGGTCCCCTGCAACCCAAACCATTCTAGAATTCTTTTCACCTGGAAGAAAAAAGACTTATATATGTGATGTATGATTTCAGATAGAAAGGAAATCCTGTCTTTCACTTAGGTTGAAGGGATATAGATTGTCTTTATTTTTTTACAAAAATAAGCTAATATTATTAGAAAAAGTAAATATGTCAGAACTTCTAAACCTGCAGCCCTTTAAAGCAGGATCATATGCTATCAACATAAAGGATTGTGTGTAATTGCTCTCTTTAATTAAGTTTTGCTCACTGTTGAAGAAAGGCACCATTTAGCGAATGCTGACACATTTTTCTTTTTAAGACATAAACGGCTAGATAGGATTGCTTTGATTTTCAAGAACTAGAATTCCCTTGCTTTAGCACTTTTATCTGCTGTAGCCTGAGTTTTTCCAAAGAATGGCTGTTTTATTTCAATCTCCCTTTGAAGGGGGCTCAGAAGTATGTGCAGTTGATCGTGTTTGGAACAAAACATCTGCTGATTTTCACTGAATCCCAAAGGTTTTTCTGCAGAGTCTTTAAACTTTGCTACAAAGGCAGTGGGGAGAGGTGAAAAGTGCTGTGGAGCCTGGTCTGCAGGGGTTAAAGCTGTTTGTGCACCTGCAGGCAAAGCATGGAAATGGTCCAAGATGTCTAAAAATTAAGTTGGTGTACAAAAATGGATAAATACTAACTCTTTGATGCTGTTTTGCACCACAACGACACAGACTCCAAGAGTCAGAAGGCTGAAAATGACCCCTTTATTTTTGGGATGTGTCTCCCTTTTTGTACTATTTTTACAGAGATCAATTTGATTAGTGACACAAAGGCAAACTTCTTCACTCACATTGGTCAGACTAGAGGGCTATCAAGAAGAAGTCCCTCCTAGGGAAAGGAATGAATAACAAAGTTACAGTTACAAAACCATTTCTCCTGTTTACAGAAAATTCTCTGGGAAAAGAATTTCAGAAAACCAAAACACCTCAGGCAGGACACCAGGGCTACACTTCTTCCCACCAAATCCCAAACTCAAGGCGACACCGCTGCTGTTGGGAAGGTGGAATGGGAGAGGACAAAGATTCTCACCTGCTGGAGAATGTCACCAGCTGTGACCCTTTGGTACAGAGGTTTTTCCCTTGGTTCTCTCGTTGGTGCTGTGAGGGAGCAGCAGCTTGAGGCTCTGTAAAAGTTGATTTCTTACAAATTGCTCTGAGCTGCTGACGCCAGTTTTTACTGCTAAGGCAGAATGAAAAGCCTAAGTGTTCCTTGGCTGGAGGAAACATTAGTAACCCGAGAGCCTGAGTCAAAATAATGTTCTGGGTTTTGTTAAATGGATGAAGTTGCAGAAAAATGAATACTTTTTGGGCACACAAGTTTTTAATCACTTACAACAACTGATTTTTGAATTTGTAATATTACAGGCAGAAGCTGAGCCTCTCTTCTGGAATTACATTGCCCTTCATTACCTCCTGACATGTGGAATTAGCTTGGAAAAAATAATGCAGCAGCAGGAAAAATATTACCATTCTTACTGTCTCTGGTTCATCATCATGAGATTGTTTTGTTTTGTTTTGTTTTGTTAACAGACTAATGCAGATGGAGACATCACTGCCAAGTTAAAATGCTCTCCCAATTTAGACCAGGCACGTTATTATCTACCTTTTTTACAGTGGACATGAAGTTTTAACTCGTTAAAAGCAGAAAACTTCTTGATAGCAGCAGCTGGGCCATCAGTAAATATTAAGGTGAATTATTCTCCTAGTTCATTTGAAAACAGCCTGCTGTCCAGAAAAGTAACATCCACTCCAAAATCCTCATGAATTGTTCTCAAGTTGGATGGAATACTTAGTACTGGGGTTGGGTGGGAATTCTTTTCTAATTGGCTTATCCCCTGTATGAAGGAAAGTTTTTGTCCCTCAGAGCAGACAAAATGAGAAAGTCTGTTTAGTTGTTTAATAAATATTAAGTTATTTAATTAATTTAACAAATTTACTTCCTGTTCTGCAAGTAAAGATTAGACAGCTTATAAAAAAACTCTCAGGGAGCTGCTTGAAGCTCATGGTGTTGGCATTTGTTCTGTTTTCACCCGTATTTAGGGAGTTTTATGAAAGCCTGTGGTCTCATATACTGACTTGGGTCTGCAAAGCAATACCATGAATCTGGGAACAAGTTTCATGGAGAAAAGAGGACAAGATTGTCACATTTGCATATCCTGTTGTGAATATATGGAAAACTGGGCAGTAGAGGCTTCCATACCATGAGGAAAAGAGCCATTTATTAAAGGAAAAACGGGATTTTGGTTAATACATGAGTGCACTTCTTATGTGAAGAACAGCTCACTAAAGCCAATGAGTGATTCTGGAAATGGATAAAAATGCTTCAAAATACTAGAGAAGCTTTCACTAGCATATTTGGGCATCTAAATTCCAATTTGAACAGCATTTCTTAGGAGAAAGAACTGCCACTTGAGCCCTCTCAGCAGCACATTGGGCATTTGACTGAGGACTGAAGATGGGCTTCAATTGCACTGTGTAAATCCAGGGTAAGAACATGAGTTCAGTCCAGTATGCCTAATTATACCACTGGAGATGAATGCAGTGTCTGCTCTGTTTCATATTTAGGATTTTTCAGTGGAAGATTTATTCCTGGCTGGAGTGTTCGTTTGAATGCTGGTGTCCAATGTCAGCTGGAGTGTTAAATGTTACTCTGAGTGTCAAATGTTAGTTTGAGTGTCTGTAGTTTGAATTTGTGTTCCTCTGGCCCATGTAGATGAAACCAGCATTTCTCAGTCCGTTGAAACTCTGCAGGGTTGTTTTTCCTCTGCCATAAATCATGTGAATTCAAGTAGAACATTGAGACTTTCAACTTGACTGTGTTTGCGTTTAAGCCTTTCTCTTGAAATGAGATCGAGATATTAAATTTAAATCACCTCTGTGCTCCCTTCTCAAATTGAATGCTTGCCTAAGCTGGGAATAACAGAACGTGAAAATCAGCTGTTCCTCTGTGAACTTCTGAAATGAGTAATGCTGATCTTAAATACACCAGTGTTTTCTCAGTATATGTCCTGTTCAAATATCCTCAGCACAAGCCCATTTGCCTTTATTGATACTGGGTTTTGACAGCTAGGAAACAAAAATTTAGGGATTTTGACCTCAGTTGTTAAACTGATTTTTTTTTTGTTTGTTTGAAATTTTAATATTTAAATAATCCTGAATGGCTGCATGACTATTCGTGTATGTGGTGTCATATTTTTCAAATGTCACTCTTGTGTTACCACACAGTTCTGGTGATTTCTCATTTCTTGATGTGTTTTTTAAGACTGCAGTGTAATGTTGGTGTAAGTAGCTGTTAATATCCTGCAGACAATTTGTCTGTCATTCCCTCAGAAAAGGTGGTTTCTCAGATGGGAGTTGCCTAGGGTAAGTTTTATTTCCATTGCCTCAGAAATGGAATTGATTTCCTTGAGCTGACACAAATAAACATTTTCAACAGCTGTTACCCCAAAACCACTGAGCTCATTTCTCCTGTCACTCACACCAGCAAAATCAGGATTGATTCTCCTGCGGCAGGTGACCCTGTAATGCAAAATACACAGAAAGAATCAATAATTTGATGTATCAGAAACACATTTTTGGAAAAAAAGACAGAGGAAAAGGTAGGACTGAAGCTTTTAGCAGTGAGGAGTTGGAGCACGTGCTGCCGTTTAGGACCTGTTGTCTCTGGGAGGAACCCCTGTCACACGCTTGGCTCAGCCACAGTCACAGCACTGCTTCTGCTCCTTCCCCTGCCCTTCCAGCTGGCAGGAGGCTGTCAGCAGGGCAGCTGTCAAGGGCTTTACAGACATAAACAAAATAGTAATGGAAAGAAAGTAAAGATTTAAAATAAATAAATAAATAAATAAACAAATGAACAAATGTTTCCCCCCACAACAGTGGGGGGAAAAAAGGATATTTAAGAGCTGAAGCACAAAATACTCACCTGACTCTTTATCTTATTGTTATTCTGGCTTCATTCTAATGCAGTTCCTTCCTGTTCAGTATCAGTTTATAAAGCTGTGTTCGCTGACCCCCAATAAGTAACAAATCCCTCTGTGCAGCTAGATGAATAAATTCCAGTTTGTGGTAGTGCAAATGTGTGCTGATGGCTGTTCAGTGAATGCATAACACATGAACCATTAAAGAGTTGTGGGTTAGAAGAATATAAGGATATAGGATTGATGTGTTTCTATAGTAGATTACTCATTATTTCTGGTAGCAATGGTATATACAGTTTTTCATATAGACTGTGACATGCTCTGTGGCCAGCCTTGTTCATGCCAGTGAAAGAAAAGCTTTGGTGATCAATTGTCACATTTAGAAAATACTATTTTATTATTAATTTCAATAATGTGGTGGCCCTATAGAGACACATCTACAGAGAGTGTCTTGAACATTTCCAGAATGCCACTGTGCAAATGGAGAAGTGAAAACACAAACATTTGAGAATTGTTGGTGGATTGACTGTGGAATTCATTTCTACCTCAGTTTTTCAAAGCTACAATTCATTGACCAGAGTGTGTTCCAGGAGCCAGGGCTGGAGTAAATCACTGCAGCTCTGCTGCTCCACATGAGCTGAGGATCTCCAGCTTTGTCCCAGGGGATGGATTGAGTGGAGAGGCTTCATCATCTTGTGTGAGGCTTGATGGGGTTTGTGTCTGTACTTCAGAATTCTTGAGTGAGACCATGAATAGAAGCTTTACTGTGGAAGTGCTGAATTGTTTGTTTGTAGCTGCAAACAAAAAGGTTTCTCAGTGCCAACTTGAACCCCCTTTATCTCTTGCTGTCACACACATAACTTAAAGAATTCATATTTAAAATCTGCTAACTTTTTTAATGTGTTCGGGGCTTCTGTTGCTGTTTCTCGCTCTAAGAACAGGGCGTGGTTTTCAGATAAATAGGATTGAGTTGACTGCAATCCACTTTAAATAACATGAGTAGTGATCAGAACTTATATCATTGTTTTTGCATTGTTTGGGGAGACTGGGCTGTTACAGACATCTGAGTGGAGACACATGTAACAACGCATTAAACACATCAGAGGCACCAGCATGTCACCTGTTCTGATGGCACAAAGAAGTTCTCTGAGAGAAAGAAAAATCCTTCAAAGATATGTTTTAGTTTTGTTATTTCTTTGATCTTCCAAGTGCATAAAGATATTGTAAGAACCTGGGTAACATGTGGCAATTTAATTTAAAAGATTAATTTTTTAGGCTCAACCAATAATCCTTTGGGTCATATCCCAAGCACAGAAATGCACATGCAAAAAAAGGCAAGTGTGAAAGGATATCAAAACTTCTTTTAGCTTAAAATGTCCCCTCCACTGGTGGTATCTTCTTGGTATATCCCATTTTAAGGGGTTTTTGGTTTGATTGGTTTGTTTGTTTTTTGTTTGTTTGTTTTGGAGGTGGTTTTTTTGTTTGCCTTTTAAGGTCCTAAAGTTCTGTAAATTTACTATAAGCAAAAATAGTCCCTAAGGGATACAAATATTCTTGCTGTACAGTAGGTAAATGTGATTTTTCCTTGTTCTCCTCCCTCACAACTTTGAACAGACCGGACCTAGTTGAGCTCACAGTGAGTCTGCAAAGGAGAAATGTGCAGAGGGTTTTTTTTTGTTTTATTTTGGGGTTTTTTGTTTGTTTGTTTGTTTTTTTAATTTATTTTCCTGTTGCTGTCATTACTTAATCTCTTAATATACATTTGAATGGGCCCTGGGCACAGACTGGTGCACACTCCTTGCAGTGGGTGCAGTAAATCTGACCTCCTCACACACTGCTGCTGTTTGTTTTCCCTAATTAAACGTTCCATGTACAGAAATCCATACAACTGCTCTCAATGCAGGCTCTAAGTGAAACAAACACCTGCCAGCAGGGGTTTAGGCATAGCAGATCCTCCTGATTCAGACAGGAGCATCATCTCTCAGGTTTCCTTTTGGCTCCAATCTCCACAGCTTGTGGAAGTGTTATGTTAATGTCAATGCAGAGACATGAATGTTCTGTGGTATCTGCTCTCCTGTAAAATTAATCAGACTTAGCCACAGTGTTCCCAACATTGAAATAAATCTGATTTGCCTACTCCAAAAGAAGGACAAAGGGTTATCCCCCCCACCCCGTTTCACAGATGGGCAATCTGTGGGTTAATAAAATATAAATACAGGTAGCATCCATCACCTTACCTGGACATAGTATTGAGCGAAATTATCAATTCTCAAAGCAGCATGAGAGAAGATTTAATAATGCTCCATTTTATTGTATATGTCCTTGCATTTTCTTTTTTTTTCTTCTTTTTTTTTTTTCCCTGTTTCAAGTTGTCATCTCAGAAATCATTTAATCTAAAAACAGTTCTTGAAAAAGTGAATGGTGACCTGTAGTGTGATGAAGGATAACTTCCCAATAACACTGGGGGAAGACCTACTCTCATCATTCATTCACCTATGGCTAATTTTAAAGGTGATTCACTGAAAGGTTCTTACAGAAACCTGAAACCAAAGTACTGCAGCTAGCTACCCCTTGGCCAAGTGCAGAGTTTCAGACATGCAGGGTGATGTTAAAAGTTTTAATTTCAGCATATCCCAATGGTCAGGAGGCCCTGTGGAAGCAAATTGAAACATCTTCAATTCCAAGCCTGTCCTCATGTACCCAAACTCTCCTGCTTCCCAGTCAGAGGTTCTTCAGGTGTGCAATTCTTGCTGTGGTTTTGTAGGAAGAAGGATTTTCTCCTCTCAGACAAGCAGCTCTGTAAACACCAGACAGGATAAATCATTGTTTCTTAGAGATTTGTAGTTTGCGGTCAGATCCAAGTGAAGCTTTTCCCACAGATTTGAAGAAATTTCTCNGTTTCCATTTTTTGTTTAATGCTGAAAGTCACATGAAGAGCTCTTGATTAAAAAATCTTGTTATTAAAAACCAGTTGTGTGTGAGCTGCATTCATATGACTTTTTTTTTTTGAGGAGCCACAGAAAAAAGTCAAAAACATCACTGTATTACACAATAAATAATCTGGGTTTGGTTGAAATGGTTTTGGGTGTTGATCAGCTAATGATGATCCTTTGCAAAGGTAATCAGCTTTCATACACATAACTGCAAACATGTGACAACTGGGACAAAAATGTAAAACTGGCTCAGACAGTTTTTAGTCAGATGAACATGACTTGAGTTCACAACTGAGATGAAAATTTCCAGATTTACTATAACAAAACCAAAATTCTATGCAAGAACCTCTAAGAGTGCAGTCTTAAATTAGGAGAAATTATAATTTGAGGGTATGCATCCCAGCACATTGAATAATTAATACTGTGGGGTTTTTTTAATGTATTCCCTATTTCAGGTGAGAAGAAAGACCTTAATATAAAAGCAGTTTGTGTCACCCCATTGTCATATTTTTAAGAACACGTCGAGGTTTCTCAGTGCCATCTTTTTGGCCCACATCTTTTTAATAGATCTGAGAGAGACCATCTGTAACATAGAAGAGGTAATTTAGGGTAAAACTCTGCCTAGGATTGTGTTTGTAGTTGAAAAAGAGGGATGAGTGTGTGCAAGTGCTCAGGTCTGTGTTTACCTTACTGGTATAAATGCAGCTGCTGGTAAAAAGCTGTATTTAAGAAATCTATTTTTCTGGTCATACAAGAAGAATGTACAGTGAAAGGACAAAAAGTCAGGAATAATGGACTGACGAGTTTTTTATAATGCAAAACTTGGAAAATACCTCATATCAACATACAGCTTTTCTGCAAAATACTCTGGATATTTGTTTTTTGGTGTCAGACACTCCTATTGTAAGGATAATTAGCATAAATATCACTTTTCTGAGAAAAAAGGTGATTTATTAGCTGAAAAATGGGCTGCTAAGCAGGCAAGTAAACTAAATGGTGTTTTGAGCCAATATGAGCTCTCTCCATGCCAGGGTTAAAGCTGACAGGAGGAATGGGAACATCCAGTTCTGTTGCCTTGTCTACACATTCTGGTTCTGGGCAGATGACTTGTTTTTGCGTTCCTGTTGAGCCATTACTGAATTATTGTAAAAACATTTCATAAACTATTCACGCCCAAAAATTGGACTCATGTAAAATCAGTCTTTCTCTGAATGGGATTTTGTGAGCCTTTAAAATACCACTCCAAATTAAATTTCTTCACTCACCCCTCAGAAGGAAATCAGCCCTCTGATTGTTTCTGTGGCTCTCCCCTGGACTCACTCCAACAGGTTCACATCTTCTCTGTGCTGAGCTCTGCAGGTGAGCTCTCACCGGAGCGGGGCAGAGGGGCTCCCTCAGCCTGCTGGCCACTGTTGAAGCTGTGCTGGCTG
The DNA here is from genome assembly GCA_013399915.1 of Illadopsis cleaveri. NCBI lineage: Eukaryota > Metazoa > Chordata > Aves > Passeriformes > Timaliidae > Illadopsis > Illadopsis cleaveri. The sequence goes on along the minus strand of VXBB01000597.1, from coordinate 119,021 downwards.
TCCTGAATCATCTCTCTGTTCTCCATGTGCCTTAGCAGAGCTGCTAGGAGGATCTGTTCCAGGATTTCCCCACACAGAGGTGAGGCTGACAGGGTGGCAGCTCCCAAGGTCGTCCTTTCAACCCTTTTTAAAGATAGGAGCGATGTTTCCCTTTTTCTANATGGCATCACATCTCGTTGGATCCCTTAGACTTGTGCATGTTCAGGTTCCTCGGGTGGTCTCAAGCCTCATTTCTCTGTCAGCAGGAGGGATTTTGCTCCCCCAGTCCCTGCCTTGCAGTCTCTTCTCTGGGAAGGGGTTGCTATTGAACATTGAGGCAAAAAAGTTGTTGGGTACCTCAGTTTCTTCTCCTGTGGTGTTGCCAGTTTGCCAGTCTTGCTTGTCAGGGAGGATGCACTTTCTGTGACCTCCCTGTTCTGGCTGATTAACCTCTACAAGCCCTTCTTATTATTCTTTATATCCCCTGCCAAGTTCAGCTCCATCCACACTAGGCAGCTAAATAAAGCTGGTTCTGTCCAACTTGCAACTTATGTTTCTTTAGGGATCAGTGATTATAATTTGTGCTTTGTTTATACCCTGGCGTGTCTGATATCGCACTATTAATGTCTTCAGAGCTTCTGTTAATGTCTTGAACTTTCCTGAGTTCCAACACAGTCCCCTCTTTTTTCTTCAACAGCTGTCAAAATACAGCTCCCTGATAATACAACTAACATTTAATTCTCCCAGCCTAGTCAGGCGTGCATCCATGTTCCAGGGTCACTGAGCAGTTTGCCAAAATAGTGGACTGTTATTAGATAGATGGATTGCTTTGGTAACTACTTGCTATTAATATCTATTAATTACAGCACTGCCAGGGGTATGTTGTCAAAATTGCTTTATGGGATCGACTCACACACATTGCAGTGTTGTAAATCTTGTTTCCATAGGACACCAACTGCCCTCTTGCTCCTTGGATATTTCAGGATACATTGCTCATAATTCAGGATGAGTTTTAGTAGCAGTGGCCTTGGTTGCAAATTGACCAGAAAGGATTATTACACAAAACATGCTGAGTTTTGTTGATGTACCAGACTAAGAAATTCTTTTGGCCATTTTGCACACTTTTGGAACGGTACAGTTACTGTTGGGTGAAGGTTCTGTTGTCTGTGACAATGTGTCTGACATTTCAGAGACAGTTCTGTAGTTTTTCTTGTGTTCCTCTGCATTATTTGTTCACTGGTGTTTCACTGTGAATTGACCAGTACTGGAGGAATAGTGTCTGAAATCCTTTACCTATTATCAAATTAAATAGAAAAATAACCAAATCCTGCTAACAGAGGTGAAGAAGCCCTGAGATGGGTCGTCAGTCTCTGACCCCTACAGAAGGAATCCTTGTAGTTGGTCATTTTACCTTTGCCCTCTGTGAAAGGAAGAAAAAAGTGTGAACCAATGCAATGTAAAATGCAGTTTTACCTGTAACCCAGAAAGTCAGTAAATGAAATTAATCAATTTTTCTAGGCTATCTAGACTCAGCAATCATGAGTGAGTGGCATGGTTCAGAACAGGTTGTCTACTCCATGATCCATCTGAATAGATGAACAACAGGGAACAGATCCCCTGCACCTTTACCAGCTGCTTTCCTGTAGGAGAAAGACTCGCTGCATTCTATCAGTGCAGTGGTATATTTCACAAGTCCAGTTAAAATTAAAGTACAAATCTAGTCTTAACTAAGTCCTGCTCTTCTTCTTGGCTTACTCCAGCTGTTTGCTGTTTGTTTCTTCAGCAGTGGGTGCACATGTATAGAGAGAAAATTCAGAAATTACAACGGGGTAGTGAGCAAATCATTGAAGGGAGGAAGCTGAGTGTCCATTCCTCTTCCCAACTTCTGGGCGAGTGAACCTGAGGAGGGAACCCCTTTCCTGCTGCCCTCATCTCTGGGCTCCCCACTGCTTCTATCATTTAGTTCTATCCCAGCTAATGGCTCACAAACACACCCTCAAGAAAACAAGGGAGGATCATCCATAATTCCTAAGGGAGTTTCCAGTCACAGTACAAAGCCTTTCCACTGGTTTCAGCTCTGGGGATTAACATCCACACCCACTTTTTTAAAGTCCTTGGATTTAGAGATCCAGTGGAACAGAGAACTCCTGACAAATGTGGATTTTTCATTGTGAGATTGGATCTTCAGGTAGGAACTAGGGCAGTTGCTGTCAGGCCCATTGGTTCCAGCTGAGAATGCAGTTGATAGTTCTGGGCAGTGCTCCACTGCAAGTGTCCAACAGCATTGCTTGAATAATTTTATAAATGAAAGTAAAGTAAAACTGAAACCCTGAAAAAAAGCTGAAAAAGAAAAAAAAAAAAGGTGAAACTGAAGTAATTTCCAGAATTATTTTTCTCAGGTTTAAATTGGAGAAATGCCGTGAGACAATCACCTGCTTTCTTCTTTAATCACTTTGCTTTCTTCTCTTTTCCATGGAGAGTTCTTGGGATGATCCTGCTGAGAAATCACAATGACCTGGAAAGATGGTCTAAAATCAGAGATTGTCCCACTCTCCTTCTAGAAGGTCTTTAGACACAGTGGGGAGTTTGCAATCAGGCACATTTATCACAGTTGAGGCTCATCAGTGTGGTGTAAAAACTTGACCTGTTTCAGGAAGACAGTTTTGTGATCAAATTCCATATATAAAGAGAAAGGAAAGAAGAGACAGTATTTATTTCTGCTATTTTTTTTTATTTACATCTGAAATCATTATTATTGTCTGATATTAAAAGTAAAGAATCAAACATAATATAATACCTTTTTCTTCTGTTCTTCACTGGCAGTTCTATGACTGAACATGTTCCACTGTTGGCTTCTTTCCAGTTTTGAAAATAATTAAGTAGAAGGACTTCTCAAGGTGCTTCATTCTTGATCTCCCTTTTATTCCATCCTATGGGTCATAATTGTGGCATGCACCAGAATGGTCCTGGAAAATGAAGGAGATTCAGAATGATTTAACAACACTTCATTGAAGTAGTCTAAAATTAAGATCTTTTCATTTAGAGTTGAGCTTTCTGTACACATGAGGCTCCCAACACTCTTAGGTTTCCATCAGAAATCTCAGACGAAGACCCGCTGAATTTATTGAAGTCTGAGGTACTTGGAACATTACCAAAAGCATAAATCTTTTACAGCTCTTCTAACTAAATCTGATACACAGCAAGTCTGGAGGGAGTTGGAGTGAGTGAAAAAGCCTCATTCCTGTAGTGAGTACGAGAGAAAATGCTGTTGACCTTTTGAGAGTGAAAAGAGGTTTTCATAGGTTCAGTGGGCAGCATATAAGACACAAAATAAAACATTCAGCTATTGTGCTTGAAGTGCATTGTAGCTTTCTAACATCCTGCTGGTACCAATCTGCTTAGATACATATTGTAAATATGAACTTGCTGAGCAGTTTGTGTTAAATATGTTCAGGGTTTGGTGCTAGAAGTTTTCAAAGCAAACATCAAACTCGGCAAATCAGTTCATTATTAATTTATAAAAGAAATGCCCTTTTTTTTTTTTTTACTGCTTTGCATGCAGTTAGATTGTTTAACAGATGTGAAATATATACATACAGGAGAACTTAAAAATCCATCTCTTATTTAGAGAAGTAATTGGTTAATATAAATGAGGGAAAATTGGCCATATTATCCCGTATGAGGTTCCCTCCATGCCATATGGAGTAGGCTGTGAGGGAGAGGCCACAGTCTAATATTTTCATGGCAGTACAAGCTGGCACTGCAGTGCATGACGAGGAGCAGGAATCTGCTGCAATGTGTACTCTCAGTGACATTTTGATTTTTTTTTTTTTTGGCAATTGTTTGTGTATGTGCAAAAACATCCTGTCTAGTGATAAATAGGGTTTTGCTCATAATAGAATGCTTGAGTGAGTACAGCGAGGATAAATAAGTTGAAGATCTTGGGGAACTTGGCTTCAACTCTGCTCTCCTTTAGAAAAAAAATCTCTTATTTGTGTCTCCATGAATATCACTGGGCTGCCTACAGCAGTACCAACATTAATATATGTCAGAATTTTGAAGGATTCCGAGATTGAAACAATATCTGGATAAATTACTAAGTGAATGGATAAATAATTATAAATAGTTGAGACACCACAGCTCAGCACGTTACGTCTCATCAGCTGAACATGATAATTGATTATTTGCTTGGCTCTAGTCCCCTGTGAGTGCTGCAGAAGTCTCTGACTTAAACCAAACTTCAACTCAAGCTGAATCAGCCAAAAAAGTTTCAGCATCTCAAATGTGTGGTGTAGACATATAAGTTTACCAGTGTCTTAGGTTTGTGTAAATTACTCTGCATTTTCCTAAATAAAGAACAATTTCCTGTATTTTTTTTCTTCCTATTACTTCCACCAGTTAATTACAGTGAAAACATAAATTGCATAAATAGAAAAACGTGAATAAAACTCTTTAAGAAGAAATCCCGTATTTACAAAAGCTATGGAAATCTAAGGTAGAAATACATTTCATTCTCTGCCTTTGAATGGTTAAATGGCTAAGGAAGCTGAACAGAGCCTTTTCAGTATCATTTCTTCTAACAGTTTATGGTGAGAAAAAAAGAATAAAATGAAAATGTTAAAAATAGAATATTCTGCAGCTTTTTCATTGCTATTACTCTTTTGTTGTAGCTTATTCTGCTCCCTTTTTTCACTTTTTCCTCTAAGGAATAGATTTTTCTTTTGGACCCTTTCACTTAGCTTGAATTCCAAATGGTCATGTTAAATCTTTGAATTTAATTTTGAACCAGAAGACAATGGATTTTGGTAGTCAGAAGAGCACAATATATCTTGATAGTCATAGTTACCTTTAATAAGACACAGGGCTCATGTCAAAAATGGAAATAATCTCATTTAAAACCACAATGAAAGGTAACTACACCAGATTTTAATCAGTGTAAAAATGAAGTAAATTGATATGAAAGATCCGTGATTACTTTTATATTTGGAGTGCAATTTTGTGGCAGAAATAATGTTCTCCTGTCCTAAGGTCACCACAAAGAGTAATAAAAATTTACATTAGAAAAATAGTCATTCCCCATGCCAATCCAGCAGGAAACTGGGGCTGAAATACAAAAAACTCCCCAAAAAATACAAGCAGATAAATTTCATAGGAACTGGTCCTGTGTAGCCCTGATATGTGCCTGAGATGTTTTGGTTTTCTGAAATTCCTTTCCCAGGGAATTTTCTGTAAACAAGAGACGTGTTCTGGTAACTGCAAAATTGTTTACATTTTTTCCCTGGGAGGGACTTCTTCTTGATGTCCCTCTGGTCTGACCAATGCGATTGAAGAGGTTTGTCTTTGTTTCACCAACCAAATTGGTCTGTGTAAAATAGTATAAAAAGGGAGACACATCCCAAGAATAAAGGGGCCATTTGCAGCCTTCTGAAATCGGAGTCTTTGTGGTGTTATGGTGTAAAACAGCTTCAATCCTGTATGTATTTTAAATAATTGAAACTAATGGAACTCCTTGCATGATTAAAGACAGATACTGGCAAGGTGCAGAAATGCATCTTGGGCTATCAGTGCCAGGGATAGAAATTAATATGGAGGAGTTGGTTCCTGCTTTTTCATATCCCTAGTTCTAGGACTGGTTCAGTGGATTTGGTGATTGCAGAAAAACGCAGCATCACTGGAGCTGGATGTTTATCCTCTTGCTCATTACCCTCCCCCACGCTCTGCAAGGACAGGTTTAAGGTGTTCAGCAATTGTTTTGATGGTCCAAGAGCAGCTCAGCAGACCTGAAATTCTGGACAATGATGTTCATCTACACAGCAGTTTCACTGTTATTAAGTTCTCCACGTATTTTTGAGAACGATTCACAGTTCATTGA
>VXBB01000597.1:26504-112567 GCA_013399915.1 Illadopsis cleaveri | reverse complement strand
CAATCCTGTATGTATTTTAAATAATTGAAACTAATGGAACTCCTTGCATGATTAAAGACAGATACTGGCAAGGTGCAGAAATGCATCTTGGGCTATCAGTGCCAGGGATAGAAATTAATATGGAGGAGTTGGTTCCTGCTTTTTCATATCCCTAGTTCTAGGACTGGTTCAGTGGATTTGGTGATTGCAGAAAAACGCAGCATCACTGGAGCTGGATGTTTATCCTCTTGCTCATTACCCTCCCCCACGCTCTGCAAGGACAGGTTTAAGGTGTTCAGCAATTGTTTTGATGGTCCAAGAGCAGCTCAGCAGACCTGAAATTCTGGACAATGATGTTCATCTACACAGCAGTTTCACTGTTATTAAGTTCTCCACGTATTTTTGAGAACGATTCACAGTTCATTGAGTTTGGTATTTAAAATGTGTTCTTTGATATAAATACTCTTCAGACAGTTCACATTGATCTCAGTACAATCTTAAATTCTGTTTAGGCACTCAGTGAGTTCAGTGTGCTCAAGGAACTCAGTAAACAGTTTTAAAAAAAAAGAAAAATAAATTAAATACCTGGTTGCTTCCATAGCCTCTGAGGAAACTTCCCCTTCAATGCTTTGGTGGAGACAGAGCATTTGAAATGCAAAAGTAAAGGCTTCAAATCAAAGTTTGGGTAAATTGGCAGCTGCACTAATACACAGCCTTTTTATTCTCCTTTCCAAGCTCTCTGCTCCATCCAGCCCAGGAGTGGCACGTTAAGGAAATTCCCACCCTCAAAAGCATCTGTGTTCTTCACAAAACATGTTCTGTTAGATATACTCACAGAAAACAACTTAAAATGCACCATCTTTTATTTCACTAATACTTTTGTCACCAGGGACAGCTGTAATCTAAGTTTAAATAATAAACCAGACACCTCTAGAGGATGAGTCACCCAGGCACCTGGAACAACCCCCTCCCTTATTTTATCCATTGTCCAAAAGGATCCGTTTGGCACTTAATCCCAATGTCTCAGCTAAATGGGGTGCAATTGTGTCTTATTTTTTTTTATTCATAGTTTTCGGTAGGAAAAATATCTGAGGTTGCTGAATTTATAATAGGCTAAAGCAGGGGGAATTACCTTGTGGTTTCTGTCAAGTAAGAGCATGCATGTGGACCTTGCTGTGCCAAGAATATTAATTGATGGTGACTTGACTGTGTATTTGATAACAAAGTCAATCAAAGTAATTAAAAAGTGAGGTATCCAGTGATTGAGTGCAGCTAAACTTGTGTTGTTTCACAGATCTATGCTCGTGCAGTGCAATACAGGCTTGAGCAAGGCTGTTTCTTGCCATCTTTTAAAAATTAAGTTTTGGGTAAAGTCATAGGTTTGTAGTGCTGAATTCAGTTTTATCCAGGTTGCATCTGCCATTGTGGAGTTTGCTTATCTCTATGTTTATTTGGCATAATCAGATCTTGCTGTGGTGCAGGCTGGCACACTCCCTGCTGCATTGTGGAATAGTTTTGCTGCCTGACTGCTGATGATACAGGGCTAGATTAAAACAGCTTTTGAAATATACCCTTGAAATATACCACAGAAACCATTAAACTTTGGATTATACATGATGTGTATCATTATTTCTTTTAAACAGGTAACTCTAATGCTGTTTGATATCTATTTAATGCAGCAATAGTTACATTTGTACTCTTGCGTTGATAGTAACACCCAAAACCATGTACTTAATTCCATTTTACAAAAAAAGGGGGAAAAGAGATTTCTCTGGTTGTGTCTGTATCCTTGTCAGAAAAACAGGGCACTTTGCAACATATTATCTCATTGGATTCTATTTAAAGAGTAATTAACAGACACAGAGAAGAAAAAAGTTTTATTTTTGCTGATTATTTTTGCATCGTTCCCTTCCAGAGGAACACAAAGACCTGCTTTAGAGTTTGTTGGCCATTTCATAGCACCCAGCCCCCTTCAGTCACATATTTCTATCTGCAAAAAGTAAATGTTACATCGGAAGCCTTGGGACAAATTCTCATCATGTTAATCACAAATTGTAAGGGCAGTCTGAAAAGCCACTTAGTTCCAATGCAGGATGGTGGCTCTTGCTAAACTTAATATCATTTACTAGTTTTTAAAGTCTGTAATTTCTACTCATGTTAATGAATTCCAAATATTATCCTGCTTAGCTGTTGTTTCTGGTGAAGATGAAAGTGTTTTGTTTGATGTGTGCAAAGAAGTGACTACAGAAAATGGTAAATTAATTGGAAGATGTCAGCTGAGGAGAATGTTTTTGACATGAGGGCTGTAAGGCTGTTAACAAACAGACCAACTTATTTGTCTCATCATGAAATGAAAACGAAAATCACAACATTATGATAAAATCTTGACTAGGAAATGCCTGCAAGACTCTTTGAAGCCTTGGGTTCTTTTCTTGCCTGGGCTTTGGCACTGTGATTTATGCAAACCACGCTGCACAGGACTGGAAATGCAATAGGTTCTATGAAGAACAGATGGATCAGGGCTAAGGCAGGGATGTGCACTGCAGATGAGAACAGATTAATACCACAAGGGGAGACTGGAGGAAAATTGGAAAGATGGGGACATTTGAACTAATTCATGAATCATTTCCAACTGATAGCTGTGCCTTCAGGCACAGTGAATAATATCAAGGAAGCATATTTAAAATTTTATGAGTTTGTTTTAGTGAAGATTAGAATAAAGAGCCATAATCTTGGATGATTAAAAAATATCCTGTGTTCCCCCATCCTCAAATGTACCTTAGTGATTTAAATATCACAGTGTGCACTGGGACATGAATTGCTGTTTGGAAAACCCGGAGCAGATTCATGGAGTTGGCACAAAGCATTTGGGAATGAGTTTTTTGGAAGAGCTGAGAGAACATGCTCCTCCACTTGAATCCAAGCCACAGAGATGCAGCTCTGCCATGTCTGGAGACATGGTCTGATTTCTAGATCTCATTCTGATGTCTCGCCAAGTCTTTATCTTACACAAATAGCCTTCAGTCTTAGAGGTGCAGACTTCCCAAAACTGTGCCAGGGCAAGTAAATGTTGATTTAAAGATCTTAGAACGAGATCTTCAGACCTGTGTTACAGAACAAGGTTTCAACAGAGTTATTTCACATCTCTAGGTTACTGTTTTTAATGGATGCTTTACTGCAAGGCAGACAAACACATAGAAATAAATAAGTCCATCTGAAAATTTAAGTTATTTTAACATGCAGAAAACCATCAGAAACAATGAAGATATTTGAGAGGTATGTAACCACCCAGTAGCAGTGAAGGTATCAGTTTTGATTGTGGGTTGAAAAGTATGATTCTGTGTGTTAGGATATAAAAAAATCCTTCCTTTTGCCAAGCTCAGAGCAGCCTCATTACCTACATTAATAATAAATATAGTTCATAAGAGGTAAAAGAAACTGAGAAAAGGAAATGTACAGATAAATGTCTGCATGTTCTGCATTCCCTATATGACTTCTCAGCAGATCATTTTCAAACCGTAAAGGAGGATGTGAAACACTTGACAGTGAAGGAAGATTCTGAGAAAAATCTAAAGAGGATGGGTAGTTCAGTTTGCTAGTAAGGAAATAATCTACAGAGTTTCTGTTCACCAGCACAGAAGATGTATTATTCCTCTTGTAAAAAATTCTTTCATTTCAGGCAAAGCTTAATAAGAACAGAGAAAGGTATAACATGGCTCACTTGCCTAAAACTTGATTCTCATCCTGATGTTTTCATGACTTCATTGCAGGTTGCAAATCTGGCCTGCTCAATCTCCAATAATGAAGAAGGTGTGAAGTTAGTCCGTATGGCAGCCACGCAGATTGATAGTCTGTGCCCACAGGTGAGTGAAGATTCCTGCTAAAAAGCACTGGAGAAGTCTTTTAGCTCTTAAAAGCATTAGAAGAAGAGCACAGCCTTGTCTTTGTCACGAGATTGTTGCTTGATTTCCACAAACTGTAAAAAATGCATCTTGAGACCTTTCATGTCAAGTGGGTTGGAATGCTGTATCTTTAACACAGTCCATAATCTATTTGCTCTTCCCCTTGCAAAAAGCCAAAAAACCAAAAAAACAACAATAACAAAAAAACCAACAGCAACAACAAAAAAACAACAACCAAAAAAAAAACCTCAACCAAAAAAACCCTACAAAAAACAAAAAACTCCCCACATTTCCACTCCTCCTCTAACAAATGGGTTTGATTTACAGGTAATTAATGCTGCCCTCACGTTGGCTGCCAGACCCCAGAGCAAAGTAGCCCAGGACAACATGGATGTGTTCAAGGACCAGTGGGAGAAACAGGTCCGAGTTCTCACCGAGGCTGTGGACGACATCACTTCAGTGGATGATTTCCTCTCTGTTTCAGGTACTGGAGTCAAGAGACTTTTCTAAAAATATACTCCTAAATTAAGGTATTGGGTCAGGGTGGATAAAAGCTCTAATTACTAAAGCATCATTAATCCGTTAGTCTGTCTGTATTGGAATGCTGATCTTCTGCACTCAGTAGGGCCACCCATGACATGTTAATTAATTCCTGGTAGCAATGGTTGGCTCTTCACCTCCCAGAAAATAGCATCAATTTGTGCTTCTATTCCTAGGGAAGCTTTGTTTCAACTCAGGCACAAAGTAAGATTTTGGCCACCTTCTGAAAATGTGTTCCAGACCTGTTACAGGCTGAGAGCATTTGTAGAAATTGTTGGAATCCTTGTGCAGTTGTGGGCAAGAGGAGGAAAGGTGAACTTTACAGAATCACAGGATGGTTTGGGTTGGGAGGGTAAAGAAGGGATAGAGAAGAGAAGGACACTGCCACTGACTGAAAGTCTCAGTCTTTTCTCCATCCTCCTGGTAAGGTGCTACAGCCTGTGACAGAGTGTATGGTTCTAATTTGATCATACCTAGTGAATGCTGTAGTTGCAAAGTGGTGCCTTGGGTTAATTTCTGCTGCAGAAAACTCATTTTCCTATTTTGCTTAGAAGGGTGAATTTCATTGTTGTGAGTAAGGACACAGAGTGCACCAAAAGGGTTTTGCTTACTCAGATGTCTCAGAAGAGCCAAACTTCATGAGACAGTCTGGCCAAAATGTGGTTTCTTTCTACATTAATTTTCCTTAATATTTCCTAAATTTTCCAAAATAAGTTAATGAGAAAAAAATATTGAAAGAAAAAATATTTATCCTTTAAAAAACATCCTTAATTTTCTTTTTTTTTGCCCTCTTTATCTTGTTTGGTTGTATCCTGCTACCGTTATTAACAGGGAAATGGTTTGGTTTAGTTAATTACACTCCTCTGTTCAACAGCCCTGTTCAAGCCATGGCAAGAAAATGAAAATGTGCTCTCTGAATAGAAGGGTACTTCAGAATACGGAAGCACATTGATTTTTATTTGAGATTTGAAGCTGACAAACACCTTCTTGCAGAACTAGTTCTAAGAGAAAGAGATGACCAAGCTGTAAACTGCAGACTCAGTCCATGTGCCAGAATTGGAAATCTGGCTCAAAGGGCCGTTTTCTTCTTTGTTTGAGGACTTTGCTTACTCCAAGTGCTTGTATCCATGAACCAGCAGTAATTTGAATGGGGTTTGGATGATGGGGTTTTACATTTCTTCTTCTCAAATCTTAATTCCTTCAAACAGAGTTTTGACTTAGATCCAAACTTTCCAAGGCAGCTGAGAAGTATTATTTGTGTAAAATTTAGATTCTTTTTTCCTAATTCTTTGCACAGACATCTCTGTCAAACATGAGGAAAAAGAAAACCTGTTGCTCCTGCTGTAAAGCTTGTACAGAGTACTTTTATTTTTGGATGTTAAACCAGTGAAGCATTCAATATGCCACTATCTGGTTAAATGTACCTCTTGAAATGACACCTCCTCCTCTTCATATTGTGTCACATTTGATGGTATGTTTTAATAATATGGTGGCTACCAGAAGAAAGCTGACCATAATTTTAAGAAGTTATTTCATATTCCAAATGCACTGTCCAAATTCATATAACGCTTCTTGTTGGGCAAAATTTGTCTGTGCCATGGTAAAAGCCAGTTGGTGATGGTGAAATGCAAACAGTGAAGAAAAATTTTAACAAAGCTCTGCTTTTTCGTTCTGAGGAGGGAGTGTTTTAAACAAAGAATTTTGCCTTGCAAGTTACTCAGATTCACAGCTCAGGGGACTTTCAGTTTCTATCCAAAGTTGTTGCAGTGTAAAATTCGACATCATGTAAAACATTTCTGAAACCCTCAAACGAGCCAACCTTGGAATTTTTGACTGCAGATGAGTGAGTCATTCTTTTTAGTGGCAAAGGATAATGAACAAAAAACAGTTGGTGAACTGATTAATTCTGTTTTACTGCTACTACAAAGAACAGCATTTCATTTTCGGTTTAGAGGTGTCTCTAGCAGAAAATCAAGTTGCTGTTTAGAGTCACCGAGTTTCTCAGACTGAGTTTGGTCAAATGTGAAATTCAGTTGTGGTCTTACTGAAATTATTTTTGACTCTACTGACTACAGAGAAATAATGCCTGACCTTCTTCATGCTTTCACATAATTTGTATGTGAGAATACTACATAAATTCTGATACTGCAGCACGTGAGAGTAGATGGCCTGATTCAGAGCCAGAAAAATAACAATGCACCTCCCAAAAATCCAATAAAGGTGCTTGATACCACCTCCTCTGAGCTGAGTCACTATTGTGATCTCTTGCTTTAGATTACGTCAAGTCACATATAATTATAAGTGTGTGTTATTAGAAATTCCCAGCTTATTCTCTGGCATAGATGGAGTGAGGGAGATGAAGTGCTCGTGCCCAGGTTTTGTGCTATCTACAAAGGCCATTTGCTGTTGTCTTTTCAATGTGATATATTTTCTTTTCTGACTTACTTAGGCAAAAATGAGCCAAATGTAATAAACATTTATGGGAGAGTATAAATTCACCTTCAGAAAATTGCCCAACTGTTTATTAGAGAATCTACAAATTATTTGACTGCTTTCCCTTTTGCATTCATTTTAATTACAATTTCATTATGATAAAATTCAGTGTGCTGTTTCAAATTAATGTGACTGCTTTTCAAGGAATTATAAGTTGAGATACACAGTAGAGGTAAGATGATGTGGCCCAGTCCCTACTAAAGACAAATATCACACAGATTTTTATATTATGTGACAATATCACAAAAGGGCTTTTGTTTTGCAGCCTGGATAAAGGTAGATACCAATTTTTTAACATACTGACGCTTGCCCAAATCAGTAAGCTTTGCTGTGAGGAAGAGTGAAACTGAGTGAGCTGTATTTGTGTGTTGGTTGAAAGATAGGTGTCTGCTAGGGAGGGGCAGGGCCTCCCTTCAGAATAGAGAATTCGATTCCCCTCCCTCCAAATTATTATAATTTAGAAAATTGAAGGGGCTTTCAGCCAGAGGTATGGGGATAGGAATAACAGTTCTTTACTAGTGTGTATAGTAAGGCAAACAAACAGCAACAACTACAGCATTAATACTAAGCAAAACCCAGGACCTTGAGGGTGCTTTGTTTCACAAAGCCTGGGGCAGTTTGATCTCTTGGTGTTGGGGTCCAGGGCATGGGGAAGACTTCTCAAACTGCCCTGGGGGGTCTGGGACCCCTGCCGGGACCCCAGGAAAGCATTGCCTCTGACCTTAGTCCATGGCAAAAACTGTCAACACTTACGGATGAAAAGAGAACAACAAAAATTTAAATTAGATAGTAGTTGAGTTTGTCACAGGGTGAAAATTTGTAGTTTTGGGTTTTTACAGTGGAAGTAGATAGAAGCAAGATGGGGAATTTTGGGCAGTGTCCTAAGTTCTTCTCCTTCTTCTTCTTCTCCATCTTCTGCTGTGACAATGGCACAAAGACATTGGTAGAGTGTAGGTGATGTAAAAAACTGCGTGTCTAGAATTAGTAGTAATTATTGGTACAAAATTGTAAATATAGTGCATTTCAAGAGTTAATTGGGTTAGAAGTCCTTAAGAGACCTTGGATGCCAGGTCTCGTGTGCTTGACAGCGGTGTCTCTCAGTGTGCTAAACCTGGTGTTAGAGGGTGCGCTGACCTTCAGATAAAACATCTAATAAACACCTTTCAAGACCGAGCTGCAAGATCCGCTCTTCTTTCTAACTCTGACACAGGACTTTGAAAAGGAAAAAAACCCTAATTAGGGGAATCTTGGACTCAAAATACAAGATCTTGGTACTCTGGCTGGAATGGTGGAAAGTCCTGGTAGCTGGAATGGCAGGGGCAGGCAGGGGCAAGATGTCCCCAGCAGGCAAGGGCAGGGTGTCCCAGCAGGGCAGGGGTGTGCAGGGTCACACTGTAGCAAAAACAGCAGCTCCAAAGAAGCAGTGACAGTGGGGCAGGGCTGGCCCAGCTCCAGCAGGGTCATTTGAGGAGCTCAGAATTCCAGAGCATGTGAGCAGATGATGGTAGTTTTCCCAGGCCTGGATTTTTCTGGTGACAGTGAGCTCCTCAAGCAGCAGCCTGTCCTCTCTCCAATACCGACAGCAAGAGAGCAACTGCCCCCAGCCCTCTCCTTTTACCTGCCCAAAACTCATGGGATCTTCCTGCTCCCAACTTTTGGCCACCTCTTTGTTTTGGTCAAACACCCTTAAGCACCCAGCACTTAGTCTCCTAGCAACTTATGGGGAAAAATTCTATGAGTAAAAAAGGAAAAAACCTAATCGCCAACAATCTGTAACCTGAATTCCAGAAAACCACATCCTGGAAGATGTGAACAAGTGTGTGATTGCTCTGCAAGAGGGGGATGTGGACACGCTGGACAGAACCGCGGGCGCCATCCGGGGCCGGGCAGCCAGAGTCATCCACATCATCAACGCAGAGATGGAGAACTACGAGACTGGGGTTTACACTGAGAAGGTGCTGGAAGCCACCAAGCTGCTCTCTGAAACTGGTGAGTTTGTTTGTTGATGAAGGAATTATTGAAATGCTCTTATTTAGTCGTTTAAAACTCTCAAGTTGGTTCTCTGGGATCTGTAACTCAGAGGGAAATGTATTCTGGAAAACAAGATACCAACAAATAAATTCATGGCCATGAGTGTTTTTTATTCTCTGCTCAGTGCTGTTGCAGAAGTCATACTGACAGGAGCCATATAAGAGAAGAGATTCAGTAACGCATCAAGACTAGGCCACCACATCAAAGTTTCTATGATTTGAATAAATAACACACAGCCTTTTCTTCTGAGTTGATTGATTTTTGTATTATGCATCTACAGAAAGTCACTGCAAACATTACTCTTTGGTCTGTGCAGGTGGATGACTGAAGTGTTGCTAAACAAAACAACTTTTCATTGAAAGATACATATAAACAACTGAAAATGCACCACCTGATTGAACAAATATAAAGGTCTGATAGATTGTATAAAACATGTAGATTATTTAAAAGTAGAAAAATCTGCTAGATTGACAGACTGGGAAGAAATATCCTTTTTATTATTATTATTTATTTCAATCTGTTTTTGCCTTGCCAGAGCAGGGATTGGATTCATCTCAGTGTAGATGATTAGATCGGTGCTGGTCATTTTAAAGCCCTTTATGTCAGTGCTCTCAATAACTCAGTGCAGGCAGTGCTACCAAGTACTCTCATCTAAAGCAGTGGGTTTGGGTGGTTTGGGGTGAATCATGCTTCTAATTTCATTGATTTCACAGTCTGGGTCTCCACGCACTGATCAGGTGCCCTGGTAGGACAGAGATGCACCAATTGTGGGTGTCTGCAAGTGTCTGAGCTGATCCTCCCCTGCCTGATTGCACTTGTTCATCTGAGGTTTAAAACCATCAAGATTATTCTGGAAGGAACAAATGAAAATTGCACCAGTTCAGGGCACATCAAACGTGACTTTCGGACTGAAAGCCCAGGAATTGCCCTGTGAGGTGACAGAGCAAAAACTCTTCCAGTTCTGCAGTCTCTGTGTTTGCTTTGAGAACAGGAATCAACAAAATAAGCTAAAAAACTGATTTGAGCATGATTAAATATTACATGGTATTCTAGCCCCCAGCTTAATGTCAGCCTTTTTTTACTGCCGAATAAGAGGTCAGTGGAATAAGTACTGTAAATTTAGCTTCTTTTTAAAAGTTTATGAGCTGGTTTTCTGAATTCACAGAAGGAAAATAATCTGTTCAGTTTGACATGATGAAATATTTTGTTGCACGCTCCTGTTAAAGTCGCCTTTTGGTCGAGGAGGGGCTATGAAGAATTCTTTCTACCATTAAGATTTCTTTATTACACAAAACAAAATGTATGTTTGAGCTTTTTATGGAGCTAAAATTTGTGACCCAACATTCTATAATTTTTTTTATTAATTTTTTTTCAGAGAGCAGGCATTATATAGATCAATAATATGTACAGATATGTACTTTACTTCATTGAACTCATATTCCCAATTTAATGTTTCCATAATATTTATATTCCATATTTAATTCACTTTCTGATATAATTTGAATTATAACTAAGTGCTGTAAACTCTGGACTGAGTTTGCATCTTGACAACATCACTGTGTTAATGTTGGTATTCATTAGTTAAGAACAAGTCCCTGTTCCTCCAACTCAAAGTTTTTTACTAATATTTTTTATTTATAAAGTGTAAATAAACGCTTGAGTATTAAAAAAAAAAATTAAATATTATGCTCTACAATATTAAGAACTTGATATCATACACAAATTGTGTAGCAGTAGTTGAGGGGAGAGAATGGGCCCAAATTTAATGAAGCTGATGAAGCTGAAACAATTTCTGCCCGTTGTGAATGTGGATCATTAATATCAGAGCACAATTTCTATCTGCAGCTTTTGTGGCCATTTACAAAGGCATTGATTATGATTTCTGTGTGATTAAAAAAAAGTAGAATTAACTGACTCATTTCATTGCCTTAGAATAAAGTGAAATTTAGACCCCCCCTGTGCCGTTCTGGAATCACCATTCGTAGAAGTGTCCTGTCCAGAGACCCTGTGGATGTGGCACTTGGGGACAGGGTATAGTGGTGAACACAGTGGTACTGGGGGAATGGTTGGGCTTGATGGGCTGGGAGGTGTTTTCCAACCTCAGTGATTCCATGATCTGGGTACCTGTGAATCCATACATTTATTTCAATAGTCTTTCCGTTCCTCACCTCCAATTCCCACCCAGATTTTATCAAACACTCAAAATGATGGCAGTGATTGATTTGGATCCGGGTTCCACCCACAGATGTGCACATCAAAATCTCTATGAGAAGCACAGTCATGGACATCTCACTGTTTNTTTTTTGTAGTCGTTTTTTAATTGACCTTGATTTAGTTTTAAATGAAGTGCTTTTGGAAGCTGGGAAGAATTTAGTTAAATAATAATGGGAAGGAAATAAGCACATTACCTTTCTCTTAAAATTATTATTTATTTTTAACTGTCAGCTCAAAAAAGGAAAGCCTCTGTCAAGCCTCTTTTTCCAGAGATTTCACTGTGTTTTGTGAGCATTGGTTTGGATCCACAGTGGAGAAATATGGATACAGTGTTTTGGAAAGACAAGCACCTTGCTATTTTTTTTAACTTTTAAGGGGGATAAAATTAATCTCCCATGAAAATGATGTTGATGGTTTCTGAGAAATGGAAACTGCAAACATTCCTTCAATAACCAGTCTCACCTCCAAGTCTTATTTGTTCATTGTTTTAATTTACAGCCGTTGGAATATATGTGGTGGGGTTTTTTAGTGTTTCAGTGCTTTGTTTCCTGTGCTTGTGTCCCAAACTGCCTTTAAAGCCAAGTACTGGGTAGAGGCTGGGTCCTTATCTCTAGCAGCAGTTTTGGGGAGTGACAGACTGGTTAATGTCCTTTTACAATAGAGTACTTCCATTTTCCTTTAAAAACCATTATAAAAACTTAGCTCTTGCCTGCTGATTTTCTTATAAATCCAAGATGAAACCTGTAAAACCACAGAGTGGATGAGGTCACTGGGAACAACTCCCAAACTCATAGATTTTAGTGGATGTTTCTTGTGCAGGAGTAAACCAGAGCCTCAAGGTTCAATTTTTTGGTTGATTGGTTGGTTTAGAGGCGTGTTTTGGTAATCTTTGTGGGCTTTTGTTTTGGGTTTTTTATATTGGGTTGGTTGCTTGCTTGGTTAGTTGGTTTTGTGGGGCTTTTTGTTGCTTTTGTTTTATTTATTTTTGGGGTTGATTTTGGTTTTTTATTTAATTTTGGTTTGGGTTTTTTGGTTTGTGGGATTTTTTGGTTTTTGTTGGTTGGTTGGTTTGGTTTGGCTTGGTTTGGTTTGGTTTGGTTTTCTTGAGTTTTTTTTGAGGAGGCCTCTGTTAAAGGTTATATTGGGATTCAGATTTAAAGAAAGCTGTGAAATCATCCTGTTACAAGTTGTCCATGGCGGGGGAAAAAAAGGAGAGAAGGGTGGAAAGGAAAAGAAAAGAAAGAAAAGGTTAAAAGCAACAATGAAGGCAACAGGAAAAGGAAGTAAGAGGAAACAGAGCAGAATTGCTGTTTGAATATTGAACTCTCATCCTGCTCAGTCCCCAGAGTGACCAAGGCCAGCTGAGACTTCCCCATTGCCTTCACCGAGGAGGAGACTCAAGTGTTCTCAGCAGTTACTTCAAAAGCTGTAAAAACCAAAGGCAAGAAGCCCGTGCTTCTAAACAAATAAAAATAATTGTCCCTAGAAAGAAATCAAGGAACAGTCAATGAGGCCAGATTCTATATCCCAAGATTTTTGAGGTTCAGGAAGGAGAAAAATCCATTGCATTCTTTAAAGGTCAAGAGGGTTGGATTTAAGGCAGGAAAACTGGAGTAGACCTTGCAGGGTTGTGATGAAAGGAAGTGAATGGGAAATGGAAGGGATAAGAGCAGAACAAGTAGGACTGGAACTGCCTGGGAAAGGCTGTGAAAACTTCCCAAATTTTTTTTTTTTTTTTTTTTTTTCCTCCAGTTTGCACTGGGCTGTCTGGAAACCATCCTGGAACAGCAAGTACCATAATACTTGGGTTACTCCTGGGAAGGACGTGGGAAATTTGAAATAGTCTCATTCACACCAGAAATTGGAGTTTCAGCTTTTAGCATGTTTTAAAAATAGCCAAGTAACTTTGTAACTCCCTGGTTTTAAGTAGGTCACTCCAACTTCTGCTTTGACAAAATTCTTGGGTTTTTTTAAATTTATTTTGTCTTTATCAGAATGGACCAATGTTGAAAATCAGCACTACTGGCAATTCAGCAATAAGCCTGTGAGAGTTTTATCAGTGTGAATAGGGCAAACTTTAAAGATATTTATCACCAGGAAAAGGCAGCTCAATGATGTTATCAAAGCTAATACTAAAATGTGGGAAAGATGGATTTTTCAGCAGTAATATGAAGGGAAACAAAATGTAGAAGCAAGAATATGAATCTAAGCATAGCTGTAATCAAAAAAAACCCATGTTGAATCTGAGAGACAGCTAAAAGATGCAAAATGGAGCCTATTTAAAAAATAAATGATGTCGAATTCATGTTTTATGGGAGTTCAGGTAGTTATAGTAAAACTTATGGGTACCATCATCCTGAGATCATGAGATCATTTATCCAGGAGTTTTGATCAAATTATGACTTTTATTCTGCAAAGTACTGTAGCATTTTCTTTAAAGTTTCACCAAACTGAAATCCAAAGGTCAAGGCGTCGCCAACAAAAAAAATCAATGCATTATTAAAGAAAAGTTATTTTACAAAAGGACCAGAGAACACCCAAGACTGTGTTCCACTATTGCTTGGTTTCATCCAAAGAATTTTTAACCAGAGAAACTCTGATCAAGATACAGAGGAATACACTAAGAAATCATATAAAATGCATTATAAAGCAATAAAATCAGACATAAGAGATGAATAAATCACCACTGTAGCTCAAAGCTGAAATGCTAGCTCTTTTTCTCTCCACTTTGAGAGTTTAAAAATGAAATACAATGCTAAAGGAGAATTTAATTGATCTAGATTTTCAAAGGCTTTTCCTAACATCCTGCACACGCAGCTGTTTGGGAAATGGGTGACCATGGAGTGAGTGTTCAGGCCTTTGATGGATTAAGAGCTGGTGACAAGGCACGAGCAGAGCACAAGTGATCATTTCTCAGCAGGCAGGAAGGGAAATCCTGTGACACCTCAGGGTCAGAGCCGTGGTTGGTGTACGATGCATTCATTAACAGGTGAACAGGCAGCAGCAAAATTTGCCAAAAGGAAAATGCTGTTTGGGCTGGTTGGGAGGGAAAGACAAGACTTAAAAGATATATTTATTTAATTTCTTTAGGCAAATGGAACAATTAAATCTATATTATCTGCATTGATAGAAGGGTTCTGAGTTAATTCATCGTCTCAGAAAATCTCTGGCATTGTGATGAGCAGCTGAGAAATTATACTTTCTCCATGCTCAACAGCCTCACATGGGTGCTGAAGATGTTAGGCTGTGCTTATAGGGGGATATTCACTAAATACCCCAAGTAGATAATTCCACTTTGTTCCCCACAACATAAAGATCTTCCAGAAATGGAAGAAGCTCAAGATAAAGGATTACATAATCAAAGAAAATTCAAGATTTAGATGTGAATTAACTCAGTAAGAGTTTAAAAAATACCAGGGTTATCTATTTTGGATGTGCCAGACATGTTGTATAATGAATAGTGGGTTAATATAATAGAAATGCCCATTTTCATAAACCAGTATTATTTAGTCACTGTTCAAATCTGTTCTTGAAAACATTTGGTGCTCTTAAAAGGCATTTTTTGAAATAAGGAGGGAGGTGGCGGATGTAGAAAGAAATTTACCAGGTCTAGAAAAAATGGGCAGAGAAATGGAGTGAATATCCATCCACTAACTCCAACAGAATGTTTTGTTAATACAAGTGTGAATTGTACAATAATGTTTTAAAATAAAAGCACTGGTATTCCTTGCATCCCCTTGCCTACACACACCTACATATTGATATACACAAACTTATAACTGAGCCAGGAAGGGTGGTTTGCTTTTTACATAACCTACTTTGTGTCCAACAGCATGAGACTGCTTTCTTGAGGGAATTTTCTGAAGAGTTTGCTTTCATTTGAAATATTAACCTGAAAGGAGTTCTGTTTGGCAGGAATAATATTTTGGGGGTGCTCACTGTGAGTAGTTTTGCACAGGGAGACAGGAGAGTGAGACAGCTGAAACTGGTGAGACACAAATGTCCCTGCAGCTGACATTTGTTCTCCTCCTCTGTCCACTTTGGGATGTACCTGGCTTCTGCCCTGACATTTATCTTTCTGTGAATGGCAGTTCAGTCAGAACAAAGTTTGAAGGTGTGTTTTTCCCTCCAGTGTGTGTGTCCCTGTCTCCCAACATTTGGTAATGTATCTCCAGACTTGCCATTAATTTCTGTGGTGTCCATCTCACCTGGGCTGCACATGAGCAAATCCATTTCTTCCATTCCCACGTCAGTCTGCTTGGTTGCATAAACCCACAGGTAAAGTTGGAGCCTTCTGGGAAGTGCCAGAAGACTTAACACAAGGGGGCCAAAGGGTCAGGACTTGGCCATAAATTCCAGGAAACCTGAGAAATTTGTTTTTATGGGCCGTGGCTAAATCAGTGTTTGGCAGTGAAGCCTGATTCTTCCTGGAAGTCTTGAGCTCACTGCAAACTGCTGTAGGGTGTGGATATTCATTATTTTACAGCTGACTTTTAACCATTTCATCAGGGGAAAAGTGAATCACTGAATAGCAGGAAGGGAAAAGATGGTCTTGTGCATTGGACGGTGATGTTTCGTCCTTCCCTGTGCCATAGCACTCTGCCCTAATTTTGGTTTTCCTGTTCCCTGAGTCACCAGTGTGAGACACACAGGGTTTGATACCCAAAACAGAGCTGGGGAAGGGTCTGGAGCACCAGGAGCAGCTGAGGGAGCTGGGAAAGGGGCTCAGCCTGGAGAAAAGGAGGCTCAGGGGGGACCTTGTGGCTCTGCACAACTCCCTGACAGGAGGGGACAGCCGGGGGGGTCGGGCTCTGCTCCCAGGGAACAGGGACAGGAGGAGAGGGAACAGCCTCAGGCGGGGCCAGGGGAGGTTTAGATTGGATATTTGGGATAATTTCTTCTCAGAAAGGGTTTTCCAGCCCTGGCACAGCTGCCCAGGGCAGTTTGGAGTCTCCATCCCTGGAGGGATTTAAAAGCCATGTGGATGTGGCACTTGGAGACATGGTTAGTGGTGGCCTTGGCAGTGCTGGGTTAAGGGTTGGACTCCATAATCTGAGGGATCTTTTCCAACTCAAATGATTCCGTGATTCTATGATATGTTATGTAATATTTCAGTAGATTTCTATAAAGCTTTTTCTTTTCAATTAGCAATATAATACTCAGGACTGAAATGTAAATTATATGATATGAGACCAGGACTTAAAAACGTTCTGTGAAGAATGTATTTAGAATCTTCTGATAAGGAATGTACAGTTCTTCTAGAAACTGGCTTTGACAAACACTTTGAGCTAAATAAGGTATCATATTTCATTCTTTATTCATCCTTCAAACAAAACCGAGAAACTGTGCTGTCTTTGACAGAGGATGTCAGATATCCTTTAGGAATGATCTTTTAAATACCTGCTTTAAATACTTGGACTTCCCAGTAGACTGCATTCTCTTTCTTCAGTTAAGTAAATTAATGAATTAAAAAACAAAACAAAACAAAACCCCAAAACAAACAAACAAACAAAAAACCCAAGCCACACAAACACAAAAACTAGCAGAAGACATTTCATCCAGAGCCCTGAAAATTTTAAGCTGTAACTTTGTGAATGTTTTATACTAAAACCTCTTAAATCTGGATAACAGCTGAGCTTTTTTTCTAAGACAGCATCTTTTTGTTTTGTAACCTAATGGATCATTCATGTTTTTTTCCTTTTAAGTCTCCCCTGATAACTTTAAGTTTACAATCCTGCCCATCATTCTAGATAGTTTTCTTGATTTATATGACACAAATAACTGTGATGTTTAAGAGAAACACAGACATTTTCAGGGATTCTGAAACATTTAGCAATGTGGTAGTCCAAACCTTTAGACTGCCATGTCATTCTTAAATAATCTTACTCACAACTGACCAGATTTTTATGGCCATTTAAGGGATACTTAGATAAAGTGATTGGCACCTTAAATGATGTATCTCTATGAACATGGCATCAGGAAAATCAGTTTTCATAAGGACAGGTCCAAATTCTTGAACGATCACAGAGCTATGAGAGCCAGCCACAGGGCACAGCTGGGTGCAGTGGGTACAGGAGAGCAGTCACTTCTCTGCAGCTCAAATATCTGATTTTTCTGAGGACAATCTGGCTCCAGGGAACAACCCCTGGTCTTTGAGAAGGCTGCTTCCCTTGGATCCAAATCCCTGGATTCTAAAAAGAGTCAAGTAGGTGCTCGTCTTTTCTAAAATGAAGCTCTAAGAAATGGCTCTGCTGGTGCCTTTCAAAACTTGTCTTCTGGCCAGAAAAATGCCCCAAAGATGAGACCCCTGGAAACCCTTCAGTTCAGATTGGGATGGAAAGCAGCCACGCTGTGCTCAGCCTGACTCAGAGCCAAAAATGTGCCAGGATTTGGTGCACAAATGGGGTTGATTTATGCCTGAACTTGGTTGTCTAAAGCAGACATCTGGTCTAAGCCAAACACCTCCTGTTCAGCGAGGACAGGAAAATCAGAATTTTATCCAGCTGAACCTGAGTCTTTAACGTAGGGTGGGTGTGGTTAATTGTCTCCTGGAAGCATCTACTGTTCTCTGCCCGGTAAAGATATTTCAAACTTTCAGTTGTACGATGTGAGACAAAACCAAACCAAATTTCCTGACTCCCATTGATGCTGCTAAGAATTAGAAACCCATGCACCTGGAGGGTCCTTGACCTTTATTGCTTTTTTTGTGTCTTAATTATGCCTTTCCACACTTCTGAACATTCACATCTACTTAAGATTCTGAGGAATTCAAGTTCCTAAATAATAAGGCCATAAAAGTGCAATAAATCAGCAAGGCATTCATTTAATCTTGCATATTAATGAAAGTTTTTGTTCTAATGCTACGAACGAGAACGCCCAAACATTTTTTAAATTTTTATAGCAATAATTTTATTATGTAACCTGAAATTTCTCTGTCTGTCAGGGATCTTATTGTTCCCATATCACTAAACAAAATTTGCTGTGATGTTTCCAAGTACAAAAATTGCAGTACAAACTGATTGCCATAGGAGAAAAAGTCAACAAGGAATATATTTTTAGGAAACAGATAATTACTTGATAATTTAATATGTAGGAGATATGGGTGGGTGGGAGAAAAACAAGAAGACCTTTAGAGAAAATATTTTCTTTGTGGAACAGAGTGGTTCACAAAAACCCACAAGTTTGATGAAGGCATGAATTTACACATGGTGGTATGGTGGATTTCCATTATGCATCAGGAAAAAAAAAAAGTATCATTTAAAAGAATCAATTGATAAAATGGAAGTAATTTCAACTTTGCTGATTCCCACTTTTTCTCCAGCAGCCTAGATTTTGTTGGCATTGGTCTTGCTTTCAGTGGCACTGGAAACTCATCCATAGAAAGGCTTTAAAATCTTTATTTTGTTGGAATGACAAAGTCAGTGAGTTAGAAGTGTTGCTATTAACTTGGGACCTGATTCTGTCAACATTTATGCAGGTGCCTAATTAATTCATGTAGTTAGGCTGAGAGATGTTAATGGACCACATTTTTCTGTCTAAGAATATGTGTGACTGTTTTCAAGGCCACAGCTCAAACTGAGAAACCAGTGTTTAATTTTTCCCCAGAAGTATTGATTTGCTTCTGAATCTAAAATTTATAGCCAATTTCTCTGTGCATAATAAATGAGTCATTCTCTGTCTGATGCATTTACAAGTTTTAGCTCCAGATTCAAGTTCACACCTTTGCCTGGATTTTACTTGTGGTTCTTTCACCTTTGGCACAGGAATATCCTTCTTTGTGTGGTAAATAATAGAGAAGAAAGACTGAGGGGTTTTTTTAATGAAGAACAATACATTTCTCAACTCAATTTTCAATTTTCAAAACCTTCTCTGCATTAAATTACAAAATATGCTTAGAAAAGCAATAAGTAATAGCCCCCTATTAAAGATGGGGTTTTTTTCTTGCTTGTCCAATCAAAAGTGATGTAAAAATACAATTGGCAAGCAAGCAATTCATAAATCAGTTTAATATCTATTCCCATGTTGAAACAGCAGATAATGTTCATGTGTAGTAATGTAAATTAAGGAGTAAACTATAGCCAGGTCTGCAAAATCAGAACTGGTCAGAGAAGCCTCCAGAGCCAGTGGAGGTAACAAATGTGGTCAGGAATGAATAGCTCGTGTTCAGGAATATGAATAAAGTGTAACTTTCCACCTCACAACCATTTAATTTAAATTTCTCTTGTTTTGTTCTAAGAATGTCATGTGGCCGTGACAAAGTCCAGCTATGTCACATCTGCTTCCCCCACTGTCACTGCCCTGTCAAGGGAAGTATTGTAGAAGCTTGGTGCAACTTATTTCCACAATTCTGTTGCCTGTCCAGCATCTGCTGATTATTTACAGATAATTAAACATTAATTGCTCCGTGTCATGTTTCATTTTATTTCTGAGTACTGAATTGAATGTTGCATATCGTATAAATCTTCCTTCCTTTCTTCTCTACTTTTACATTAACCTTTATATAAGGATTATATGCCTTTATCTAAAATAGACATGTGTTTTCTTTTTTTCTTTTTCCAAATCCCTGGAATTTTCACCATTACTGTCTTTCTTGAGTTCTTGAATATGGTTCAGAAATTGCTTTGATTTTTTTTCTTAAGAACTACAGGGTAAATTTTACTGTACTCTGTTAATTTGAACACATATGTAAAAGGTAAATTTCCTTATGTTTATGTAGATGTTCTTCAAACTGCCCATTCCTAATTCAGGCCTGTTGTACCTACTATTAATTATATCTAATACCTGACCACCTCTGCTAGTTAGGAAATTGTAGACAGAAATTTAAGGTTAAATTTAATTTAACCCTAAATGTTAGGGTTCTTTACCTCCTTTTTTTTATTATTGTTGCCATTATTGCATCTCTAGTTTTACTTATATTATCCCAACAACACGAAATAATTTCTTTTATTCTTTAGGTTTACTTGTTTACATTGTATTTTTAATGATTGCTTTTTGATATTCATGCTAGAGACTTCCTTATGCAATCATATTAGTCTCCTACTACACTTTCAAGTGTTCTATTAATTAAGGTAATTTGATATATGCATTTATTAAATAGTTTTGCAAAACCTTCCATCTCTCTCAAACTTCTTTTCTAATTAAAATGTTTGCCCTCTGCCTGGCAATATTTTGTTAATGTTTACTTTTTTAAAGTCTATTGTTGCTGTCACCTTTTCCTGTTTCTCCAGCATATCCCAGGAACTTCCTGCACATCATCTGTATGGAAAATACAAATCTGTTCTTTCCTCTGTCTATATGAACATATATATATATATATATATAGTGAGGTATAAACAAGATTTGAATCACTATATCCCTTTAAAGGTTTCCTCATTTGCATCCAATGCGTAATATTTAAATGCCAGAAACGGAAAGTTTGAGCTCATGGTCGTTGCCACTTTTTCAAAATGCTAACCGTTCTTAAGTCATGGTTTTTTGTGGTTTTACTTTTAGTCAGGTGCTATAAAATAAATTTAAGAACATTCACTCAAGAAGAAAATGTGGTTTCCTACCACAGTAGAAGTTCCTGGGACAGAATGTCACTGCTCTTGGTGAAAATAACACTGGAAATTCCCCTTTGTATTCATCAGTTGGGTTCAGTTACCAGTAAGAGTATTAAAAATAGGGTTTAGGGAAAAGATGGGCAAAAAAGGTAATATTTTAACAGCAAAAAAAAGGCAATAACTGTTGTGGGTGTCATCACTTCCTATCCTTCTAATTATATTGCCAAAATAGTAAAGTCAGTGATACATGATCTGGATACCTAAATGCTAGAATAAAAGTGATATGAATATGATGAAAAGATGGCTATCTATAAATCTTAAACTTGACCCAAATCGTTTAAATTCTTAAGAATTAATCCAACTGCATTTTTTTAATCCAGGTTTCTAATGAAACATTGATTATGTTTGTCCTCCACGAGCACAGCCCTCCAATATTAATGTTAAAATTGTGAAGAGGAGTAAACAAGTACAGGAATGTAGGTGCAGTATAATCAGTGGGACCTGATGTTCATGTCTGTAGGATTTGAGTTTGAGTTTTTGGAGGACTGATCTGGGGAAGAGTGATTTTCCTGCAAACACGATGTGCAGAAAGTGATTATGCCTTCAAAGGAATCCTCTACAAAATTTGAAGAAAATCTCTTGCTGCTTCAAGCAATGCCCTGAAACCATTTACAAAAGTAAATAATTGCTTTAAGTTGTGTATTAAATAAGTTTGTACCACAGTATAGTATTTTTAGCCAATATCTATGGCTACGTTTTATGTTATATACATGGTGATAGTGAAGAAACAGAAGATTCATTTAGGTGTCTTCACAAAAGTATATCCTTGATTTTGCATTTTGTCCCTTATAAAACTATTATTATTTAGTATGAGCTAGAGTGTGAATTATGTAAATTAGCAGGCATAATGGCTACACTTCGCTTTGATCACTTGATACAAATATTTGCTGTGCTCATTACAGGTTGTAAAGCTCTTCATTGAACTTTACTGACTGCTCAGGCATCTTGCAGCCTTTTTAAAGTTAATAAATCACAGTTTTTGAAGGAAGTTTTCTATTCTTTGTTGCACAAGTGGAGGAGGGAACAGAGATGGTTATTTCCATGCTGTCAGACAAAGTGCCAGAGCTGTCCGTGTGCAGGGTGGGTACAAACCCATCCATGAGCCTCCCTGTGCATGGAAATTCCCAGGACAGCGTGTGCTGTGTCTCCTGGAAATTATCCACGCCCCAGAGCAGCAGAAAATGGTTCAGGAGAGAAAGTTTCTAATCCTACTGCCTCTCCTTGTGCTTCACCCAGTGATGCCACGTTTTGCTGAGCAAGTGGAGGTGGCCATTGAAGCCCTGAGTGCCAATGTGCCCCAGCCCTTCGAGGAGAACGAGTTCATCGACGCCTCCCGCCTGGTCTACGACGGAGTTCGGGACATCAGGAAAGCTGTGCTGATGATCAGGGTATGTGAAGCACCTGGGGAGGAAGAGTTGGGATTTGCAGGGAGGTGTCATGGGTAAGAGGAAGACAAAAGCTCCTTGGAATCGGCCTCGTGTTGTGATAAGCCAGAAAAGCTTGACATTGAAACAGGCACGAAACAGAAGTGTATGCAAAACCAAAAGAGTCAGTAAATAAAGAGATGAGGTTATTTAGTAGATGAACCACAATTGGTGTGTTGATCAGCTAGGAGAAGGTTTGATCACAACTGCCAATAGATGCAAGCTTCATTACTATTTCCATAGTAATAGCATTAATTTGTCAATGTCTTCAAAGTTCATGTAGATTTTTTGTTGTTTTGTTTATTTGGGGTTTTTTCCCTAATGTATGTGTGCTGCCCGGGATGTGAGGTAGGTCTGGTTAAAATCTAAATGAATCTAAATGAATAAATTATCTTGCTGCTCCAGTGAGCCAATGCAGGGATGGTTTTGAATGTTTACTGAGGTAAAAAACATGTCATTTCAGTGTTGACTAACCAGTTGATTCAATTTGCTCAGACATCTTTTAATAAAATAAATAAAAGACACCATAAAACAACATCATTATTGTGATAGTAGGTGTATGTTGCTGTTCCCTTTAGTCAGCAGACAAAGTTTTAAAAAAGAAAAGCAGCAAACCAAACCTGGTTTGGACATCTCTTCAGCAACTGAAACTGTTATTTGAAATCCAAATCACCTTTAATCTGACCTATTGAAAGCCAACTGCAAGTAAAGCTATGGAGAACATTACAGAGGAAATTTTTGAGGCAAATAACAGGGCTGAAACATCAACTGATCCCTTTGAGCAAACAGGTAACATGCACTTGTGGTCATGAGTGTATTATGGCACTGCTGTAAGATTTCAGGCAGTTGGAGCACTCCAAAATAGCTCCATTTTAGTCATCTGTCACTATGTATTAACATTTACAGAAAAAGCTTTTGACAGGCTTAATTTGATAATTACCAAACATAAATTCAATTCTCATACCCAGTGCTCATCCCAGGTGGCCAAATCATAGTCATGGCTTGTGATGGGGCAAACCCGTCCTGTTCTCTGGGTGTGCAGCATTAGAGGATTGGCAACTCTTCTAGAAGGGGAGGGAAAATCTTTACCTGAATTACTTCACTGTGAGGGTGGTGAGGCCCCGGCACAGGGTGCCCAGAGAAGCTGTGGCTGCCCCTGGATCCCTGGAAGTGTCCAAGGCCAGCTTGGACAGGGCTTGGAGCAACCTGGGCTAGTGGAAGGTGTCCCTGCCCATGGCAGGGGTGGGATTGGATGGTCAATGAGGTCCCTTCCAACCCAAACCTTTCCAGCATTCTATGATTCTGGGAAATGAAAGATCTGCCATAGTAAAGGATCTCTGTTTTCCCTTTGATTCTCCAGTTCCTTTGTCTGTAACAACAGTTTCCAATCTTTTCTTAGGACGAAAACAACTGTTTAGCACACTTCAATCTTTTCTAGTCACTTCAAATTGGGTCATAGACTCAATCATCAGGTGGGACCTCCTACAAATCCAGGTTGTCCCATCCCCTAAACAGAGTTCAGGTTCCAGCACCCCCCTGCACATCAGAGTTATCCCCAAGAGTTTGCCGTGAGATGTCCGTCCTGGTGAGATGTTTCTAATTTTAAATTTTGAATGCCTGATCACTTACTTTGCTGCTGCCTGACTGTTCTGTGTACCTGGTGAGCTGATCAGCATTCAGCCTTCTCAGTCCCCTTAGGAAAATCCCAAATTACTTTAACCATTATATCGCTACTACTTTCCACCCGTTGTATGATATGAGTTAATGAATTCTATTTGCCCAGATTAGGAAGATTTATTTTTGCCTTCAGACAATTAACTTATTTATGGAGCTCAGTGTAATACTCTTTACCCAGACAGAGAACCAAAGCACATAAATGGACTCATTATCCATGTGAGTTACCTGGAAAAATCCACATATATAAGCTTACACAGACCAGAGTCTGCTGAATCAGAACCTTATTTGCTGTAGAAAACAAAATTAGTTTCACTTTGAGATACTCTTTAACATTTCCATCTGAACATCTCACACTAAAATGGGATGTATAATTAAGGGTGAGGCTATAAAAGCCTTTAGAATATTTTCATCTAATAATCTATCAACTACTATGCACCCTTCAATTCAGGTGGTGAAACTTTTTCAGAATTACAAAAAAGGGAAAAAAATCCAATCTTGCAAACTTTTTAGAGCATCTGACACAGTTATTTTCAGGTTGATTGTTCGTGTGCAAGCCATGAAAGATTGAATTTATCTGAGATGAGTCCTCTCATTCCAGAGAGTAAATAAAGCCACTTTTAAAATTAATTTTTGTTGCTATTATTACTTTTAGTAACCTGAAGGAAAGGGTGGATAGTCTCTGTTCTCTTTTTCCTTCAAAAGGGAAGAATTTATTGTCCCTTAGGAGGAGAAAAGAGACTCATTTTTTTCATTGAGGACTATTATTATTATCTATACAGAAGAAAATGATCTCTTCCACAAGTTAAGAGGTAGTATAAATGAATTTAAGAGTATAATTATAGAACCTAGAAATAAAATAGAAAATAATAACTTCATTCCAACACCTTTCCTATTACTAGGGAAAGGTGTAGGCATGAAATTGCACATTGTGTTTTCACAGCTGGTTTTGAAATTCCCTCAGTTATTGGCCAGAAACCTTCTCTACAGTCAGGAGGACTCACAATGGCACCTTTTGTCATTCTTACGTATCTCCGAGGCCAATTTAGTGTTACTCACTGGTTTTAAACATGGCCTTTGCCATTCGCAACCTTTGGAGGCATCTACATCAACCTGAGTGCTACATTTGGTTGTATCAGGAGTTGGAGCTAAGGCACAGGTGTTCCCCCTTGCTATGTTTTAGTTCATGTTACAGAGTAGACTTTAAACATCTGTAAATTTGATTCTTTGGGGTGATGCCTGGAGATGCCCTCTGGGAGCATCTTAGGAGCCAAGGGAATGGCTGGAGCTGTGTCAGGAGAGGTCTAGGCTGGATATCAGGAGACGGTTCTTCGCCCTAAGGGTGGCTGGGCATTGGAATAGAGTCCCCAGGAAGGTGGTCACAGCACCAGGTGTTAAGATCTGGTTATTAAAATTGTTAGAGAGATGCCTCTGCCTGAATTAAGATGCAAATGAGACCATATGCTGAAGCTGATAGTGTGGATTTTGTTTAACAGTAGTGTGAGGTAGAAAGAGAAAAAAAAAAAGAGGGGCAAGGTGGGAGAGAAAGAGTGACAGACAGATTAAGCAGAAAATATCGCCACTCTGTGGATCCTGACAGCCTCTCATTGATCCTCTTCTTGTGGTCCTCTCATTGGTGAGGGTCCCACAAACAGAGAGGGCAATGGATTAATGGTTTGGGCCAGCTGGGAATGCCTGGTACCTCCCCTGGGGGGGACAGGTTTGAAACTGTCTGTTGCAGCCCATCTGGAACTGTGGCATGGCTTTGCCTCACATGCAGGTCTCTGCTGCAAGGCCTCAGCAATGAGTCTGGGGATGTTCGGGGGGTCTTTGATGGTTTTGTGCTGGTTTATGACCTCTCCTCTGCTTCCCCTCACTTGAATGTCCCATGGATGTGGCCCCAGGGTGGGTGGGTTTTACAAGGGAGCCCATTTTTGTCAGGCAGGGTGGGTGTTCACTCCCTCTGTCACACACCCAAAATCTCTCCTTCTCCCCATCAAACCGAGCCCCAGCTGATTCTTCTCCCCCAGCCTTGTTTAGCTCCCCTTACACCTCTCTTTAGACCTGGACAATAGTGCCATCTTTACCTTTGCCAGGTTCTCATTGGGTGGGTTAACTCACAGGCCAGTTCCCCTCAGGAGGCACATTTGAACAGGGCTTTGGTGGTCACAGCTTCTTTATACAATTTTGCCATAATGGCAAAGTCCTTTTTTAACGGTGTTTAAGCCATTAACCATTGCAGTCTCTCACACCAAGCCTGACAGAGTTCAGGAAGCATCTGGATAATGCTCTCAGGAACAATTTGTGAATCTTGGGGATGTCCTGTGCAGGACTAGGAGCAGGAGCTGGACTCTGATGGTCCTTGTGAGCTCCTTCCAAATCGGGATATTTTATTCTATTATTAACTCCATTTCCATTCTATTTTGTCACTAAAGGATTTTCAGTCCTTGGGAGAAGACCTCAGCAAAAATGACTGTGGGGTCCTCAGCCTCAATTATTTGGGTGTGTTAATGCTCCTCTCCTCTGCCAGACTTGTCAGGATTAGCCGCCATCACCTCTGAGGCAGCCGCTTTGGTGAAATCCAAAGTACTGCAACATTTCAGGTCCTCTGTAAAACCAGATTTGGTGCAGAATCCCATCATCTTTTGAAACACCCTATCTCCAAAGGGTGTTGTGAGGTCCAGTGTTGCCACTGATTGCTTGCTGCTCCTCAGATTGGATTTGAGGTGTTAGATTTTACTGTAAATCACCAAACAACTGAAGATCTGCAGTGAGAGAGGTTCTCTGATTGAGGCACTCAGGTGCTGCTTGCAGCTGAGTCACTCAGGCTGCAGTGGTACCAAAACAAATGTACAGAATAGCCTGGAGTTGGATTTAAAAACATCTGTAAAGTCTGGGGTTTTTCTCCTTGTCTTTTAGAATGAGAGGGAATTTTCATTGTAAAAATCAGGGACTATCTTTTCATCTCTTCCGTCTTTGCCCTCATTACAAGATTAGCTTGACTTTGTGTTCACAGTGCTGAAATTCTTGTAATTGCATCTTACAATTTTTTAAGTGCATAGCAAAATGAGGTTTCTGTCTTCATCAAGTACATTTGATTTGGTGAAATATGAAACAAATAGCATTTATAAATCTACATACATATGCCATTTTATGACTTATACTTGTATAATTCACATTTTCATGCTGCAGTCACAAAAGATTTTAAAAATTACATAGATGGAAGATATTTTGTTCTCAGCAAGCTCTTCAGTCAAACAGCCAAAGAAATATTAAAAATATATATATTCCAATGCCTGGAAGCTGAAAGTCACCCCATTCATATTAGAAATAAAATATGCATCTTAAAAGGGAAAGCATATATTTATTGTGTGATTTATCTGGGATTGTGAAAGATTCTTCTTCACTGGAAGACTTCCTCTGAGTTAGATGAATGTTGTGTGTAGTAGAGACTGTATTTGAAAAAAAATGTAGTCTTGGGAAGTCTTATGGCTTGTGCTACAAAACAGATTAAAAATTATGAAAATAGTCCATTTTTTTTTCTGCTGAAATCAATCAGTGCATAAAATCCATTAGTTTTGAATATAATTGTAGTTTCTTCTGCCACTGGTGGCTCTCAGCTCTGTTTGGAAGCTGTCTCCAAACTCAGATCTGTGATTGCTACGTTTGTGTAACCATAAATCCAGGTGTCTGCAAAACAGAATCAGTCTTTCTGTCTCCCAGCTCAGAGAAATGAAGTCTCAGACTCTGTTGTCTTGGAAACAAGGTTTTAAATATCAAGGTCCTGTTAGTTGTGCACAAAAATCAGAGTTGTTCTGGTATGTTTAGAAGGCCTTGCTAAGAGTAGTCCTTTGAGTCAAATTCAATATAATTTTTCTTTTTTATACCTTTGTGTCTAAACAAAAGAGACACCCTATTTTATATTTTATATGGGCTGCATCTCCAGGGGATCAGCTAAGACAAAGCAATGGTGCAACAGTGAAAAGCATGAAGATGTTTGAAATGGCAGCATACAGATAAAAGTTAACCCCACTTCTTCACCCTAATGCAAAATGCAGCTGTTTGGGTAAGGAAATGAGAATGTAAAATTCACCACACTTGAAAACATAAAAAGAGTGAATCTGAAAGATCACTTTGAATTAGATCTCACTTGTACAGAGGGGAAATAGAAAATGTCTTGTGCCTGTAGTATATTGCTAACAGTTGCATTACTTGCCCTTTTGGTTTGCACTGCATTTTCTCCAAGTTCAACATTTATACCCATTAAATTTCAGTCTTTCAAAGACCACAGATTTCAAGATTATGAATGTCAGACAATAACAGCATTATATTTTTTTCTGGATATTTCTTCAAGAATAAGTCCTTGCATAGAATTTTCAGAATATTTTTTTCTTTTTATGGGGCAGCCTCTTGTCCTCGCTGGTTACTGTGTTCAGATGCAATATTTTGAATGTTACATCTTTACTTCAAGACTGAAAATGAAAGCCTTGGAAAGGACTGCACATTATGTTTTATAATTTTATTTATAAAAGTGGAGACAGAAGAAACTAGAGGAGCATAGTTGGGGTGTAAAGGGTACTGGCTTTACAATGACCAGTGAAACTGGCTCGTTGAGTGGACTTGGAGGATGGGGAAGAGCCAGCTGGTTTATTGAAGCTCTCCACCCTGTTCTTGTTCTAAACAGCAAAGCCTAGGCAGATAAAAAGCTGAGCCTTGTGATAGAAAATACTCTTTGCTCAGGGACTTGTAGGATTCTCTTTGTATCTTGCTTGTTTATGACAGATTTGAAGGTCTCATCCTGCCCTCAGGCAGCTGAGCAGAGGGAACAAAGAGATTAAAGGTGATTGGAAGACAAGGCCATTGGTCATTATAATGATGGGTACCAATCCTTCTATTACCTGTGACAGTAGAGAGAAGGCAAATTCATTTTTCATCTAAACTACTTCTCCTGCCTGTGCTGTTACACACACTCTTTGTGCATGCCTCTCCTCAGAGGTGCAGACCCAGGTTCATTACCACACTGTCGCACACTTGGTTATTTCTTTCTCCAGCTCTCAGCACCAACAGACATATTTAATTCATACTCTTCCAGTCAGACGAAGATGGCTGTTTTACTCTCCCCATCCTGTGCACTTCACAGTGCAGCTACAAACAGTGATGTGCACTTGGTGTTGGAAGCCAGGCTGGAACAGAAATATCACCAGAAGACTCCTCTGCATTACGTGAGAGGGCTTGGAGCCGATCCTGGTGACTGAGCATCCTCCAGACAGAGCTGTAATGACAACTGGCAGTGATTAGCACCTCTGCCAGAAAACTTGACGTGGCCTCCAAGCACCAAATGCCAGCCTGGATGATTTCTTCTGTAGTGCTTTGGCCTTCTAGGCTGTCCCTGAGGGTGGTGGGTGTCCAGTGAGGTGAGGATTTCTCTGCAGTTACTGTGGTTTTCTTCTCCTCTTACCTTTGTCATGTGTGAGACTCACAGAACTTACCCATGGCCAGGCTGTTGTACCAGATACTATTCAAACATCAAATGGAATATAATTTTCCTTCTAAAAATTCCATTTTTTTGCACCATCTATATTAAATACGGTACTAAATAGTGATTTTAATAAGACTGTCTCTCTGTGTGTAAATAAGGACATTTTTCCTCTGAATTTTTGCTAGAAGGTGAAAAAACCCAAATGAACAGATCTATCAATTTTTTTTTTCTCCCTCCTTTCAACATTTTGAACAATCTGAAGCCTGAAAATACATTACTTATTTAATCAATCTTTCCAGAAACCCTCCCATCATTTGTAGCAGCAGCAGTGGAGACATGATGGTCTCAGCTGGGGGGATGAGTCAAATTCCAAAGCTCTGTATATGAAAAGGACCACATGAACTAACAAGATTACACAGATTATAAATTTCATGTTTGTTTCAAAACCAGTTGGCGTCATTTACAATTTCTTTCAATGGGAAATCTCTTATTTGCTTTGATTAATTTTCCTTCCAGGATGTTAGTTGCTTACTTTCTCTTTTGAAGCTTGCATGTAGCTTCCAGTAACATAATAGTGTTAATGTCCATTTATATACAAAATAACATTATTTTGAAATACTGCATTCCAGTTGTTAATGTTTCCAAAGAATATTTGTTCCTGGAACTGCATTCATCATGTTAACAGAGTTAAGAGAAATTGCAGCAAGAAAAGTTGTGGCAAGGTAATGACAAATGCCATTTGTAAAGAAAACTAGGGTTGAAACATTTTAATTTTTAAGACAATTCAATTTCAGTTCCTGACTGCTGGGGCAGACAAGTTCATTTCAGAGGAGAACAGAGCAGCATTTCCTGGGCAGGTAGTCAATGAAATAAGAGCTCACTGTGCACAGGACTCGGTCTGTGTCCTTTTTAAGCTTATCATCTTCTCTTTGTGGCTTTTTCTCTCTCTCTCCAGACCCCTGAGGAGCTGGAGGACGACTCAGACTTCGAGCAGGAGGATTATGATGTGCGCAGCCGGACGAGTGTCCAGACTGAGGATGACCAGCTCATTGCTGGCCAGAGTGCAAGGGTGAGTACAGACCCCACGTGCCTCCAGTGAGTGTCCACTAGTGACCAATAAAACCTCTGCCTCAGAAACAAAGGCAGTGATTCCCAGTCCTCAGGGTCGTTTAAGAAAGGATGGGATCAGGCTGACTGAGGTGTTGAAGGTTTTTTCATGTCAAACCTATTTAAGTAGCATTTATTGAATGATCTTGAAGCTTTTGTGGTGCCTAGTATCAGCTGCTTGCTCCAGCTAGTGCTGTAAGAGAAGGCTTTGCAGGTTTGGAATGTGCTGAAACTGTGGGAGTAGTCAGCAAATTGAAAAAAAAAAAAAATCCCATCAGGGCACCATGTGCTGTATCCAGAGAAATCTTACATTAGTCATGTTTCCCAGTGTGCAAACCTGTCAAGAAGATCTGTTTAAGCTACTGAGTAGTCCCTGTAATTTAATTGTAATTGAAGACATTTGCTACTGAGTCAATGTAATTTTACCAGGGTAATTACATCATGATAAACTCCAGTCACTGTGATTTGCGACCTCAGCTTGTGCATGGGGATTGCAAATTAAGCTGATGAGTGCTTCGGGGTCACAGGTGCTGGGGAAGTGAAGTCTGTTAACACTCAGGAATATTCCTGTTAACACTCAGGATTATGCCACCCTCTGATGAATGTTTACCTTTTACTGTACAAGCTTCTCAGCTCAGATTATTGAAAAAATCAGAATATAATTTTATGTGTCATGAAAATATATTTAACTAGAAATAAAGGGGTTTTTTTTAAAGAAAAGGCTTTTAACATTTTCCAGGAGAGAACCAATGGGAAATTGGGAATTATGTGAATGATTTTCATGTCTTTTTCACACAAGTTTGATTTGCTCTGATGTGCTAGAAGTGGAGCTCAGGACTAAATAAGAAGCATCCTCCCCACACACACAAACATCAGCTAAAGTTGGTAACTGGAATGGGGATTTCTTACCTTGGAGTCTGGAAGAGGATTTGTTGGGCTGAGAACCTAAAGAGGCAAAGATGCTGAGAAAGCTCAGAGGACCAAGCCAGAGGAGTGTTCAGCTGCTGTAGGTTGGGGCTTGAAACAAAGGTTTTACACCCTGAAAAGAAACAGTAGAGTAACCAAAATCTGTAAGAAGCTGACTCAGAGGTGTGGGAGAAATGCAAGGCATGGATCCAGTGGAATGGGCAGAGATTTCTTTTTGTCTTAAAATTATTTCCCTGAATATTGAATATAGATGATAAATAAACCATACCATGTATCAGAAAAGCTGGAGTTTTATCATGACACCTCTAAGGCAAAAACTACCTGGATTCCTCACTGTGAGACTGGTGACAGAACTGTTCTGGATGTAGTTGACTATCTTTTGTGATTTTTATATTTAAAAGGGCATAACGTCCTATTTGAGATATTCAAAGTATTGACTACTAAATCAAAT
This sequence comes from Illadopsis cleaveri, assembly GCA_013399915.1. Classification (NCBI taxonomy): domain Eukaryota; kingdom Metazoa; phylum Chordata; class Aves; order Passeriformes; family Timaliidae; genus Illadopsis; species Illadopsis cleaveri. Next base: position 80,744 of record VXBB01000597.1, on the reverse strand, counting down.
CTTAGGTATAACAGAAATGAGATACAGTACAGATTATTTTGTCAAATTTCACAGCCTTTTTGGCTCCATTTAGGACTGGGTAGCATGTCATCCTTTCTTGATCCAAAACCCAAGTAAAGACTGCAGTAATTTTTCTTGCTAAAAATCGAGTTCACCTGGGGATTTAGGAGTCTTAAATTCTATTACATTTATTGTGATTATTATTACTGCTGCACTTAAAACCTTCTGCTTTGATCAGCTACGCACTGTATAAACATAATATATCATAAAGACAGTTCCTGAATAACATAGATTGCAATGTGGCACAGAAAGCAACAAATCATAAAAACTTAAAAGGGAAACATGCTGAGCAGAAGCTGCCCAGTCCCCAGTCTGGAGTGCTAAGCAGAATACAATCTTATCTGAAGCTTTTCTGTGGAAAAGATGCAAAATACTTTTATTCGTGCCATGTAATGGATTTGTTTAATATGCCTGCTCCATGAGGCTGTTAGTGTTTCAGTAGAAAGACTTGTGTTGGTCTTCAGGAGAAATAAAACTGGGATTTACAGGCTGCATTTGCTGTAGGATATGGCTGCTTTGAAAGCACATCAGCAGCTGGAACAGAAATACTAAAGCACTGTTTACCAGTGTAAAGAGTGTTCAGGTGAAGCTGCCACTTGAAGAAACCACAGGCAAGTCATAAACTTCCCAAATTTCACTATTCCTATCACATTCTCTTAAATTCAGTTAATTCCTCAGTTCTGTTGTTTCATGAGTTCTGTTCTTATTTTATATATTTATTTATTTATTAGCTTGATTTACACTGCATTTTTCTGTGCAAAGACTATTATGCTAACATTTGAAACTGCTGAGTTACATTGATAAGGCCTAATTAAAACTTGTCTTGAATTTTAATTTGATTAACTTGCAAATTTCTCATTTTCTGATCTACTGTTTATAACCCTTTTTAATTTAAGTTTTGGAAAAGGTCAATTATGAATTTTTAAAAGCCAAGAGCGTTTTAAGACTATGTAGAAAAAGACTTCGGCTGATTGAAAGTGACATAAACAAGAAAAAAATGTAATGACACTTAAATATGTGTCACACTCCATTAAATGCATAATGTGGTCTTCAGAACCCCTAGAGCCAAATAGTAGCTTAACTTGGAAATCATAATTCAAAGTGTCCATTTGATCTTCCAAAGTAATTATTATAATTTTTTAGGGTTTTTTTGGAGGGAGGCAGGAACTCTGTGCTTTGTTCATGCTGAGGCAGAGCAGTACAGACCTGTTCAGTGCCTTTTTGCATCTCTTCCGAGAGAAAATTAGAATACTAAATATCATTAAAAGACACATTTGTTACAATTCACTTCAAATGCATTGTCTTGTGTGTTATAGCTTATTTTAGTGTTGTGTTAATCTGAGATTCTCTATTTCTGACAGAGGATGAGGCTAGGGGAGACACAGCAATTCAGTCTGCCTTCTCCCATAAATGTCACTCCTTTTATTCTTCCTCATAATGGAGATTTAATCCTCCTTTGTCAACTGGTGAATAATCACAACATCATAAATACAAATTTTATCATCTTGAAAGTGCAAGAAGAGGCATAAACATGCTGTGAATGTGCTTTTGCCTGTCCTGACAGAAATCAAATGCCTACAGGATTTTGCTTGGCGTCTTCAACTCCCATAAAAAGAAACTCAGGCTGTTGGGACCACTGGAAAGATCTACTTTGTAGCTTCCTTTTTTTCATGCCCAACTGTCATTGTAGGACACGAAAGAAAGATGAGAGACTCCAAATATTTCAGAAGGCAAAGAGCATAGAAAAAAGGCTTTATTGTCTAATTCTTACTACCTTTTATAAGGTGTTCCAATACAGCCCGAATATGATTGGTGAATAGGAACGACACCTCTCTAATCCCGTTGGTTAAACCAGAGAAACAGCAAAAACACCACCTGGAGAAAGATTGTTTTGAGAAAGGAGAGTTGTGTGCCAAGATTGTTTTGAGAAGAAGCTTTTTTGAGAATTTGTTCCTTGGGAAAAAGTTAGCAGCGGCTAGCAGGCTAAAATCTCTCAGACCCAGAAGTATCAGGCCCACTCGTGTTTTTATTGCAGGCTATCATGGCTCAGCTGCCCCAGGAGGAGAAGGCAAAGATTGCTGAGCAGGTGGAGATATTCCACCAAGAAAAGAGCAAGCTGGATGCGGAGGTGGCCAAGTGGGATGACAGTGGCAATGACATCATTGTGCTGGCCAAGCAGATGTGCATGATTATGATGGAAATGACAGATTTCACCAGGTAAGGACAAAAAAACCCCAGCTGAGGAGCTCAGATGTACCACATCTTCTCTTTTCAGCTTGCTTTGTACCCTTTTGAGATGATTTGCTGTGGTTTTTGGGGATGCAAAGCCAAGGAACGCTCATCCTGTACACTGCCTTGGGTGTTTGTCCAAATGAGATTAATCACATGAAGTTTTTGTGCTATTTACAAGTCTCTTTTATTTGCAGATCATTTTGTATTTCAGCAGAAAAGTTAGTCTGTGACCTTACAGACACTCCAGTGACATTTCGTTTAGTACCCATCTAAATGCATGTGCCTCTCTGAACTTTCAACATTTCAGCACAATTTGTGTCAATCAAAAATAATGGCAAAACTATTTATACCATTTGAACGCTGAACTTCCTTCCAAAAAAAAATCCCAAATGAAATGAAACTGGTTTGATCTATTGCTTCATTGGAGTCTGTCAGTAACGATTTTTTTTTTTTCTTTCATTTCTTTTCTCTTTTGATGTCTTGTTCTTCTCTAATTGCAGAGTGTCCAAAGGCCATTCATTAATGATACAATGTAAACAGAATTATTGTCTTTAACTATGGTCGTATTGTTAATCACACCAGGGAGAACGGTTTACAAGATTCTTTGAATTCCAGATCACTGTAGTAAATTAAATTTTGTTCAGTGTTTATTTTTAAAGTGGGTTCAAAAGTTTAAATGGTATTTATCAAAATGTGATTACACAAAAAAGTATGAAAAATCTTCCTGGTTTTCTTCAGGATTAAAATCAGACATCCATTTATTCATCTCTTTTTGTTGCCCCATCCCTGGCAGTGTTCGAGATCAGTTGGTTGGGGCTTGCAGCAACCTAGGATAGTGGCAGGGGTGGAACTGGATGGAGAGGATATTTTGCAGAATTCCGTGTTACTTTTCTTGTCTTGGTGTCTCTGATCCTTCTGCCAGCAAAAAAACAGAGTGAAATCTGCCCAAACAGTGTCACTGTATAATGGAAGGATGAAATGATGGCCTAAAGCAACAGCCCAGAATATGCACAGTCTCTGCAACCCCCTGGACAACCTTTGATATATTGAACGTGAAATTGAAAGTTTTATAATTATATTTTCTAGCATCAAAAGAACAAAACTAATTTCAGAATGAGATAAAAACTACTGACACATTTGAAGTAAATAAAAAAAGAAATCAAAGTGCACCTCTGTCTGCATCAGATTCAATAACAAGTTGTTTAATGTATTCCATTAAAACAGAAACAAGCCTTTCACACCTTTTTGGTTGGCTGTAACCTCAGCAGTGTTAGAATAAAATAATTTTTCAAATGCATGGAGTTTGTGACAGTTAGAGCTGCGCATGTAATTAATGTAGAAGCACACGAGGTCACCAAGGAGTATTTTTGCTGCAGTTTAAGTTCACCAGAAGTGGGATAGTTGTATTTCATCTGTTTAAGGTGGTAATGAAAGTCTGGAAAGAATATTAAAACAGAAATATGTTTCAGCGTGTTATTCTTGCTATTTTAGGAAAAAAAATCCAAAAATAATGCAATATTGTGCTTAGAAAAAAATGCTTTCTGTTTCATTAAAAAAAAATGTTTGATCATATTGTGATTTTCCACATTAAAAAAAAATGGAAAATGAACTCACAGCTGAGACTTTCTCAGGAGCAGCAGCAATTTTATTGGTAAAAGCAGGATTAAAGTTTTGAGTCTGAAGCAAACTCAGGAAAGTCTGTGGACACCTTTTGTCTTAATACATCTTGGTAGCTTTCATGACTAAAACCAGAATTTTGTGCATCATCTTAAAAATATAGTGAAAGATCAGGCTTAAAGCTACTTATACCTGGTTTAATTGTAACATTCAAGTGTGTAACATAATGATTATGCTTCACCTCTCTTTATTTTCCAACAAAAAAATCTACCAAAAAAAGCTTTTCTAAAATGTGTCATTCTTGCCCTCGACGTGATGGGCTGAGCATTTAGCACTGGCTTGGGAATCACATAATTTTGAAATAGTTGTGTATTCCAGGAACAACATTGGCTTAATGAGCACTTAAAAATGCATCTACTACTAAGTACAGCTCATGTGCTTGAAGGCACCATCGGACTAAATTGCCAGTTAGGCATTTTGTGAAGGAGAGGAAATACAGCAGGCAGATTTCTTAATCAAGCTGTACTATAAAGTACTTAAAAGGCAAACTTGTAATAAATTAAGAAGACATTTGTGTTGCTATTTTAAAATCGAGCACTGAACAGGGTCACTGAAACTGTTGCAGTTTGGTGATTTGTTGGGACTGTGGGTAATTGTCTTGTGTTTCACAGAGGGAAAGGCCCCCTGAAGAACACATCCGATGTCATTAATGCAGCCAAGAAGATTGCAGAGGCAGGATCCAGGATGGACAAACTGGCACGGGCAGTAGCTGATCAGGTAGCCCCAAAATGAGCTGAAATACAACGTGACCTCAATGGATGAGTTGCCTTTTGCAGGAAAAGTTTGTCTTACCAGAAAATTACCTGTTGGGGGTCTGGATCCTGATCTTCACATTGGATAGAAGTTGGTTCTTCTAGACCCATCAGCAGAACAGGAGACTCATAAATGAGAACAGGAGAGTTTTGCAGAACAGGAAAGTCATAAATGGGTCTCTCCAAAGATCAGAAATGCCTGACTTGTTCCCCAGCCTCGCTTGTGGGCCTGTTTGAATTAGACAGAGACTTGTTCAGGTTGGAAAAGACCTGTGAGGTCATCATATCCAAAATATATTTGCTGTTAAAAAAGCAAGTAGGGATTTAGATGCTCCTTTCCCCTTGCCTGGGAATCCTTAGATTCTTTTCAGCTCATTCTTCCAGCAATTTCCCCTTGATTTGGCACTTTACTCCTTCAAGGTTCTCTGACTCCCTATTTTCTGGTTTGCCTCAGTGTGTTGTGCATTTTGTGGGGTCTGTGTCCTCACTTCCTTTACCAAATTCATATCACAGCTGGGCAGATGACCTTGCTGTGTATATATTTTCAGCTAGGATTATGTATTTATCTGGAGAGCATAATATTAAAAGTCAAGAGCCAAATTTCAAATCCAGCTCCTACATAGCTAATTTTAAATTCAGGCAAATTAAATGTCTATTTTTCCCTTTGTAAATTCCCAGTAAATTCTTTCATTTCATTGTCATCTAGAGAAAACTTGCTGGAAGTGGGAACTGGTAACTTCCTTGCCTCTAGTCTTTCTCTTCAAAATAAGAATGTCATTTTCTTCTTCAAGTAAGAGTGATAGTGTGTAACACACCCTGCCATAGAATATGGGCCAGAGTGGCAAAAACCCCAAAGCTGCCCATTTTACTGTGACCTCAGAAATGCTGGGTTTAGGTCTTCAGCAGCAGCAGCAAGCATGTTTCCTGGGGTTAACCCATTCCAGTCTTTCAAATGTAGCATCTGTTCATTTTAACACAAGAAAGAAGAAATCCATCTGTCAGCTGATGAAATTCCTAGTCTGCAGTATTTGCAGAGGTGGAATATTTTAAAGAAAGAAACAGAAGGAGACTTGTTATGCTTAGAATGCCTTGACTTGAGTCACATTTTAAATTTCAGAGGATTTTAACCCTAATAATAAATGGTGAAATTGTTTTGAGAATGAACTATTTGTTTTAATGCTGGCACTTAATGATATTTTACAGAACTCTAGAGACTCTCATGCAATATAAACTTTTGTGGACAGTTGCATTTTTAATTATTCCAATGAGAAAGCCCTCACATTTTTTTCACTCCAAGGTATTTATATTTAAAGCCTTAACAACTCCGCAGAAGTATTGCTTTAAATTCATCCTTTCAATTTATAGACACCAAGAAGTGGGTAAATATTTGTATATTAAATTGGCACCAGTAGGGAGAAGAGGTCTTTTAGGGATTAATGCCTGAAAGGTGTGGCAACTCTCTGAGGAAGAGCAGCTCTATGGGAGCCACAGTGAAGCTCCAGCTTTGTTTATTATTAAAGGGTGAGAAAAAAAGCCAAGTGACTCCTTTTCGGGTTATAGACAAGAATATATCCAACTACTTCACCATGAGCACATTCCTTGCCAGCATTAGCTGCTGGGGCCAGAGCAGTGATCTCAAGGTAGGAGCTGTAATGTTGTTGACTCATGTGCATTTAATTCCATCAGTTTTCCTTGAAATGCTCTGAAAATATATATATTTTTAATTGACCATAAACTCTGTAAAGTGATAAAAAGGGACATTTGGAATCTTTGTTCCCCAAGCTATGCAGGAACATTGTCAGTCAGACTTTGCTGGGTAGCCCCAAAGAGTATTTATTGGAGACACGCTGTTAGCAGTGGGTCCTTTCAGCTGTGTTTCATCAGAGTGAATTACTGAGGTCTGTTCTCCTGAGGCAAGACTCTGAATATTAACTACAAGGCTGTTGTTTGTTATGCTGTTGATATTGTGAGGGATGATGCAGTTTCTATTAAGAGTCCCAGAGACTATGAATAAATTGTACTGGGGCCCTTTCTAGTTCTATTGATTATGAAACCCTCAGAGCATCCAGCACATTTGACCCAGTCTAATCCTCTGAATGGTTGAACAAATTCCAGGGGAGCTGCCAGGCAGAGAAGAGCTGGCATTAGAGTGGGGGGAACCACTCAGAACAGGGTTTATATGGACATTAACTGGTCCATATTGGATGGTAACTTGGACGTCCAGCAGGCAACCTGGAGTTTTAAGTTAAACCTGGTTTTTTGGCTGCTCAGTACAATTCCATAAATTAATGCAGAGCGTAATTTAAAATTATGATTTTCATAATGCTGATAAAGAGGTTTCTCATTTTTCAGAAAGGCAGAGTGCATCTTTAAGTTGCAACTCATAAATCTTGAGTTAAATGAAAGGTAGAGTTTGAATTTTCACATTTTATCTAGCACCTCACCTTCGTAAAGACGAAGTGGAATAGATCCACCTAATACACACACGCTGCCACTATCTGATTACCTGTCTCTAATCTCATGAGCTCAGCTCCATCTAATGAGTGTTTGTGTTGTCTGCAGTGCCCAGACTCAGCCTGCAAGCAGGACCTGCTGGCCTACCTGCAGCGCATTGCCCTGTACTGCCACCAGCTCAATATCTGCAGCAAAGTGAAGGCAGAAGTTCAGAACCTGGGAGGAGAACTCATTGTATCAGGGGTAAGCTGGGATTTGAGTTTAGCCATTTGTTTCCATTGTAGCACTTGAAAGGGAGCATTTTTGGTTGCAATAATGTACAAAACAAAAATCCACTGATTCATAAGCAAGTTGTTTTTTAAAAAATTCTATCACCATTATTCCAGGCCTTACAATAACTTGTGTAGAGCAATTTGATTTTCCAATTACCCTTTGTTTATACTAACCTTGTAGAATCTTCGTTCTTCCAAAAGAAAAGTAATTTCGTAGCATAGAAAATCATTGCCAAGCTATGAATATTATAATTATTTGGAGCTTTTGTATATTTGCTCATTATAAATCTTCTTTCCTTTGTTAGTACTGGTAATTTCCTTCTTCTGTGCAGAAGCCAACTCTGTATGAAGTGCATATTGTTAAGATGGTGATGACTAATGGGATTCATTCACTCAGGTTCCAATGCACACTAGGTTTAGGAAAAGACTCTGGAAGGCCAGCAAAATATTTTACATTTTGATGCATATGCTGTTTTCAAGTACTATTGCAAGCACAGTGATTATATACTCTAATACCACCCAGTTATTTCAGTTATTTTCAGTGAACACTACAAACTTCTTACACACAACCTTTTGTAGAAATAAAGACAGGCAGCAGTAATATTATAAGCAATGAAGTTTTTTACATTTTTTAAATTTTTTTTTTCCTTCTCCTGTGTTGGCCTTTGAGCCTCTGGGAGCACGCTAGAACCGAGAAGCAGCAATGACTGCTCTTCATGATTTTGTTTTTTCTTTCACACTAGTTTAGCCCCATGACACCTTTGTTACCCTTCAACTCAAGTACAGACCATATGTATGTAAATTTGTAACATATTCCACTCTCCTGAGTGTTTTCAAAATGATAATGATTTGTGAGACCCAAAAAAAAAAAAAAACCCAAATTGTTTCCAAACGTGGTTTTGAAAAAGCACCCTTTCATTGTTTAAGCCCAATCAAGTATGAAGATTATTAGGACAACAAACTTGTGCCCTTCATTCCATCCATTAGATTCCCCAGTGGCATCACTGGCCTTCCTCAAACATATCAGAAGTCACAGAAAGTGTTCTCAGTCACATAACATTTTTAGGGTTTTTTTTGCAAAGCACTATAGAAGGTCTTAAACATTTGCCAGGCTTTCTTGGATCAGGCATTCTGAAGTCATGTACACAATCCTAAAGGGAGCTGCTTAAAGGTTCCTGTATCTGTCCTGCAATTGGTCTTCACTTCTTGACGTATGTACGTATGTAATTTTAATACCTTGATCTTCCCACAGCAATGAAAAGATCCTCTTCCATTTTCCTGACACCAACGGCGTGATCTGTCCTTGTGTCACTGACAGCTATGCTGCATCGTAATTGCTATGATCTTTTCTTACCTCCTGCCATCTGGGTCCAGCCTTCCATCCCCATCCAGTTGTCATGTTCATCTCTCTGAAACAATTCCCCGACTCAGTGCTTTCTCCCGGCTTGGCTTTTGTGGTTGTGTGTGTTTCTTTTTTCGAGTCTCTTTATTCAGTGTTTTGTGGATGCTGAATAAGCCATTGTGAACCTTGCGCATCCCCTCGTCCCTGGAACATCCCCATCCGTTGTGGATTTATAAGTGGCCAAACCGCTTGAGTTCATCATTCCAGTCTGGCATTGTTGGCACCCGCTGCTTCCCAGGCTCCATCACCATTGTGTCTCTGTTTGGTGGGGGTTTCACAGTCAGTCTCAAAGGCAAAATGAGCTCCAACCACGGAAATTGTTTGGGTCTGTTCCAAGGACTCGGTAAAACTGACCTACAGAAAATTTGGAGATTGCCCAGCTTGCTTCTTCTGCTGGTGCTCTGAGCAGGAGGAGGTGTAGTGAGTTGAACTCCTGTGCATCCCTTTGTGAGAGCATTATCTTGTGGTCTGAGGTGACCCAGTCAGTGCAGAGCTTTCCTGACAGTGTTTTCTGAGCTGTTGGTCTTCAGGGTGCTGGGTACTGTATGCTCCTTTGCTATCCAGAGGTCTGGTATCCAAGTGCACATCCACATCTGCTTGTCTACTTGCTGCTTCTGCTTCCATCTTCTTCTTCATCCTCTCTTGGATAGCCAACTACAAATAAACAGTATTTTATTTATACTAAAATGAAATACCATTATTTGGCAACTTGCATACAGTACATTGTTGGAAGGACTAGAGAATTCCAGAACTCAAGCTTCCCAACCTATGACTACAGAAGTAAGTTTCTGTGATTGTGCTATATGGAAGTGTTTTGATGTAAATATCAAGCACCATGACAATTATTACAATATTGTAATTTACTACTGTGTTTACGAAGGACCACGAGACAATTCAGATCGATCCAAAAGACAACTTGTGATTCAGAACTGTTATGGGGAGCAGGATGTCTGCTTGAATTTTTTCATTATTAAGAATATTAATCAATATTTATAAATGAAATGAATGTATGCATATGTATGTTTGAATCTTTGTGTGGGTGTATGAATATTTATATATAAAGGAAAGAGACATAAAACCAATTAAAAGCTAAAAGACAGATGAAAGCCACCCCACAGTTCTTACAGTTTTGTTAGAGAAAAATATGTTGCAACAACTTCAAAAATACTGTGTACATAACATTTAATGTGCCGTATGTCTTTTGATGAAACTTCTATTTCTTTTTTTTTCCCCCAAGATTCAGTAGTTCAGTCTGGTTTACCTCTGAAAATAAGCATAAAGCTGATCTTGTTTGCTTTTTCCTCTATAGATTGATATGATTCTAGCATAGCATATGAAGGGTCCTTTTTGGCATCAGTGACTTTGCTGCAAATAGGAAAACAGATCAAAAAGTAAGAAAATGTCACAGTCCTGAATTGTAAATTATTTCAGTAAAGAACCCGCTGTTGTTTTCCCTTTTCTTTCTCCCGTTCCTTTTCCCCTCTGCTTTTTTCTCCTTTGATCTTTCCCATCAGACTCCTTCCATGCAGATAGCAGAACTATTTTTACCAGTTAAGTAAGACCTGGCAATTGGGAGTTAGCACACATCAGCTAATTCCTCGTTAAAATTGAGAGGGTGAAGACAATCTAGACTGTCTGTTGACTTGGCCCTTTATGTTCCAAGGTGAGACTCTTAATTCCTGATTCCAAAAGGAGTTTTGGAAAGTAAAATAAGGAAAAACCCTGATACCAGTTCTTCAGTGAGGAGCCCTGGAAACCCAAAAGAGATTGCAAGGAAGAAAATAAGGAAAAATGGTGAGGAGGATATTAGATAAAGGCAAAAAGAAATTAATATCAAAAATTGCAGAAGATTAAAAAAATATTTCTAACTGTGTAGATGATAGCCTTGTTCTAATAAAACTCTCTTTGACCTTGGTCCATAAACAGATATACATTTCTGTAATTTTAGATTTCAGTATTCAATTTCTCGTTCCCCTCTGAGAATAAACAACCTCCTTTAATGAAATTACAGAGTAAAAGCACTTCAAAATAATTTGCTTTGTCTCTTGCTTTGGTTTATTTAAGGTAATGCATATTTGCTTCATAATCACTTGCAGTATTGTATTGGAATGAATCCTCTGAGGTGCTGAGAGTACACTGCTCTCAGTGAAGTAAATCCCATTTACATATACTTAGCTCTTGCTGATGGCCTTGCTTTTTTGTGAGAGCTACTTTTGTTCAATAGAGTTGCTTTTAATGATGTTTCTTATTTGGATAAAAAAATCAGACTTCTGACTCTAGGGCTGCTTTATTTTTCTAGCATTTCTGTCTGCCTCTTGTTAGCAAGAGAATTACAATAAAACAAATCTATATATTAATTTCCTATTCTAGAATAAATATCCACTTGTTCCATTTACTGCAGCTCAGAAGCTGCTCAGCTCATTTACCTACTATCCATTTAGGGTGTGAGCTTGCATTTTTAAAAGTTTTTGTTTATGTTAGTAGATTTGCTACGGTTTTTCCTGTAGGATTAGATAGAGGAGAATTTAAAAAAATCCCTTATCCAAGGCAGCTCCTTATCATGTTCAGGTTTGATTTAGAGCCCTACAGATGAAATCAGCTGTATTATCAGAAAATTTGCCAGAGTCTTAGACTTCTGAACCAGACAGATATGCAGTGTCATACAGAGTAGCAGCCACGTGTCTTTGAACACTGTCCCAAAGTATGGAATCAACAGCTAAAGCACATTCCAAACACACACTTTAGCTGGATCCAGTTCCCAGTTATTTTCTATGTCCTGTTTATCTTAACATAATAGGCTCAGCTGTGATACTCTGAGAAGGATTCCTGTATTCTGTGGAAGATGCAAGACAGTATAGTTAAGATTGTGAGTTTATCAAGGAGTTCTTCCCTGGTGAGTTGATGTGAGGAGTTTAGCAGGAACAGGAAGGTGAAAGGGCTGGAGCCACCCCATTAATTTTGGGTAGGACATGATGAAAATTGACATAACACCTGGGCTGGGAGGGTGGATACATAAAAGTATGAACAAATAAAAATATACTGCAAAATAATTATATGTTTATTTGTGATCAGTGATCAGATTAGGGTAACCAGAAAGAGCCAGTCCTCATCAAATATGACTGAGCCTCATTATTTATCAGAGAATAACAGTGAGCATCCAGCAGTTATTTCAGATGAGCTCATCAGCAGGTTCCCTATCAATTCTGCCTATGGATCTTACATCTAATAAAAATGGCTTAAATGTCCTACTTTTCTTTTAATTAAGGCTGAATCACTCTAAACTACGTCGTACTGTAAAAGCAAGTTGGTGTCGTGTGGGCAGTAAAGTATCAAGTTACTACGTATTAATTCTATAGATTCAAAGAAAAATCAGGTAGTTTGAAGTTCACCTGTTATTAAAAGTGAGTAAGGCAATCTTTCACTGAATTTGGATTAAGAGCAGTTACTTAAGAGCCACTGATGTGGTGTTTCATTTCCCTGAAACTGAAAGCGTTTCTAGAGTGTTTTCCTTTGTTTTAAAGTTGGCAATCAGAGAGAACTTTTGCATTTAAAATGCTTAAGAGAATGGAAATAGTGTTGATTTGGAGTTTGCAAAACAGAGCAATTTAATTCTCCTGAACCAGGCAAGAACTGAGGATTATGTGAAAGAAAGGTTCCTGAAGGGAGAGCTGGCAAATTGACAAAACTGCTGAGTTCCTTCTCGTCAAGATTCTCAGGAGTGCAGAAAGGTTACTCAGCTAGCGCCACAATGAGTTGTGCTGTAAACTCATAACAGAAATGGAACAAAATGGAACAAGGCTCACAAATCTTTGTCTCTAAATGGTAGAGAAGTCAGTAAGGAGTTGGCTGCATGGTCACACTCAGAGAGTGGTAGTGAAGGGCTCACTGTCCAAGTGGACACCAGGGATGAGTGTGCTCCTCAGGGGCTGATGGTGGGACCGGCACTGTTTAACATCTTTGTCACTGGCATGGACTGTGGGACCAAGTGCGCCCTCAGCAAGTTTTGTGACAGCACTGAGCTGTGTGGTGACACTCAGAGGTGAGGGAGGCCATCCAGAGGGGCCTGCACAGACTGGAGAGGGAGGTCTGGAAAGACCTGGTGAAGTTCAGCAAGGCCAAGTGCAGGGTGCTGCAGCTGGGACAGGGCAATCCCTGACACAAACAGAGGCTGGGAGGAGAATGGACTGAGGGCAGAGCTGAGAAGAAGAGCTGGGGGGTGTTGGTTGATGAAAAGCTCCACATGACCCAGCAGTGTGCAGCCCAGAAACCACACATTCCCTGAGCTGCATGCAAAGCTCTGTGGGCTGCCAGGGACAGAGGGGATTCTCCCCATCTCCCAGGCAACCAGCCACACTGTAAGAGGACAAGTCCTAAGCTGTGCCAGAGGAGGTTTAGGTTGGACATTAGGAGAGATACCTTCATAGAAAAGGTGATTAGACATTGGAATGGGCTGCCCACATGTGGTGGAGTCACAACCCCTGGAGGTGTTTAAGGAAAGACTGAGCAAGGCACTCAGTGCCATGGTGGTGCTGAGTCATAGGATGGACTCAATGAGCTCAGAGGTCTTTTCTAACACAGCTGATTCTGTAATTCTGTGGAAGCAAAGGGTAAAGAACAGCAATAAAGAAATAATAAGGAAGTAAGCCAAAGAAATAGGAAATATAAAATGTTCAGCTGAAGAAAGTCAAACCAAAAGCAAGAGAAGAGTGTGAAATCAAAGAATTGCAGTGTTGGGAAAGAACTTAGATGAAGTTAAGATCACAAAGTTGGTTAAACTCCACAATGATCTCTGTTTCCTAATATAACAAGCAGGGAGAGAAAATAAAAAACTCAGGGTCTTTGTTCTAACATTGTGAAAAGACAGCTTCCAGGACAGGAAGGCTGGGGCTGGGCTGTGAAAGTGAGACCTTGATCTACACTGTGTGCTCATGTCATCTGCTTTGAGAGACATTAAAGACATGAAAAACACAGAAAGATGTTTTAACTGGACAGTTGGGGTTGGAGATATATTTAAGTAACCTCTGCATAAGTGTGTGAATGTGTGCAGAGCTGTTGATACATGTGAGGGTGAAATACAGCCATTGTAAGTGTGCTCGGTTCCAAAATATATGGCTATTTGAAGTATATATACTTATATACTGTATGTACTTATACAGGTTTAGATAAACCTCTATCTGGAACAAATTTATTTGAACTGACTAATTTAGGAGTCTCCAACTCCTGCTGGCACAGAATGTCCCTCAGTACACTGTCCATGAAGGGACTGATCATGTGGTAATGTAAAAAATTTATCATCCTGACACTGAGTCAATTTACTACTCCTAAAGGACAAAGGCACCAGTGAGTTATGCAGGTTAATCAAAATGAGTGCTGATAAAATCCCTCATGGTCATATATTCATTATATATTATATATTTTATGGAAGCTCTGTCTTAGGGCTTTCTCCAAGTTAAAACAGAGAAGAATTCCTAATTATCCTGTGAAATATCTTAAAGATGAATTAAAAAAAGGAGGCATAAATAGATGTACCTGTAGTGGCTCCAAAGCCATTTTTAATACCCCAAATATTTGACAATAATAGGAATTGAGTTCATGATATGTAGCTTACTTTTGCACCCCAGTAAGGGCACCGTGGACGATTAGCTCAGAGAGTTTATGCAGTTGGCTGCCTTGGAGGGATTCAAGCCTGGAGTAGACAGTGTAGCAGCTGAGAAGATCTACTGTTGATAATCAACTCATTTCAAGTTAAAAGTTACACAAGAGTCCTTCAGAGGTGTCTTTTAGGTGACATTTGTGCAGCGTTTTGATTCAGCCAAGTGAAAGATCCTGCAGGATCTTGTTCCTGTGTCAGGGAGCTCACAGGCTTTTGCCTTTGTAAAAGGTGCTGGATTGGATGGTAGTGCATACCCTGAGCTTTGGGCATCAGGGGGATCATAACTGTGATCCACAGAAAAAATTGTGCAGAAGCCTCTGGAAAGGTTAATATATTTTTATTAGTGTATGGCTGTTCCTGCAGAGAGGGTGAATGGTGGCAGACAGAGTTTATGTAAGGAAAAGCAGATTAACAAGGCTCAAGACACAACTGAAAAATCCAACAAGAAAATTTTTTTTGTGCAATAATTTTGGTTCTTTTGAAGCTCCATTTTTTTTAATATATAAGGCTATTTTTAGGACTAAGAAAACACCTCACTTTATATGAATGCATGTATAAACACACATAAATATGAAACGATATATCCTGCATAAATGGAAAGATGTTATCTAGAATTTAATTTGCAAAGCAAAATTACACTGCACTTGTCTTCATTAGAATATATTCATAGAGACAAGAAGCACACACACCATCTATATGTCTGCATTCAGTAGGTTTAAATTTAGACAGGTCAGACTTTTATCCTTATTAAGAAGCATTTTGGCTCCAGGGAACATGCTCTTGTGCTTTATCAAGTCACTAATATTCATGCAATTTGTGAAGATTAAATTTATTGAAATTTCTCATTAGAACAATTTTCTGCAAAGAAAAGCATTTCTGATACCAAACATTAAGCCATTTAATTCCTTGAAAACAGTGTAAAAATGTTAAAAATTCAAGACTGAGGCTTGAAACAAATATGACCATAGGAAAAGGTTAGAGAATTAAAGGAAATACTATTGTATGTGCTTCATTACATCCTGCATTTGTTTTAAAAATTGTAGCCACTCAAAAATTCAACAGTAGTTACAGCTTCAACTTCAGCCTGTTTTCCTATTCGAGGCCATGCTGAAGGAGCTGGGAAGAAAATGGGAATATAATGGCTTTGTGAGACACAAATTACACCAGCCCTGAGATAATTAGCAGGGCTCAAAGACCATTTAGCACACCCTAAGATATGGTCCCAAAGGATTATTCCTGCAAGAATTACTCTAAAGAAGGAGAGAACCTTGGTGCTATCTTATGTTCACTTGTTTTCCTGTCTTATTGCCTTTAAACGAGATGGTTTGGGACCAAGCGTCACCATTTTGTATTAAATAAGAATTCCTTTCCCCTGGGGCATTCTCAGTTGGCCTCCCTAATGCACAGCATAGATTTGCTAATAGGTTCATCCCAAAGCCATAAATGAAAATGAGGTTTGTTTCTTGCACATGGAATTACAGGGACTGGATTTCCATAATGATAGGTTTAACCCATAATAGGAGATTTTGGATTGTGTTTCTTCTACAGAAGTACACCCTGTAGCTCTTGCAATTATTTAACTTTTTGACTTGGAAAGTGATGACACTAAATCCCACTTCTAAAAGTACTATCAGATACTTCTGCAGATATTAAAAGAATAACAACTAAAGTTCAGACACATCAGTTACTTTGACTGTAATTGTATTTCTTGACAACCAGAGTTGCAGAAGAGTAACACACACACATAGAACTATTCACAGAAAAGAAGATGGGCCCTCAAGGGAAAACATCAGCAGGTTTTTCCAGCTTGAGCAAAATCAACTGCAAATACTGAACAGAACAGCTTACAACAAAGTTTTTAATAAAATCCACAAAAGAGATGTGTTTCCATTAAATGAGGGAGGTCATAATGGCCTTCAGGGAGAGAGCTAGCTGAGTGAGGAAGGTTAAAAGTAGTCTTAGTATCTTTAACCTCTGAAATATTTTCTTCCACACTTGGGACATATTATTATTAATATTATTATTTATGTACCTCATGGAAGCAAAAGAAGAATAATTCTGTTATCACATCTAATCTTACATGATAGATAAGCAGCTGCTTCAACAAGAAGTTTTGTATAATGTAATTAAGACATTGATGTGGAGTCAAAGTAAAAAGCTATCCAGTATCAGAAAAATCAATCCTAACCTCTTACTGTTAGATATTCTCAAAAGCTTTCTTTTAACATCAGTTCTTTCTGATTCTGACTAATACATCGTCAAAACCTTGTGAACTGGGTTACCAGGTAGGTAATAGTATGTCTAGAAACTGAGATGAAGTATACAAGTAATGTGTCCTAAATCTCATCAAAGACCAAATTAGAATTCTGTAGAACTGGATTAGAGCATCAATATCTGAGCCAAAAGACTGCAGAAACATTTTCATCCCCTTCTTATACCTGCAACTGGGTTCAACATTTCCATTGTCAAAAAGTGAGAGAAGTTCCAGCTTCACTCAGTGTCAGGTAGGATGTTCCGTATTTCATCATTCCTTAACCATGACAGATAACGTACAAAAAGGATTTTCCCACTTATCCATCATGCTGATGGCTGCAGCAGCTGGCCCTCCTTGGGTCAGAGGTGTGTCTGTGTTAAGCTCTCAGACTTTTATGATATGTGTCACTTTGGCATTTTTACATGGCCTTTTCCAGCTCTTGTTTCAATTCTTTACAGTCCATCCTTTTTTACCTTCTGTGTCTGTGCTAGTCTGAGGACATATTCTGCAGGGTTGGTTCTCTCTGCTCGAACTTCACAGACAGCACCCAGAGGTGCCTGTGTGGTGCCTGCCTTTCCCACCACGTGTTCATCCTTTTAAGCAAGAGAGAAAGCACATTGGGATTTTTTTTTTCCATCAGATCTTGGAGGTCAACTAAACATGGATCCCTATTTTAGGTTGATTTCTGGTGCCTGGGTGCAAGTGATTAAATCAATTACTTCACCAGCATTTACACAGTTTTCTTCTTCTGTTAGGCTTAACTTGCATCCCTTAAAAAAAATTTGATATTAAAGTCTTCATTTACTGTCTCTTTGCATTTCCATGCATTCATTTAATTAATCTTAATTGTGTTCCTTGGAGCATTTGGAAGATTTCTGCACTTCCTTGAATGTATATACATTTTAAAAATGCTTTCATGAGGTGTATTCCTTCTCTGGTTTTATTCAGTAACGTGTTAAGGTCTGTCTGCACAGTTCAGTCTTAACTTTGCTCTTCACTTAATATTCTCTTTATCAACTACAGATATCATACTAAGCAGGTCAAAACAAGATTTCAAATTTAAGTAGTACTAGCCCCAAAATACTATCTGGGATATAATCTGCCACTCAATCTATTGAACTGTTTATATCACATTATCATGGTGGAATATTCCATATTTCTCCATATTTCTTATCTTTTTACTGGAGCATATCCTTGGCCATATTCAGTCTTCCAGAATTTAATTGTGCTTATTCCATATGTTTCATCCCAATAAAAGGCAATTTAACTCTTTATCTCTCTAAACTCTGTTTTTAGAAGATCTTAAAACTGCTGTTACATGTGTAATTTTTCTGATATTTAAGGTTTTAGCCTCTGAACATCCTTCTCTTTCTCAGAAGGAGCAACCTCACATAGGCTTCATCAGGTCTGGTGGTCACAGGAGTTCGAAATAAGTTCCTACTTTATTTGGCAAAAACAACTGTGGTGCAGTAGTCAAGCCATAGGTTACCTAAGTTACGAATTCACTGAATACTGCTTGGTACTTTTTACCATAAAAGCCTTTAAAAATTGGATTTTTCTTTTCTCTTTAGCAGGCCATTAGACATAAATATTAATAAGAAGTCAATGCAAGACAGGCGACCAGAGGAGGTTTTCCTCCTCTCTGTCTTCAAACGTGCAAATAGTTTGTAATCAAGAGATGATGTACAGAGAAAACAGTTAAATTATGAACAGCACTATCATCACTTAGCATTCCTCAGCTGCAGCCTAGTTTTGCATTGTGTTCCTGCAGTTACATCTCATCTCTAACAGCCACAATAACTCTTCATTTCGCCCACTGGGCACCCATTTGTTGAGTTTTTAATTCCACAAATGCACTGCTTTAAAGCAACATCTGCAAATACTGCAGGATCACCACAATGATAAAAGCTTTGAAGGTTAGGAAGGAAAATGCTTGACTGTTATTAGGTGGAGTGACTGGAACTAGACATGAGTCACACACTTCCTTTTTTCAGCAGAAGGAAAGGAGAGAACACACTGACAGAGCAGGGAATGCACATTAATCATTATTAAGACAGAAAAACTAATCATGATTAGATTACAATTCACATGAACCTTGTTGCACCAAAAAGCCTGAGGGAAAGCATCAATATTGGCTCCATGTGCTTATAATACATACCCTGAACAGACATTTAAGGAGTATTTATTTTTCCTCTTCCAAAAGGCAGGCTCTTACACTAACAGTCTTTACTGTCACTGAATAGTCTCCCATTCTCTAAACATTTTTATTTAATGGAGTTAAGTGTAGCAGCAGAAAAAAAATATACTATTTTTTTCAATTTTAGTCTACAGCTAGGTTATTAAGAAAATCCCAGTGGATAATATAAGCAATTATGTTTACTCCCAAACCTGCTTTTCCAGAATTTGAATGATAAAAATACAATAAAGTAGACTGAATATCCCATTTTAAGTCCTCCAATTTTAGTTTTTGGGATGTTGTTTGGAAAAAAAAAAAAAAGTGTGCCTCAGCCTGTATGGCTGTCATTGTCTAAAAATGTACATCTTTAAAAGCATCACCTCTTTGCAATTTTATTGATATTTTCTGGAACTTGAAAGTGTGCTCTGTAAATAAATGTATGCCCAGAATTTTTATACTTCCCTCACTTGTTCTTTCAGCACAGTTTGTCAGTTCTCATTTTCAATGCAAGAAAAACCATAATTCTTTCACTGACCTCCCTCATGTAGTGGTGTGGGAGGCCCAACCCTCTGGATTACTCTACTCAAGGGTCAATCCACAGGTGTGAATTGGATGTTTATCCCACATGGGGGAACACGAGAGTAATTCCTGTTGCAATCACTGGAATTTTAGCTGCTTGCACTGCTGTGGGTATTTTTGTGCAGTTTGGCTGTACAAAACCACACATAAAACAGAGTCACTTGGGAATCTATTGACCAAATTCCTGCCCAATCTGATGTCAGTCAGTGTTTAATTGGGATGGAGCTTTCTGTCCTCTCTGGTTGTCATCAAAAGATGCCAAAAAACGTTCCCCTTTTGAATTAGCAAGCGCTGTGGGGCCATCAGGCTGACCCTGTGCTGTGGGAAGGAGTGAGAGGAACCCCCAGACAGTGGGGTTACTCACCGTGGAGGAGGCCCTTGGCCAAGCATAGCTCCTTCAGCACACGTTCCCCTCTCTCCTCACCTCTACGCTACGGCGCAATATTTCTCTTGCTCTCTCTCTCACTATCTCTTTTCTGTATCTCTCGGAAATCAGACTGGAGTTCAGAGCACTTTCACTACCTTTTATGAGGTAGAGTGTGATGTCATAGATGGGGGCAGGGCTAGTCAACTTTCCACCCACCCACCCACCTGTGCTGAGGGAGCTACGCTTGAGACTGGAAGCGGTGACTCCTCAACGGTGAGTAACCTCCTGTCTCATCTATTTCTTTATAGCTCTGGGGGTGGAGGGAAGACACCTGAGAATGGGGGATTTTTTTTATAGTTTCTCTTTCTTTTTTTTTTTAAATTAACCATAGGAGTCACAGAGTTAATTGCATGTGTTGTCTTAGTCACCTGTGGAGAAGCATTTCCTCCCTGTCCAGAAGTCCCAGACTGAACTTCACCTGCAAAGCAATGGCCACATTTCTCTGTACAGGTGGTCCATTGGCTGATGGTTAAACTAATCCTTCATTGTTTATCTTGCCCTGTAAAAAGGCAGGCTCTGGTCCCCTTGAACTCAGTTGCTAAATTTCCATTAATTTAATTACAGTATTTAACTAGAGTGCTGGGCCATAATTTTCCTGAAGTTCTTTTTGATTAAAGATAGATGGTGTTATTTATATATTTATCATTATTAACTGTGGATAATGGCTGTTTATATGGGGCAAGATTTCTTTTTTTTAATGATCTCTATTACTGTTTTTATCACTTTATCCAGAATATTTATGAAGCTGTGTATTGACAATAAGCCAATTATACAGACCTTTTTCATAGATGAAATAAAATTCAAAGGTAAATTGTGGAAGACATAAAATTAAGCAGAAAATCCTGAAGAGATGTAACTCAGTCTTAACCTTTGAAATTATAAATCAAAGCATTTGATTTTTTTTTTCTTTGATAAGAACTTGAGATGGGCAGGGATGCTCCTGACTGAATTTCTTGGTGTGTTTTTTGTCTCACTACCTAAATATTACAATTTTACTTTAAAGCATTGTCTTGTTACCTATTTCCCTTGGCCCCAGGTATTACTTCTTCACTGTTTTAATATCCCTCAGCATATTAAAAAAAACAAGATGGACTACGAAGACCTTCCTTTCTTGTTCTGCCTCCTGGGTATCTATTAAAGCTGTCAAGATGTCAGAGTTCTCATACTAAAGGGCAGAAGAAGGATCATATGAAGATTTTGGGCCCTAGGGATACTGCAAATCTTGCTGTTCTTGTTCATTTAAAGCTCTTTACCAGCTTTGTGTGAGGTCTGGTCATATCCCAGGGAGAGGCTCTAAAAAGCAGCAACATGTCCTCAATAAATCAAAGACTGAGAGTGCAGTCACAGCCTTTTCAGCAGAGGGGGTTCACAGTCTGATTGATGAAGTACTTCTGTTTTCAGGTGACTAGGGGGCTTTGAGCAATTGGGTGAGGGTGCAGACCATTCTATCTTGTGGTCAGTGGCATTGTTGGGAATTGGTCCATAGTGATGGATAGATATTCCTCCCTGATGACTCAGGGATGCTCTTTGTATCAATGCACAGGATATCTAAATGGAGTTCAGGGATGGTGAGAGTCTCGTTTACAAAGCTACCTACCAAAACTTTCACAAATGGTTGCTTCCCTCCCTGTCAAAGAGAAAAATAATGACAAAGAATATAAAAAATGTCTCCCTGACAGGAGGTAGATTTTCTAGCTTTGAATAATGTGCACAAGGTGGTTTATTACTATTGTTTATTCCTTTAGTAAACCAAACACTAAAATCTCCAAATCTTCCTTTGCAAAGCCATGAACTTGCTTAGCAAATTTAGCTTCCCCAGCAAACTTTAATCTTTTCAGGAAAGGAAAAGAAAAAACAGGTTAGTCAATCTCTAATGTTTCACTGGGAAAACTTTATGGGAGTTGCTGCTCTTAAAGATGATTTGAAGTTTGTTCTTTTCACAGGGAAAGTGCTTGGAGGTAAAATTCAATTTAGATCCTAAGCACATCCTTTGCTGATGAGTTTATCAAATTGTCTTAGCACATAATTATTCTTGCATAATGCAGGAGAATTCAGTTTTTGCACAGAACTTATAAAACACAAAGGACAAGTGTAAAGTGCCCTAATCTCACTTCAATGATACAAAAGCATTTTGGTGGCACAAAGAGAGAAACTCTTTTTAAGACTGGTGTAAGTATTGGAAAAAGGGAAACAGAATTGGTGTCATTCAGTAATGATGGTGAATCAGAGACAGTGATCAGCACTGAGGGAGTATCGTGGAACTGAGATGTCAGCGGATTACTTCGAATCCAGAGAAATTTGCATTCTAAATTTATCTTGTAAGATGAGCAAATTAGCAGTTGGCTGACTTCTGTATGGTGGGGAGTTTGTTGAGGGAAAGATACTCCAAATTACATGAACTGTTGCAATAATTAACCTGAAACCTGTCTGTGCCAATTCTAATAATAAATTTTTTTGTCCAGGTAACCCCAGGCTGTGAGTTTGGCAGAACAGCTTAACATTGGGAGAATAAATAAACTAATGTTACATTTACTGAGATAATTCCCCTGTGAAATTATTTTACTGGCAGCTATGATTAAAAAAAAAAAAATATTTAAATGTCTGAAGTGCACAGATTCCTACATTTTACAGCCTAGGCTTAAGTGTGTGTTCAGTCAATTACGAAGTTTATTTAATGTTATTTACATGTACATTAAATTAAAATATTATAAGGTCTAGTCTTCAGTTTAATATGAAAACTTTTAAAGCAAATATCTGGCAATTTCTTCCAATACATGCTAATTCAAATGTGTTAAATCTTCATAAATTATTAGCAAACTGAAAGTTAATTTTTGATGCAGTGTTCTTAAAAAATTTATACTTGCAAGCACGTTGTGTATAATCATCTCAAAACAAACCCAATATATTAACTAGCCTTTTTACACCTATATATTTAAGGAAATCAACATTTAAATGACAGATTTATTCCTCAGTCATAATGGCAAAGGGTGATCAATAGTTTAATGATGTAAGATCATCTACAGGGATCAAACATGTTTTTCAGTATGATTAAAACAGCTATGTGAAATTCCCAATTTTTCTCTATTTGCCAGGCTGGTTTCTCTTACAAGTTGAATTAAAATTTTGTGGGTTGATTCTTACCTTCTTTTTCTCTGTGAGAAGTGAGGGAGAGCTGTGAAATGCACCATCTGTTCCCAAACCATGTCAGCTGGCAAAGAGATGCTTCTCCCCCTGCCCTTTCTCACTGCAGTTTTGGGCTGGTTTAACACCATTGCCTCAACACGGATTGTGTGGATTTAATCTTGTTTAAGCAGAAGTCACAATGACAGTGCACAGCATTCTAGAGGACTCTTCATGTTGATTTAAATTGCAGCCCTTTTAAACCTCGACCTCAGCTTGTTTGAATTTACAACACAAATGCTACACTTGAACTGAGTGTAGGGGAAGGAGGAAACCAAGACTGCCTTAACACCCTGGACTTTCTGATCCTGGGACAGTTGCACTCAAAGCCTTTAAACGTGATTCTCTTAAATCATAATCCTTTGGATTTCTATCAGTCCCATCTGAGTGTCTCAAAACAAACACATGGTGTACCCTGGTAAAACTGGAAACAGAAGTAAATATTGTCATTATTTCCTTTCTACAAATAATGCTGAGCCACGCTCAAGGCAGGAAACATCTATAGAATCACGATGGGTTTCAAACATGACATACTCCTTCATGACTCAGTTAATGTTCAAGACCAGCATTTCTCTGTCTTCCATTTGATATTCCAGTTTCAGCTCTGGATGGCCAAATTTAAAAAAATACACAGTCCACCAACCAACCAAAAACAACAAAACAACCCCCAAAAAACCAAATTAACCAAAATTAACCAAATTAACCAAATACTGCCATCCCTCCCCCCCAAAAAAAAACAACAGGAGAAAGACTTCACCCAAGTTAAGTATGGTTTGAAAAAGACAGAATTAGAAAGAAATCCTGCAGTAACAGTGGGAGGCTGCCCCACTCAAGCAGTGCAAAAAGATGAGAGTAGGTCTCTGGTGTAATGGAAACTGATTATTTTATTATTCAGAAAGGTTTTAACTGAATTATGAAGAGGTTTTTTGCTCTCATCTCTATTGCTCTGTGAATACTGACTCATCTAGCCAAGTGTAAACATCTACCTCTGAGATGTTCACTCCAGCCTTCCTTTATGTGAAAGTCAAGAGCCATTTCCAGAGGGCAGAGATTCTTATTTCAGGTAGACACTGACAACTGCTTAGATTGGTAGTACCTGAAAAAATACAGAGGCATGAGCAGGTGAATTAAACTGTGTGTACAGAGTCAGAAAGTTCAGCCTTGGCCTTCTTTCAAGGGTCTATATTGATATGTAAGTAAATTCAGCTTTCTGTGAATTGGGCTGATGCCTAATTCTTTTCTGAACAGAAATTTTTAAATTGCTTATTAAGGAGCATTTATCTATGTAAATTTTCTGTCTTGATGTTCTGATCTCTTTAGTTTCTGGAGGTTGGAGAGATTTGTGTGTCTTGTAGTTTGTGGGGTTTTGCCCATTTGACACTTTCGGGGACCAAAAGAGAATTGAGGAAAGCAGTCTCAAAAACATTCATTAAGTTGTTTGAATTCTTGGACCACTAGGACAAATCCAAGGACAGGTTTTTGCAGATATTGAGCACCTGGCCAGATTCACTGTACTATCTTTAAGGATTGTAATGCAATTTAGGATCTCTAAACTGAGTTTAAAAGGTGAAGTGCTCTGGCCCATCTCTGTAGAGAAAGAACCCATGAAATATCTCAAGTGCTCCATGGTTGCTGCTCTTCTTCACCAAGCACAAAAGGAGTCTGGAATCTTTTGGTCCAGAACCTGAAATTAGGTAGGTTGAGTGCAGGATAAGACTTAATTTGTAGAAATGAAAACTGAATACTTTAACTCAGTCATCAAACACACCAAATCAATGGATTTTAGGAACAGCCCCATTTTTCATGCTTTCATTCCTAGAGCAATTGCTCAATAAGAGGCATCTGAAAAAATTCTGGGGGTTCAAGTGACACCAGCCATGATGGATCATGACTAATATTTAAAGACACTCAGTTTGACTTTTTCTGATGCCAATTAAATGCAGTCAAGTCTCTAGGTAATTATCACTAATGTACACTATTTAAAAAAGAACTTTATAAGAAAAAAGCCTCTGCAAATGCTTTTTCGTTTCACCATTCTTCTGAAGTCTATACCTTCATCTCCTTTACGTAAATTCTGGATTAGTAGTAAGATTTGGAGATGTGGTTGAATTAATTTTTTTTTGTGGAGGGATGTTTGTTCTGAGGTGAAGAGCACAGGAATCATTTGGATTATTTGAATCATTGAGGATACCAGTACTTCTGCATTTGTTGCTCAGGGAAAATATTACCTAAAGTACTGAACTGCAAAGGAAAAGGGACTCCAGGTAAATTCATAATCTCTAACACAAGTATTTTCTGAAGAGTAGTACTAGATTTGAACAATTTCAATGAGCTGTTAAAAATTTGTCAAAAATGATATTTTATTCCTCCTTTTCTACAATCACTCATTTTTTTTTTTCCCATTTGGATGGGACACTTGCTCTTGTAGCAGTGAAAGTGAGATTGCCAACATCATCTACCCAGGTCATAGATACATTTGCATCTGTACAGAGAAGGCTCAAAGAAGATATTGTTGTGTACAACTACCTCTGAGGAGGGGTTAGAGGAACCAGATCCAGACCTGTCAGAATTTCATGGTCATAGGGACAGGAAAAGCAGTAAAAACAAGTTTTCACACGGGAAATACAAATTAGATACAAAGTAAAAAAGTTTTAACTGGAGGGTGGTGAAATTCAAGTGCAGGGTGGAGTTCTCCAGCCCAGAGATGTGAAATTATCTGTCCTTGGACATACCCGAATTTCAGCAAAATCCAGAACAGCTTCATGTAATTCAAATTTTCAACAGGGCATTGCACTAGATTACCTCAAAATGTTCTTTTCATCCTTAAAGAATATTTGCATAATAAAACATGAGTAACAAAAATGAGCCCTTAGAATTCAGAGCAAGATTTTATTCATTCCAATTTATTCTCAATTTGCTGTCATCTTTTCTTGCTCTTTCCCTGTGAATTGCAACAGCCTTTACAAATGTTTCTGTTTTGTTCTGGTTTCATTTGCTTGCAGTAATTAAGAACAGGTAGTTATTACCTGTTTTAATGGTTTTTAATGACATTTAGTGTTAGCTAAAGTTAAAAAATGTAATGAACAGATGCATTTACAAATTGTTTGCTCAGTAATTGACCAAGGAAAAAAATTCCTTCTAGTAGGGAACTCGTGTTACTTACTGAATGTTGTTTAACCATCGATTGAGTTGGCCAAATAAATAGAACAGTTGATAATGAATAATTTATTTAGTCTAAAATTATAGAATTTTCATTAGAAATTATTTTTTATGTATGAGTAAGCCAGCTCTGTCTGACTGAAATAGAGCTTTCTCTTGAAGAGTGCTGTGGAGTTTTGGTTTTTTCATTATTATTATTATTATTATTATTATTATTATTATTATTTCATTGCACACTGTTTTAAAGTCCTGGAAAGTGCTCAGGGAATCAAACAGAGAAAGGAATGTTTTCACTGATTGAGTTGAGCAACACTGGAAGGACCCTCAGCTCCAAGGAAGTCAAATCCTTTTAGCACCTCAAAAATGATCAGTATCTTGAATGATCGAAGCCTTTATCTGCTTCTGCAAGACACAAAATATACATGAACAACAGCAGGTAAACATTAGGAAGCAAAGAATAGTTATCCTGGTATCATCTTCCATTCTACAACAAGATTTTATTTAATTTTATTTATTCTGGTGTGTTTGATGCATTTTTTTCCCAGCTCTTCCCTGAGAAAAGCCAGCTGTGCCCGTGGAACACTTATCTTCAAAGTGTCCCTGTGCTAACCTGGCAAGCATGGCTTTAGAGACAGGAAAGTAGCTGAAGGAGCAGATTTGCCTCAAAAACTGGCAGATCCTCACGGCTGAACACGTGGAGATAAATCACATACAGATACCGCTCTGACACTTGTACAAATTAAAAAAGAATTTGGGGAAATAACGCCTTTCTCAGCATTGCAGTCGTAAATCCTGCTTTATGCTGCTTTTCATTTTGTTTCCTTTGAGACAAAATCAAGAGTAATAGCAGGAGATAACACATTTACTCATGTAAAGCATAGATGTTTCTGTGCGTTATTGATTTTTTTTCTTATCCAAAGTCTCCTGCATTTTATCACTGAGTACAATTTCCAGCCAACCAGACACGATTTGGACTCCTTTCAGGTAAGAGTCATAGAAAGACATGTTTTTTTTCTTTTTATTGTACCTGTTCTTTAGATAAAGAACAGAAGATTTGCTCCTAAAACTCACCTTGAAACAGCACTAGATTATTTTGGGCTTTTAAAATGTATTTCTATCTTCAAATTACAAATCAGAACTCAGTTGAGAGCAGGGAGATCAGTAGCACAGATTAGTTAGATATCCTCTATTTCCTCTTTTATTTCAGATTTAGCTGCAATTGGATATGATAATGGAAATGTGTACTGATGTTTTTGATGAAGACCTGCCCGTGTTTCTGTGACCTCAGGTTCAGACAATGTTGTGTCTTGGGTAGACTTCAGGCATGTGAATCCCTGTGTAAATTAGTGTAAATTGCTATTTTATTGGGCTTGATACTGAGTTTTGACAGACTTCTTACTCCAATTTTCTTCAGGAATCCTCCTGGCAATATAAAAAGTTTTAGTTACAGTTGGAGTTTACCTCTCCCATCAGATAGAGTTTGGACTTCATCTTGCTGCAGACGTTTTCTCTTTTAAGTCAGTCATACAAAATTCCATTTCCTGTTAATCATCCAAGAACTCAGAGAACATTCCATGGGGCAGAATGGTTTTGAAGTTGTCAGTGTGGTTGTGCCAAGTTTGCTTCAGGTAGTGTTGGAATTGTGATGGCCGTTAGACAATGCTGCTCTTTGTCCTGGAATTCCACCCTTGGCATCATCATCCTCCAGACATTCATTCTGTGCAGAATGAGGAGGATTTGGAAGAAAAAGCCCTCAAGTCATCGTGGCAGAAGACTCATTCCCATGTTTCTCAGTTGTGGGTTGATGTAGAATGTGTTTCTTCCTCTACATTCAACCTTAGCAAAGAAAACCTGTGGTATAAACAACCAAATTTGTGGAGTGAAATCCTGTCCCCATCTGAAAACTCCTTTAGCTTTATTCACTGAGGATTTATTCCTCATCCTGTAGAGTTTTTCCAGATATTTTGGCATTCAGATTGTTGTGAAATACTTTAATTCAGCAACAGACTCTGGAAGTTCTGAGACAATGCTGTAGCATGAAAAAGACTGCTAAAGCAATTGAATTTTAAAAATCCAATGCTTTAGTCTCAATAGGATTGCTTGTCTTAACGGAGTTTCTGGTGAGTAGTAAGAATTGTACTGGTTTGACATATTTTTCCTTGTGTGAAATGATAATGAGCAGAAAAAAAATAAAATTAAATGTTTCTGATTTTTTTTTTTTGTTATAGGTCAAAATAATTTCCCCCATTAAATTCTGAAAGGAATGCAACAAGATAATCATTAAATGTTAAATACTGAGGAAATAACCTACATTATATTTGGTAACTACAAGAAGAATTGTATTTTTTTTTTATAGCAATAGTATTGGAGAAATAATTTATTCACTGTAAATGCATTTCCTGAATAGAAAAAAACTAATATCTATCAAAAATTCAAAAATATATTTTCACTTTTGGGGCCTGCAGGCTGGAGAGACACCAGTAATAATTATTTTCCAGAAAATAAATTAGGTAATTAGGTAATTAGTTAACTTTCAGGTGTTTCCAATTGTCCTTTTGTCATTTCACCATTTCAGTTGTTAAAATATGAGCTTTCACATTAAGTGTTCTTCTCAAAGCAAATGAATTAGGATATCATTTTGTCATTTATGCTTTTGCTTCTAAAATAGGAAAATATTTACTTGGAATAAGTAAAGCAAATGTAGAAATGCATTTCTATTATGCCTGTTTACCTTTTACTGGGAATGTCAGTTCTGGGAGTATTTTTATTTGCTTCTGCTTTTACAAATTAGCATACCGCAGTTGGTAATGTGTTTTAAAATGACAATAGTCCATAGAAGACAGAAGATGCCCATAGTTATTGCACTATTTTTGTGCTTTCTGCTGTCCTTGGATGTGGCAGCTTTTGTTTAATACAACCAAATGGGCTTGGGAATCCCTTGGGTTTCTTACCTGTAATTGAAAAAATGCAGATGAGGGTGGTTATTCCGTGGATTGGGCACCTATAAAACACAACTACCCCCAGAATGAATTAAATATTCATCATGCATAAAGGAGTGAGTTAATTGCAGTCAAATGTGAAAACAAATAGCTGGAAAAGGACAAGTACAATGCAATTTCCTCTGTGTAGCTACAGATCCATTTTTAACAGTGTTGTGACCACATTACATTCCAGATAAAGACTTCTTTTGAGAGAGAGAGATTTTCAGGTATTTGGGATAGTTTTCTCAAAATGGACTGTAGCTAGTAAGAGCTCTGTGAGCATTTAGAAGTGACTAAAACAGACCCTCAGCCATTGCACCGTGGTGCTGATGAAGAGCAGATGTCTCCCTCCATGGGGAAGAGAGCATCTGAATAGCAAACAGGCCATTCCTGCATTGGCTCTCTCTAACAGGGTCATGTTTTAGGTGTGAAATGTGCTACAGAAATGTAAAATGTGATTTTATAAATCTTTTTCTTGCATACCTCTTGTGTACATAGGAATGGATTTACTGTTAAGGGCAGCTGAGAGGAAAATGTTCTGTAGCTTTAGAATACAATCTGAGAAATCTATGCTCCTGATTTACCATCCAGGTTCATAATTGCATAATTTTAGCCTTCTTTTCTCTGGAGACTGTTGATTGACTTTTGGGGTGTGATAAGAGCAACTGTACCTTGTCCAGGAAAGTGTGAACTGCCTTTGGAAAGGAGAAGCAAGGAATTCACCCAGAATTCACAGAAAATCTTAAGGGCTTGGCGGTGCCTAAGTCACCTGCTGAAAGTGCACAAATCAAGTCTTAGCCAAGAGTATTTGAGGAGCTACAGTTTCTGTTTCAAGGTGTAAAATAAATTCTATATGCTCCTCCCAATCTGTACGAAATGAACCAGACCAAACTCTATTTATCAAAAGCTTCTAATACTAATTTTTTGTTTTCATACCTTTCAAGGTCAGTAGGGGCTGTTGTTACCATCTAAGCTGCCTTCCTGCAGAACTGATGCACAGGCTCCCTGAATTGATGTGCACTAAAAATGTCCAATAGTTAATACATATTAAACAAAACTATCCAATATTGATTTCACAATTTCAAGAAATAGGATCAATCTTTCATGAGTTCTTGTGACTAATTAATATAACTTCTTAATAAATAATTTCAGATAATTAATAACTAAAATGACCTGCTTCACCTCTCAGCCTTTCAGTTTTGTTTTATCTTTGTCTAACCTATGGAACTTGAAATACAATCAGCTTTGTTACCATGCACTTGCTGATTTCAGTCAACTCATTTTTTAGTCATTCAGCATAAAGTGGGAAAAGCAGAGCTGGCTGAATCTTTCCCATAAAAAATGTTTCTTGTTACTGAGTTTCCCTTAGGCTCTTTCCCAGTTCCTCAATATTGTTCTTGCATGGAGGACTCAGTATCCCATAACTGTGGACAGATGTGACTGGATATGATAATTTAACTTATTTCATCAGTCTCCTCCTTTTTGTGTACTCAAGGAGTGATGGCCTGGGATCCTGCAGAGAATAAAGTTCCTTATTTTGTAATTAGGGATCATCTGCTGTAGATCTGGCCAAAATTAAATCTACATTTGTGGCTAATTCAGTATCAATCACTTGCCCTCTGCATGACTTGACACTTTCCCAATTGTCATCTGCAAATTTCATCAAATGAGTGACTTCCTCTCCAAGTTTTTAGTAGAAATATTAATATTGTGAAGTCTCCAAATGGTTTCTCCAAGACCCCATTTCAAAATTCACTACTGAGCACTGATTTTTTTGTGTGTGTGTATGTACTTCTGGAAGCAGCTGCTGGAGAGTCTGGAATCCTTCTGTGTATGTGTCTTGCTAGTTTTGTGTCAACTGAGTTTTTAATCAAACTGTCATGTATTACTAAGCAAAAGACCTTTCAAAGATCCAATTATACCCACAGCATTATTTTAAGCAATTCAAAGTTTAATCATACAAAAATATGATGTAGGTTACTTTGAAAATATTTTAACCCACACAGCCCTTTTCTTACCATTAACTGCATTTCTTTCCTCTATTTATGGAGTCTGTCACAGACATTGCATCATTTAATTTGAGAGTGCTGTCAGCTGAGCTGGCCTATAATTTCACAGGTCATTTTATTTTCATTGCTCAAATATTTTGAGACTAGAAACTATCCACCATTCTTTTGATGTCTTCACCCACTTTTCAAGGTTTATTAAAATCAGCAGTAATAATACAGAGCCCTCTTAAGCAACCAGCTCTTTTAAAACTACCCATTCTGTGTCCTTACTCACTGGAAAGACAGTTGTTTTTTTGGTTTTTTTCTCCTCAATTTCCCTTAGTTTTTATGGATATTTATTATTATAAATATGAAGACATCTCTGGAAGTTATATTTTCTCCTTTCTAAAACATAAAAGTATAATTCTTCCCCATTGCAGCAGTGTGACAATGCAGGGAGAACATTTCTTTTCATTGCTTTACTGTTAAGGACAAAAATTGCCAGCTTTATTCCCTGCCATTTCTCCAGCTATTTTGCCATTGCAGTTGGTGTTTATTTTACTTAGATTATGTGTATATGTAAAAGAAGCAGGAAATCTTGATTATCTCAAGAGTCTGGAAAATTCTGCAAGTAGCACAGGAAAATTGCAGAACAGCTGATAAGCAGCTCAAAAAACTCCTCAAAACCTGAAGGATTTTCTCTAATGGGAAGAAAACCCTGGAATTATATTCTTGGCAGATCTTTTCCAACCTTAATTAGTCTAAGTGGCCAAGTCCAGTGCAGTTATTCTTTGGTTCTTTATGAGTTTTGAATTTGCCTCAGCATTCACTGTTCTTGGAGTTTTGTGGGACAGTAACCAATGTTTATTTTTTATGGTTGAGAGAGAGTTTTGGTTTTCGGTTTTTTGTTTTGTTGGGGTTTTTTTCCTAAAACCAGGCAAACATATTTTTAAAGACGTCTAAGCAGCAGAGCACCATTACTTGGTGCAGCAAGTCAAAGGTTCTGTTGGCTGTTAGGACCAAAATTCATCATTATATCTAAAATTTTGTGGGTATTACAGGGAGTAAAGGTTGCCTTCTGTACTGTGAAGTAATTTTCCTAGTGGTGCTTTTATTTGAAATGTTAATTTTCCTTCTTACGATTTTTTTATTATTAACATAACGTTTGGAAAAGTGCATACATTTATGTGCCCAGATTTTGTAAGGAATTAACTCACTTAGGGCTTGATTCACTGCTGCCTCACTCCAGCTTTGTGCCAGTGTGGCAAAGCACAGCTTAGAGCTGGAGCAACACTGTGGCGTAGGAAGATCTAAATGTTAATTGGAATGATGTTCATTCAGTTTAATTCTTCTTTTCTGAGCTGTAATACAAGCAAGGAGCTGGAGGTTGTAAGAAAATCACTGGAAGTGCTTAGGTGGCCAGCTTGGATGCATGGAATGACCACCAGCAGATTTTGGAGAACACTCACAGCTGTGATGGGGTTTTATGTCTCTTTTCTGGTTCCAAGGCTTGAAGTGTTTCACAAGAT
The DNA here is from genome assembly GCA_013399915.1 of Illadopsis cleaveri. NCBI lineage: Eukaryota > Metazoa > Chordata > Aves > Passeriformes > Timaliidae > Illadopsis > Illadopsis cleaveri. The sequence goes on along the minus strand of VXBB01000597.1, from coordinate 47,969 downwards.
AAGTGGAGTGAAAGACTGAGTATCTGCATCTTAAAATGTGATTAATAATGGTGAAAACAGGCAGCTCTTATCTACTCTAACAGCAGATTGAAACTGAAGAGATTTAAAATGGCACCAAAATACAAAACGTGGTTTCCTAAAAGGTGTCATTACAGCCTGCATCTGATTTTGAAGAAGTGCAAGATTCTGCATGCCCTTATCACTACAGTCCATAAAATTACTGATTACTGTATTCAGAGGTGTAGGTTGAACTCTGTGTATGGGTTTAAGCATTGTATTTTGGTGTCCCCTCATTTTAAAATGCTGCTTTTAATTATTCTGTTTCTTAATGTATGTAAAATAGCTTTTCATGGTGGAAAATGTGAAGCTGTTGGAAACCTTCAGCAACCAGAATTCATTCAGGAATGTGCAATAGAGGCTCAATCCAGTCAGTTTATCCACACTGATTATGAAGTAAACACTATTTGATGGTATCACTTTATATTCAATATCAATCCACCAGTGTTTCAAAAAGAATCATTTAACAATGAATAATGCTTGATTGTAGATCTCTGTAGTAAATTAGAATATCCTAATTTAATAGAGTGTGATCTGTTATTTGCCAACAAACATACAGATTGCCTTATAAATCATGCAGCAGCGTGGTTATAGCATAACACTAGACTGGATTATATTTCATTACTCCCTATTGAACAGTCATGTTTCTGCCATGTAATGTAATTTTCCATCTTTTAACTTCATTTCTTTTACTAACAGAAATACAAATTAGTCCCCAGGAAAAATATTTACTAGGGGCAGGCAATTAACTGTGCATTTCAGGGAATGGCACCATGTACATGAATATCATTAAAATGCCTTTTTTTTTTTTGGTTTCACCTCACTGTATGTAGCTGTTTATGTATTTGATGAACCATAATGAGTGTAAGGCCAAAGCAGAGGAAATAAAATACCCCAGGTAAGTATAGATTAATGTGGTTTTAAATGCAGGCTTTTTGTAATGTCTGTTTTTGTTCACATCAGTCACTGATACTCCGAAGGAGATTTCTCCTGAACTCTTCTGTTAATGATTCTAAATGCTTGAGGTGAAGTATGGTGTGGCTTTTGTTATTGCCTTGTGACTGTCCTGCTTACCTTGCTGAGCATTTATATTACTCCCCTGTGCTCCCAAAATAGGGAGCAGGAAAGGTTTGGAGTGACAAAGGCCATTTGTACTAATTAAAAATAGCTAAAAACTTACTGAACATGTGGGGTGGAATCAAAGAGGTAAAGCAATACTGCATCCAATATCATTCCTGCAGTCTGGGAAAGACATAAATACTTGAAGCAGCTTCCATGGTATATCTGAAAGGCTTTATCACAAAAAATGTGTATCCCACTTTTCAGTATTTTAGGAAAAGGATAACTGAACATCATAAGTAGTAACCTGCCTTGCTACAGTCATTAGGAGTATATTTTTAGGATGTGTTACTTTGAAAGTATCCACTTGGATCTGGCGAGTGCCTAATTCACATGGTGGAGCATTGAGGCATTCAAAATATAATGGGGACTTCCTTGGAAGTCCCCATTATATGTTGAAATCCTTTTGAACACTTTGGCCAGGAGTGTGTACTTCCCTTCAGTGTATGATGGAAGCTTGCTGGCTGGAAGTCCGAGTGTTTTGAAGCTCAGCAGGCCCTTAAGGGCTCTCACCTCCCGAGGACACCCAGGAAACCTCAGGCAGGTTGGTGCATGGGAGAGGCACAAAGGCACAAAGGAACATTCCTTGAGACCATGAGTAACGCACACATTACAGGAGCTGCCAAAACCTGCAGTTAACAGCCTCATCTTTTCATTCCTGCAGGGGTTTCAGAACCTCCTTTCATCTTTTCAGATGGGATTCTCTAACAAGCTCAGTGCTGGCCTCACACTGTTCCTGTAGACATCACTGGTGGTGTTATCCTGGGCTTAACAGGAATAATTAGAACAAACTGGAACACTTGGGAAAAATCCCTGTTGACCTGTTTTGTAGCTGACATGTAACAGTGAATTTTTAAAGGTTTAAGTGAGAAGTAAAGGGGTTTTTGTGAGAAAACAGAAAACTTCTTAAACTGTAGGAAAAGAATCAACAACCAAAAAAACCCGCAAACAGACAAACAAAAAAACAACCCACAGACAACACAAGCTTTTCCTTTAACTTATTAAAAAATTTTAATGTGAGGTACCACGCCACTTTACTGTTCAGTGCATGATGTTGCCAGTCCTGGATACTCCAGGGTACCTCGAGGAAGAGGATTTGCTCCATCTTTAGTGAGATCTGGGAGGATCCAGGCTCCAGTCAGGAAATGGCCCAGTGATCCAGCCGTGGAATGACCTTGCTGTATTTTGTTTTGGAGTAACCTTGCTATATTTCGTTTTGTTTTCTGTTTGTAGCTGGACAGTGCCACCTCTCTCATCCAGGCAGCTAAAAACCTGATGAACGCTGTGGTCCTTACAGTGAAAGCATCATATGTGGCTTCTACTAAATATCAGAAGGTCTATGGCACTGCTGCAGTGAACTCTCCAGTTGTGTCTTGGAAGATGAAGGCCCCTGAGAAGAAACCTCTAGTAAAGAGAGAAAAACCAGAAGAATATCAGACAAGAGTGAGGAGAGGGTCCCAGAAGAAACATATTTCCCCTGTACAGGCCTTAAGTGAATTTAAAGCTATGGATTCATTCTAAACCACTGAGCTTTACCAGGAGGGTTTTATATTCTTTTTTGTATGCGTACCTGCCGACTTGTGTGCGTCTGGCATGGGGCTGGGGGGGACAAAGTGACAATTTGCATGCGACCTGAGACTCTATTCCAGTAAATAATTCTCTGCAGTGCCCAAAATTCAGGGCATTGCCTTCTGATGTTAAGTGGACTTAACTCCGAGCTTCCTTTTTAAACTAAAAAATAGCATTAAATTGGCCAAAGAATTTGCATCACGGGGGTAACACGTGTGGAATAAATGATAAATTCAAGTCTAAACCCCGAAATTTTTATGCATGCAAGAAACATTAGGTTGGCAGGTATATTAAGTGAAAACAAAAAAAAATGGAATTGTAATGGTAGACCATAAAGCTTGTATTGCTTCTGTTGCAGTGCAAAAATGTACTAGCCAATATGCTTCAATGTGTGGCCCAATAATTAAACGATATAACTTTTGAGTCATCTTCATTATAGTATGTGAATTTTTAAAACAGATTCAAACTAATTCATCTTAAAAATGCTTCTTTTGAACCAGATTTTGTTCTTTATATTCTAGTAGTGTTATGATTGCTCACATTTCAATTAATCCCATTAATATGACCAGAGGTTTACTTTTGCCAATTGAATTCCTTATGGTGGAGTATGAAGCACAATATGGTGATTGACATTGCCTTTTATATTATGATTATTATTCTGATTATTATTATTATTATATTAGTAATAGAAGACCTGGTGGTGGAATGTTTAGAGACACGGAAACTGACAGTGTGAGAATTTAGAGGCAAATATGTAGGTGTAGCTTGGATTACAGGTATCTGACATACCATTGTAACCACTAACTCAATAAACTCATTTAACCCTGGAATCCTCAATCTGGCTCATCTCCTTTAATGCACAGTTAATCATAGTTGATGTATAGAGTTACTAGTTCTCCTCATGCTTCCTTTTTTATTCTTAATTTTTGTGAATTTTCTCATTTTCTAATAACCAGAATAAGCCAAACATGGTCAGTGAGTCAAAACCAGAGTTTAAATCTGAGACAGATTTAACCCTCAATACATATAAGACACGTGTCATGTGGAATGAAACTATTTGTTCGAATGCAACACCTCAGAACAATCATAAAGATAATTCAATTTATCCACTTGTAAGGTTGGCACTTCAGAACCTTGGAATCATCTGTTGTGCAGAACTTTACAGACCTGTACAAATTCCACTGCACAAATATCTACTTTAATTCCCTTTTAACACCAACAGTTACTTAACTACAGAGCCTGTATTATCATTATCAAAAAGTCTGGTGGCATGGGGCTGAAAAAAAAAAAATGAACATCTATTAATTTTGGTTATAATTAGATACTATCAAGTTGAGGGAACACTCATGGCCTCACGGGTTTTGAAACACTGTCATAAACATTGAGTTACACCAATAGTGACAAGTGTAGCCCTTGCAGAGTTTTTGAGAGATGTTTGGATGTTGTCTCAGATACGCTGATTATTCCTCAGAATAGCAAAGCACCAAATTTTGTTCTATTGCCCTCCTACACAGTCTATGTAAAGAAATGTACTCTCAGAGGTCTTTTAGGAAATTACTATTTTTGCTTTGTTTGGTTGTACTGTGTAATAAAAGCAGTTCCCCAATCAGAGCTGGAGAGTGTAGACATGACCAAAATATATGAGATGTGGGGAAGTCCTTGCAGGGCTTTCCTGTAAAGCCCTGGAGTCTGACATAGACTGACATTGCTTGTGGTAACAATTAACCCCCCCAAAAGTAATTGGGATCTTTACAAATGAGATTACAGAGACAACAGACAGATACAGAGTCTAAAGACAAAAATAGCAAATAACAGACAAGTAAAAATGTCCTGATGTGCTGCATGAAAAAGGAAAACAGGCAATTTGCCATGAAGAAAAGTAATAGCTCTTCTTCAGAAGTGTTTTCCTCTAAAACTCTGATGGATTAACTTGATGGTTGCTTTAAAATTATGATGTTGCTCAAAAAGGCATCTCAAGTTTGGAAAAATTTAGAGGAAAGCACGTAGTCTAATGGAAAATCTGTGAACATGTGGACTCTGCAGTGCTGGGGTTTCCATGGATAAAGATAAGATATGGATAAGATATAAGATAAGATATAAGATAAAGATGATAGTGAAAGGACTCTGGGATCAGTCACTCACTTAGAATAGTGACTGCGTGTGTGAAACGCTCCAGGAAAATCAGAGTGAGGTAAGAATCCAGAGTGATTCTGGGGCAACTTAGTCCATGGCTATTAGAGTCCTACTTTTGGAGGGATTGTTTGCCTTTTGTCCATCTATGCTCTAAATATCTTCATGGTCACACACAAAATTTAGTGTTGATAAGTGAAAAATGAGCCAGGAACCCACCAGGATGTGCCAGTTCAGTGCCCAGCTCGTGCAGTAAAGCCAACGGGATGAGGGCAGGTTTGATAGAGGAAAATATTGGGTGCCTGTGTTTGGATTGTTCATGCAACTTCTATCCACTCATCTGAAACAAGGGATGGAAAAGTACACGGAAACATGAGGAGCATTACAAAACCTGGAACAGCTGTCATGCAGGGAGGTAAATCGGGTAAGGCACCGACAGTTTTGAACTGTATGGTCTTTAGGATCCCTTCCAACCCAAACCATTCTATGATTCTATGGAATTCCTAAATAAGCAAAAAGTAACCACTGGCCCTTAGAAATTCAGTGCTACAGTGATCTGTCAAAAAGCAAGTTCAATATTTTTAATTTTTTTTCTTAAAGTAAGTAAATTGTGAAATTCATTTTTACAATGTCACAATTGCCACGATAATTCCATTAACTGCACCAATCAAGAATTCATCCCACAGACTTTCCATCTTGAAATCTTGCAAATCCTACAGATCTAGAAGAATTTTGAATGTAGTATAAAGGGTAGGCACAAAAAAATAATGTGGATTTCAGAAATGTTCTCTAGAGACAGTCCTCCATTGAAAAAAGGGAACTCCACACCTTTGCTCAGAAATCAGCACCCTTTCTTATGACTATCACCTTGGTTCTCAACCAAAATATGTGGGTATCACACATCTTCCTGTGTACCTACAACCTGGAAAAGGTTCAAGTTGTACCTAAAATGCAAGAGAAGTGAATATATTTATGTATTTCCTAATGACAGAACTTAATTATTTTAAAATAATTTGCTTCCAGCTGATGAATATACAGTAAATGACTGTTTTGAAGATCAATATGAAGGTCAGAGAGGCCTCCCTGAGCTGGGGACAGTTTCTAGTGTGGTTTTAAATTCTGTTATTCATAGGGAGGCATTGTATTTTCTCTGTGAGAATCAGACACCCAATTACTATGTCCATAGCTTTTCACCTGTGGCCATAAGAAGAAGCCTACAGAAAATTTTTGGCTTTTGATTTTGATAAACTTCCCATTTGAAAAACTTCCCTTTTTGGCTTTCCCATTTTAATAAACCATGGGAAAAAGGGCATGAAGGTACTTTAATTTATAATACACATCTTCAGCAAGGAGACAATTACTGAATTAAGAAGTCAGAGAACACAGAAAGCCTGTAGATAACTTTCAAAATAACTTTCCTAATTTTTTTTTCCCCCTTACTTGTTTATTTATTAAATTGAGAGTCTGCAAGTGAAGAGTTAACATAGCTAAATGTATATTTTAGGTCAAGGAGCTACTGAGCAGGTCATTACTACAAAGGAATAGAGGTTTGAAGTGTAACAAAATAATTTAGTCCATTACTCAGACATAGCACTTTTTAATCCTTAATTCCCACTGATCTCAATCTCATTATTAAACTCACACATGAGTTTAAGGGCTCAGCTCCATATGAATGATAGTTTTTATATGTTTAAAGCTGAACAAATGCTTTGGCAATAAGGGAGCAGGGGATGAAGAATCTGCAGAGATTCACTTTGATCCAGTATTTTCCTGCCACGCTGCCCTCAGAGTGTGAAATGCTGGTCAATAGTTCAGATCTTTTACACCTCAGAAAGAGGTGGACCAAGGTGTGGAAACGCAGAGGGAAACAGTCCCATGAGAACAAAAATACTGTGTGGATATTTTTATATCTGCTTTGTTCTGTATCTCAAAGACAGCTGGCCAAAGCAAGGTTCCTGTGCCTCTCTGAAACTCGATTTTAATACAGAGGATGGATATTTGTAGATTTAAAATGACATTTCTGCATATAAAAATGCAGATTTCAGTCAGATTTTCAAGGAAAAAATTAGTAGTTTTGGGTTGGTTTTTTTTAATGAACCCCGTGGTATGGATCTGAATTAAAGGCTTATAATGGAAATAAGTCAATGTACCTCCTTTCACTCTTTTTATAGATACACTCAGTTGTTTTTATAAACAACCCCTCAGACCGGACTGGGCCATTCAGTTAATTTATGAGATGGTGAATATGTGTGTGGAGAAGGAAGGAAGCTGGAAGAGACAAAAAGAATAAATTTTTTTGGTTGAAGCTTCATCAGGAGTTTGCCCAGAAGTGGAAGATCAGGTCTGAAGCTGTGTCCAAGGGCAGGCACATTATAACACAACATTCTAGCAGGGAATTCAGGCACCTGAATGTTTTGAAGCTGAGCCCACCCTGATCTTGCTGCTGAGCTGCACCTGCAGAGATCAGAAATAACCAAGATTTTTTCCTGTTTCTCACTGAATGACCAAGTGCATCCTCAAGCAAGGGTTCACACATTTCTCCTGCTTTAGATATTTTTCCCTTTATGACTCAGTTAACACCAAGTTATGGAGAACTTGACAGCTTGATAAAAGCTGTGGGAGGTAGATATGTATTTTTGTGCTCTAGTTATACCTTTAAAGGAATAAATATTTAATTACTTGAGGAATGTTTCCTTCTTTTGATAATGTTAGGTGAGGTGTCATAGGTGAGTAGCTGTTACCCAAGCTTATCTTCTCCCTTTGGGCAAAATTTCAAAGTTCCAATGTTGTTTGGTAACTCCTGCATAATAACGGGGTTGAAAAGAGTGGAATCACTGCAGAATGTGAAATGTTTATACTTACCTGCTTTATCCCAGCTCACTAAAAATTAAAAACAAGGAAGAAAGAGAGATAAAGTAGCATTTCCAAAGCCTCCTAGAATATTCAGAGGTAATGACTCTGCTATAAGGATGTGTTTGATCTATTACTTTCTTTTCCTGAAATATTTCATGCAGAAATTATTTTTAAAAAAATGTTCTTTGGCCTGCATTTTGAGGGGGTCATATTAAATTATCTTTATGGCTCTGTTTCCTGACCGAACCATAGATCTGGATGCTAGCAGGAGGATAAATAAAAACAAAAATCCATTTTAAAATCTTAATCTCTCATAATCAGTTTGAATATTTTTCTATATCTGTGACTATTTTTAATTATGTGCACTCTGGGTGTGCCTGCACAAAAATTTCCAGGATACAGAGAAATGACCAAAAAATCTGAGAAGTAGAAATCTACTTCCCAGGAAAAAGGTGTTGCAGTTATTTAGCTGGAACATTGCACGAATGTCACACAAGACCTTCTGGGTGGGATGTACTGAGGTTTTTAAGATCTCTGCAGGTCCCAATGCCTGAATTTACATATATATACACACACATATGTGTGTTTATATTTATGGTTATATACATATATATTGGGACCTTCACTCCAAGGCAGACATTTAGAGGCTGGAGAGAGTCCAGAAAAGGGAATGGAGCAGGGGAAGGGTCTGGAGCACCAGGAGCAGCTGAGGGAGCTGGGAAAGGGGCTCAGCCTGGAGAAAAGGAGGCTCAGGGGGGACCTTGTGGCTCTGCACAATTCCCTGACAGGAGGGGACAGCCGGGGGGGTCGGGCTCTGCTCCCAGGGAACAGGGACAGGAGAGGGAATGGCCTCAGGCTGGGCCAGAGGAGGGTACCAGGTTACTGGGGAAAAAATCTTCACAGGCAGGGTTGTCAGGTATTGGAACAGGCTGCCCAGGGAAGTGATGGGCTCACCATTCCTGGAAGTGTTCAAAAAATGTGTGGATGTGGCACCTGGGGACATGGGTCAGTGGTGGCCTTGGCTGTGCTGGGGGAATGTTTGGACTGGATGATCTCAGAGGGCTTTTCCAACCTCAATGAATCTATGATTTTACATATATATACATATATGTACATATATAAACCCAGATACAGTTTGTAGTGGGGTTATATTTGGTTTTGGTTGGGTTTTGGCTGTGTGGAAGCCCAGTCTGGTTCTGTTAAAGCCCAGGCCCCAGGTTTCCTCAGCTTGCCAGCAGCTCTGACTGTTACACAGCCCCAGGCCTGGAACCTGCAGGAGCTCCCAGACACCCTGTGCTCGAGGTCACACACAAGTTTCATTATTAATTACTGGTCTACACCTGAGGGCATAGGGAAATTCCATTGTATGGTCCATAATTGTGGAATAAATTAAGATCACTGGATTTTGTCATCTGAGGTTCATCTGTTCCTTCAGGCAGAGCTGTAACCCTGCAGTGCACAGCTGGGGGCTCAGACAGCCCTGGGGGTTTTCAGGGAGTCATTTATCTGTGCTGGGAAGAAAAGCTCCTCCAGCTTTCCCTGATGCCTTGGAAAGGCTGACCTGAAACAGAGACTGGACAGAGCCAGAGAATAAAGTAGATATTTATTAAAAGGCCTTTCAGGATGCACCTTGGGCAGTACAAAATGGTCACAAAACTGGTCACGAGGTCTCACACTTTTATAAGTTTTGGTCCATTTGCATATTGGGGTTTAATTGTCCAGTTACAGCTTTGAGTTGTGAAGTCTCATCCCTCTTGTTCCTCCCTTCAGGCCACCGCTGTTTGTGCTTTTGGGCCTGGAAGTTGTACTCATTGTTGGTGGTCTTCAGCAGGAAAAGGATTTGTCTCCCTACTCTGTGAAGAGGGCTGACTAACACTTCATATAAGGCTCAGAGCTACACCCCTAGGCAGCACAGAATCTGAAAAACATGAAAGCTGAAACTGAAGGCATCATCCGTAGTGCCCTGATCTAAACTGATTTGGGAGCTCACACAATTTTCCATATTTGGGGAGCAAAGGGCAAAGATTTATGATCTCCCTTCACTGGCAATGATGTCTCAAAAATCCCACACACGCTGTGGGAGATCCGTCACTGGGAGCAGTTTAAACCACAGGTTTGTGTTTGAGTGGATTAGTGGAAAGAGGGCACAGGGTGTGCTGCAGGTATCTCAAACATCAGCTTTATTGTACACTGAACATGAGTCAACAGTCCACAGGAAGAAATTTTAGCTTTTCTCAGTGTGTGCATCTTCAAGTGCTTCTACTGCTCGTAGAAATAATCTTTCTTTTTCCTTTTACCTACGCCAATGAATTTGTAAAGTGATTGCAGGAAAAAAAAAACAGTTTACATCTGAGCTCCTATTTTGCATGGACACATGAAAGAAGTATCAGTGGGAAGGAGTGATACAAGTTCATAAATCAGGTATTTCCTGGCGTCACAAAAACTGTATTGGATAATGGTTGCAGGTTGCCTTTTCTCTTTCTTTATTTCTTTATATCTTCTTTTCTGTTTTGAATTATCTACTTCTACCTATTCTTTCTTTTTTTTATGAGTAAACTTCCATCACTTCAGCCTGAAGAAGCTGAAGCATCTCTCATGATTGAAGGGGACCTGGATCACTATTTCACCCACTAAAATTTTAGGGCTGAGATTTGATTTTTTTGCACAAATCTATCCTTTTAAAAATTACTTTGCTTTTAAAAGAATCATGAAAAGAGGGTTACAGTCCTTCTGTGACAGCATTTGTGTGAAAGTAATTGCACTTTTTACCTTGAAAATTTTCAAATTAGGATCTTTAGGAGGAGGAGGAGGAGGGGAAAAAGGATTTTGCATGGGCATCTCTGAAAACACTTTGGAAAAAATCCTCAGAAAACAAAACCTGAAATAAAACAGAACATGGTCACGTATTGTCATCTTGAACTTCTATGACTAATTCCTTAGAAATAAGTGAAGAAATAGGTTAAAATAACTTTAGAGATGTATTTATTTGAACACAACTTATTTAATGTTAAATTTAAGAGAGATGTAAAGGTGTATGGAGCCTTTATCATTTAAATTTTAATAGATCTTAAGGAAGAAGGTAGGAAACATGGGAGTCTGATCGATCTTCAAAGTCTCTCTTCATCCCTCTTCATCATCCTGAGGATTTTTCATTGTGGAATTTCAGTCTGATGAGCATATTGTGCTTATCCAGGCTGATGTAGGCTTTCCCATCCCACTTTGTGTAAGTATATGCTGCATTTAAAGAAGAAAATACGTTTTTTAAAAGTCTGTAAATGTTTTATATAAATTTTCAGACGAAAAGAGACCTAAACCACTGGCCACTGTGTCCCCTGAATAAGACACAGATATTGGAGACTCTCACTGAACCTCCATAACCAGGTTGATGGTAAGAAAAATAAAACTGAATTAGTCTAAGTCTACACCCACACAGATACTCACATGTAAACCAGTAATCTCTGTTAATTTTCTAAAGATATTTCATCAGTAAAAATATTTTTGTACTGTTGTGGGTTGCATTTTGAGACATATATTGTTACTGCACCCTACTTTATCACCATCAATTTCCTCAGCTAATTTTTGTTGTGTGGTTCCTAAGAATTTTATGAAAAAATAAATTATCTGTAGTGGGGTTTTTTTGGTAAAGCACAAGTCAATAGAAACCACTCGGAAAGATTAAAAAAGGAAAAACCAAAAAAAGTACACCCTGATACATATTTAGTTGTCTCTTGGTTTTTCCAGATATCAAATCTACCAATATTATACCACAAACCCAACACACAATACCTGCAACTCCCCTCCTGAAAGGGCTGCACCCCGTGCTCACCATTCTTCACAGTGAAACTGCTACATCCTTCAGATTCAAATTTTGTGGATTATGGGAAACTTTCAAGTCTCAGTCTGAAATCAGATGGTACATGTAAGATGATTTCATGGAAAAAGGTTTTCACACTGGGATTACATTGGCCAGGCTGAATCTGGGAGAATTTATAAATTAGCTTGAGTCATGTCCACAGATCATTTAATTGTGCCCAGCCAGGCACAAGGGTCTTTTAGTTGCTTCCCTCACTACAGGAAGATAGAGCAGAATTCTGCTTTCAGACTCAAATATAACTGTAAAAGACTGGTGCTTGTTTCCATTTCAGAAACTACTGCCTTGGTTTAATAAAAATGTGAAGAAAAACTCCTTAAATGACTTTTTTTTTCCTTAATCTCCTTCTCAAATGCCTTACAAACTTGGGGGGAAGGGGAGAAGGGGAAGAGAGAGAGAGGGAGAAAATTACCAAGGCAGCCCTAAAGCCTGTTAATTTATACTGCTTTAACTCCCAAAAACGTCTGGCTGAGAATATGGTTTGTTAATTGACCTGTGGAGCATCATGTGTCGGGCATACTAAGTCGTCTCCTGATAATGCCCTCCTCATCAAGGCTTATTGCTTTGCTGCAGCTGATTAGGAAAAGAGGGCATCAATTAAACTTCAAAAGAGAGATGGAAAGCCTGCAGCTGATGTGGGAATGTCAGAGTGTCCTGTGTGCTGCAGAGGGCAGGCTGACCTTTGCTTCCCTGGGCCTTGGTGAAGATAAATACAGAGATTTATGTGGAAGTCACACCTCCAATTAAGTTTAATTAATTAATTAAGGCAGGTCTTGCTTCCTTGGAGCTCCTCCAGCTGAATGGAGGATTCTGTCCCATCTGGGGTGCCAGAACTGATGCCTTAAGAGGCTGATCTACAGCCGAGACTAGACAGAGATAAGAATAAAGTAGGTATTTATTAAAAAGCCTTTAAGGTCACACCTTGGGCAGTACAAGAGCCTGGCCAGGGCTTCACCCAAGGTGGACCCAAAATGGCCACAAAATGGAGGAACAGTCATGAGGCCTCACACTTTTATAAGTTTTGGTCCATTTGCATGGTGATGTTTAATTGTCCAATTACAGATTTGGGTTGTGAAGTCCCATCCTTCTTGTTCCTCCCTTCAGTCCACCGGTGTTTGTGCTTCTCGGCCTGAAAGTTGTCCTTGGTCTTCAGTAGGAAAAGGATTTGCTTTGTCTCCCTACTCTGTGACGAGAGCTGAGTGTTACTTAATGTGAGGCTCAGAACTGCACCCCTGGGCAGCACAGAATCTGGAAAACATGAAAGCTGAAACTTAAGGCATCATCCTGGCTGTGAGGATGTGGGCAAGGTAAGGCTCTTGAACATGAAAGCTGAAACTCTCATTGGTTTGGTTTGGTTCGGTTCGGTTCAGTTCGGTTTGGTTTGGGAGTGTAAGCTCAGGACACCAACATGGGGGCTCAGAGGTGCTGTCAGGAGCTGCAGAGGCTCCTGCTCAGATTGTTGGAGCTGAGCAGCGGAATGTCTCTTTGGCATGTGACAAAGGCAGCTTGTAGGAGGTAACCTGCATTTACAGCACTTCTACAGGAAAAAAAATGAGCCAACAGACCTCGTTCAGAGTGAACTGCATTTATTATTGATGAAGTATTTTAGATTGCAGTGACATTTTATTTTTCCTTTCAGGATTAGTGTTTCTTACTTGGGAGGTTTTTCTACATTATTAATTCAATCCCACAGAGCACCTTGCTCTTTTATTTTCTGCTCTCACTTTTTTCTTACTCCTTCCAAAGCCATGGGATTTTAGGTTTGCAGTCAAGCTATTGAAAGCTCTGTTCTTGCTTAAAAAATACTTTACTGATTATTTTATGATTTTTTTTTCTCATACCTCCTAAGCATTTTGTTCAGGAGGAAGCATCATTATTTATATTAACCTCATTGTGGGGGCATCTTATAATTCCCCACTGTGATGGCATCAGGAAGTTTTTTTCAGTGGCCTGGGACAGAGGAAATGTTGTCAAACAGCTTTGTCCTTTATCACACATTTCTGCAAGAGAAAGCTTGGGGCAAGTGCATCCATATCACAAAGGTTTTAATGGTTTCAGGATTCTCATGGATCTTCACTTCAGACTATTCGGATGGGTCCAAGCTTCTGTACTGCCTGTGTTGTTTTCCAAGATGTAATCTGTCTTGTGCCACAGAACATGACTTGGAGATAACCAAACTGGCTGTGCTTGAGCTGCAGCTGAAACCAGAAGCAGTAAAAAAGCCCCACAGCCTTTTTCTGAGCAAGTAAATCCCTGATAAGCAGCATTTTACACTGCCTGAAAAAGTTATCCAGGGTATGAACGCAGAAAAGACATGACTTTTCTCTACAGTAACCTTTTATAAGGAGATTAAAATAACTGTAAAAGTCAAGATTCATTATGCCATAATATTACTGAACTGAAATGCGAAAATGTCTTGAGGAAACAGGATAGTCACAAAAAACCCCAAAATGAACAACTACCTTTGTCCACTGCACTATTGCAGCTGGTTCCCTGGATTCAGGCTTGTTTTCCATCAATCACTGGCTTTCCGACTGGAAACTGTCCTCAAAGAAACTCCCTCCCCATTTGCTTCAATGCCTGCACCTCCCAGATGCCCTTCTCGGCACTGTGTGCACCCTCCCTTGTCTTTCCTCTTTGTTCTGGAGCCCAATTTCCCTTTCTCCAGGGATCATCTCCTTCTTCCCACCACTTTTCCCAGGCAGTCTCTGTCTATTCCAAGCTGGCTGGGGAGCCTCTGCCCCAGGTGTTGCAGGGTGAGGATGTGCAGCTCTGTGTCTCAGGTGTGTGAATTAGGATTGTCCAAAAGCGGGGCCATCTCAGAGCGTCTCCAAAGCATCGTTTGTCAGCAGCAAAATGTTCCTTTTGGATTACCCACTCTATGGTCATTACCCTGAGAGGAAGGCTGCGAGCTGCCTCTGCATTATCCTGTCAGACTGCACTCAGCAGTGACCTGAGACCCTCTTTGCTAAACCACTGAGCTCAGTTTGCTCCTGGCTACAGGGAATAACTTGGCTGGGATACCCCAGGAAAACACCTCAGGGGCTCCACACTATGGACCAGCAATGCAGAGTAGGAGCAGAGGAGTCTAAGATTTCCCTGCAGCAGTTCCATACACTTTTGGGACACTTTTCCCAGCTACTTCAAATTTGAAACTGGACTGTTGCCCTCTCTCACTATGGCGCTGTTGGGTGTTTGGGGAGGGTTAGATTATTGTTTACTTCCTGTCAAAGTGTGATTTCTCAGACCAGGCTTTGATGAGAGAGATTAATTTCCATGTTTTATGTTCTGGGGGCTTGTGTGTTGCCTGAACTGAAATTGTGCCACAAAAGTGTTGCTGTGGGAACCACTCAGCATTGGCCCCCTTAGCAAGAGCTTCCTTTGCCTGGAAATCCCTTTTTTCCTGAGCTTTCAGTCTCTCATACATAGACCCTGAAGTGCTGGTGTGTTTGTTACAGACACTTGAATTTCTTCTCTTTTAGATTTGTGCCTTTGTAAGACTCACAAACTTGCATGCAGATCACAGTACAGAAGTGTGTGTGCTGGGTAACATTAAACTGTTGGTTGTTTACAGCAACTAGGGCATAAAAGGCAGTATTTGGGCATTTAGCTTATTTATTTGGGTTAGGCTGCAGTTGGAGGTACAACTAATCGTTGCCCAAAATGTCAGATTGCTTAAAAAATAAACAGAAGTCTGGCAGATGTGGTAGTGGAGGTGGCAGAGGAAACCAGACCATCGATGGAGAGGAGGTGTAGGAGCTGAGTTTATCTGATCACTTCAAAACACTCAGAACTTCCACACTGAATGGAGATGTTTTGGGGTTGATTTTGGGGATCAAGTGTGGGACCTGAGTTTATCTGACCTCTACAAAACACACAGAACTTGTGCACTGAATGGGGGAGCTTTGGGGCCGATTTCTGTGGTCAGGTGTGGAAACTTTTCCTGCTGCCTGGTGTGTGTGGGGATGGAATCTCTGACTGCAGTGCCTGGAGTGTTGGGGCTAGGGAAAGCTCAGGGAGGGTTTGTTAACCTGTTTGCTCTGCCTTTATTCCCAATTCTGGCTGCCTGCCTCATTAACCTGTGTAATCTGACACGTCTCTCTAGGAGGCCACTTGAGCACAGAAGCTTTCTCTCCACGTGGAAGCTTCAGAAACCAATTTAAACTTGACAATAAGTGGTGGAGGAATTGCAGGAGCCTCACTCCTGAAGTCATAAATGTATATCAATGAATAGGAACTTCATAAGTATGCTATGTAAAATCTTCTATCTGCAATTAATTCTATATTAAAATCCATATATTGGAGGATTAGACACCAGTAAAATATGGATAATACTGAAGCAATGAGTCATATCACTAATGGTGAGGCCCCTTGTGAAGATTTTTATCAGGAGTTTATATTAATCTTTTTTGAAATTGTCACAAACATCTTTTATTCTAGTTATCTTTGTCTGAGGTTCTGGTAAGAAACCCTGTATCATTTTGTAATACAAATGCTTCATAACTATGGCTTCTTGTCCTGTGCAGTAACATTAAAGTGACTTTATATCCCTTACAAATAAAGGGATATATATCCCTTACAAATAAATATCTCTTACAAATTTGTACACAAATAAAGCAGGAGACAATTCAAAATACCCTCTCTTTATCATAAATTGATTATAATTATTTTGCCAAAATGACCCTTCAGTCATAAGTTAGTTTAGCTTACAATGCACTGATATTGAATAAAGACTTTGTTCTTATACATCTATTTTCCCCAACGGTAGTGATTCAACCCCAATTGAAATTTGTACTGGTAAGGACATGTTTTCCACAGTGTCTCATTGTTTTGTTTTGTTTTGTTTGAAAGAAGGGAAGGGAATCTTTCTTTCTTTACTTCAACCAATCTAAAATCAATCAATGGCTGCTGATTAACATTTGGAATCCTATTTGTCATTTTAATGGATTTCTTTTTTTTTTTTTTTTTCCTGGTGTAAAATTTAAAATGCAAGCCCAGATTTTCCTTTAGCATCACTGGTAATGCTTGGCCCCTGGAATGCCTGGCTGTGGTACAAGTTGCAGTTCGCTGGTGACTAACACGGATGATGCCAAGGAAGCACTGGAATAAGGGGGTGGGAAGCTGTTGGGTGGGAGTAGTTGAAGGACTGTTTGGCACCATGGCAAAGCTCCCTGGCACGCAGAGCAAGCTCCAAGTGCTTGCTCCAAGAGCTTGCTCTGCCTTTTTCACTGGCACTGTATTCAATGAGTGTCTTTAAAGAATCACCAGCTCCGTGAGCCTTGTGCCTTTTGGATTCCCCAAATGTGAAACACTTGAGAAGTGACTCAGGCCTGTTGTTGTGCTCCTTTCCAGAGGAAAGGGGGAAATCACTGGTATTTAACTGGAGTAATGCAGCACCTGGCTCAGATTAATCTACACTTTTGTGTACTTTTTTTTTTTTTTTACGACTTGTAGGCTTGTAAATGCCATTTTGTGAGACTATATTTTTAAGCAAATATGGGGAAGAGAAGGCTCTGGGAAGAGCTTCCAGCACCTTCCAGTGCCTAAAGGGGCTCTGAGAGAGCTGGAGAGGGACTCTGGGCAAGGGCCTGGAGTGACAGGGCAAGAGGGAATGGCTTTAGGCTGAAGCAGGGTATAGTTAGATTGGAAATTTTGTGGAAACTCTTGACTGTGAGAGTGGTGAGACAGAGATTGTCCAGAGAAGCTGTGGCTGCCCCTGGATCCCTGGAAGTGCCCAAGGCCAAGATGGATCGGGCTTGGAGCACCCTGGGATAATGGGAGGAGCACCCTGCCATGGCAGGGGTGAAACAAAGTGATCTTGAACATCCTTTCCAACCCAAACCATTCTATGATTTGTTGATTCTGTGAATATGGTCCTGTGTTCACAGCTTTGGTTTTAGCAGCAGATTATTTGAGTCAGTGAGTTCAGATAAGCTAAAAAAATACCCAAACATTAAGCAACTTAAAGCTTCTAAGGTATTCAAACTGCAGGAAGCTGTATTTATTTGACAAAGCCTTACTAAGAATTCTAAATAATAAGATACTAAAAAGCATTCTTATGGAAGCACGAGTAGAGTTCATCAATAATTGATGGCTGAGTCTTTAATATTGGCTACAGCTGTTCTTGTGTGTATCTTTTTATTATTGCTCTGTGACTCCACCAAGACTTCTGATTCTACTCTGAGGCCTTGCTGCAGGCATTTAAACTTACTCTCACAAGCATGCCACAAGGCACAGAGCTAATGGCTCTGAGCAGAAAAATAAGAAGGAAATCAGAGATCTGCATAACCAATGAGCTCCTGGCTGTGTTAAAGTTGAACTATTTAAGAATAACTCCTGAAACACAGAGCACCTTGACATCAGCACTGTTAAATGTCAAACAGCAGGGAAATGCAGACAGGTAGAGAAAATGAAGCCTGGCAACCCTCAGGTTTCTGTATTTTAAAACACTTCAGAGCAAATTGAGGAGGCTTTTGCCATTCTCTGTGTTCCCAGCACAGTTAGAGATGACTTGTGGTGCTTCATGCCCAAAACAGCCACTGGCAGTTCTGGTCTCTCTCTGACAACCTCTGGCCCTTGTTGGACAGAGCCTGGATAGTAATTTTTCTGAAGAAGAGCAAGATATTATTCAAATGATGCACCATGTGAACACCTCTGTCACAGAAATGAAGAATAAATTTGCCATAATATTTTAAGAGCTAGAGGTGAAGGGTTCAGTTTATAGAATATATCCAAGGCTGGGAAGATTTCTGTGCTCAAAATCTTCCTACTCTATCTTTCTGTAACTGAGAGCAAAATTCTTTATTTTGATGCTGTGTCCTTAAGTAAAATCCTCCCTCTCTCCTGCCACTTCCACCTTCAATAAATACAAGATAAATGTTTTTATAGTGTTACCTGCTTTGAACTGCAATGCTTTTAAGCAGACTTGGCTAGGAAATTGTTGGTATTTACTTAGAGAGGAAAAAAAATTGTTACATTATTTCAAATATATTTTCTTAGTATATAATTTAGGGGGGAAAGTCCAATAACTAGAGGTTCCCAAAATGCCAAATTGATTTTCACTCACAATAAGAAAAATCTATACTGAGGCTTTGAAGCGTTACAGTGAGCAACTGATCTTCCTGTTGTTAAACTTTAAATCAAACAAAGCTTTCTTTGAAAAAAAAAATTCTGTGAGGAAAAAAAAAAAACCCTAACAAAATATAGTTCCAGCTAGTTATGTTTTGAAGACAATCAGAGACTTCTCCACAAAGGACATCATCGTCATCAGATTTAAGCCAGAATAGCTACACTGTCATCAGAAGTTAAACTTTTTAAGGTCTTTTACGTTATTATCTCGTAGGATTTTAAGAACAGGATGGTTTCTGCATTCTTCACTCGCAGCATTTTAGGCAGGACTCACCAGGCTCTGCATTCTGGAGCACTTGCCCTATATATATGTTTAAAAGAGCCTCCTTTTTGGATGGTGCCCTTTTTGCCAAAGTATCTCCTTTAAAGAACATCATTTTCTATGCTGTGTGTTTATGAACCAGCTGAGAAAAAAAATAGTCTGGACTAATTCTGTCCCATTTGAATCACAGAATTACTGAGGCTGGAAAAGCCCTCTAAGATCATCCAGTCCAACCATCCCCCAGCACTGCCAAGGCCACCACTGACCCATGTCCCCAAGTGCCACATCCACATGGCTTTTAAATCCTTCCAGGGATGGGGATTCCAACACTCCCCTGGGCAGCTGTTCCAATATTTGCCAACCCTTTTAGTGAAGATTGTTTTTCCAAATATCCAACCTAAAACTGCTCTGGCAAAACCTGATATTGTTTCTTCTTGTTCTATTGCTTGTTATATATTCTTACTGTGAGTTGGAGATTATTCTGGGGTTTTTTAGCCCAAATAGTGTGTGATGGCATTAAAAAAAATGCCCTGTAGCAATCTCAATATGCAAAACTGACACCATACACTTTAATAATGTGCAATTTCATGAAAGGAGGTATTAAATTAGCTTGATAGGATCATTTTCAAAATAAAATGCAATTTATAGCATCTTGTTTTAGGTTTTTATCTACTGTATCTTATGTCAACCATTATTTTCCTCAGAAGCAGTGTCAGGCTGATGTGCCTTTAGTTATTTAGTTTATCTAAATATTAGTTTATCTAAATACCAACACTCTTTCCATTTGAAGGATGTGGATGCAGGGCACACGGGATTACTGTGTTTTCAGATTTATTTTTTCCAGGATTGGAAATCACCCACATTCATCTGGGCTAATGGGGACACGTAAATCTTGCAGTCAAAGATGACACTGCTGGGTGCAGCTGAGCTCCAGTTCATTACGTCCTCACACATAATCATGAAATATGTGAGATTAACTGAGCCCTGGGAAATGCCTCTTTCTCACTGCTGGTGATGGAGGCAGTTCAGGATGATTTGCTCATAGGTGTCGACACTCTGCCAACTCCTCAAATTAAATATTGTTCAAAGAAAGTAAATAGGACAATGGAAGGATACCGGAGCCTGCCAGCTGAGCAATATATCTGAGGGAAATGGAGTATGATGAGTGACTGCCAAGGAGGAAATCATAGGGATGCAAGCAGACAGAACATTATTGACAGAACATCTTTAAGGTGGCAAAAATTAGGCAAAACTCACAGTTAAGATATCTGACTCTCTGCTACCTGCACAGCCAAATTTCTGTCCCAAATTTGTTCTAAAGTGTGGGACAATTTTTAATTACTTAAGCACAGACTTTTTTTTTTTTTTTCCCAGCAATATTGTGTCTTAACCCACCAGTATGGTGGAATTCTGGGAATATACCACCGCTGCATTCAGAGGAATGTCTGTTGTCTGTCAGACTTCATTCTCTCTTTCTACCAGCAGCTGGGCTAAGCAAGCCCAGAGACAGCAGCAAGGGAACACATCCTCGTGGTGGGGCCAGGAGTAATTGAGATTTCAACTCTGCCTTCAATTACCCAGCAAGTCACTTAAACCAATCTTTGCACAACTGGTCATTAATTGAGAATCCCTCCCTTCCAGGTCTCTCACCCTCACATCCCAGATGGTGACAGGCAGGAGCCTGAGCTCCTGCAGTAGCAGGCAAAGTCACTGAGTCTGTGCTTGAATAAAAAACAACCCAGGATATAGGGATAAGTACCCTGAAAAAACATTCCAGGTGTTTCAGGCTGGACTACCCTTATTTGTTTCACTTGATTTTAATCTCTTTGTGTTTCAGCTGCCCCTTGGTAGAATGAACACGTTGCATCCCAGGAAGGGTAATTAAATAATACTTAAGAAGTAGCTGCTTTCTGAAGTGATGACCACACTAGAAGGTTCAGGGAGAAATTAATAATTATGTTTTTGAAGCTGGAGTTGACTAGGGCAGAGTAAATACAGGACAGGCCACTAAACTGACAGATGAGTGTCAAATGGCAGCTGAGTGAGCATTGTCCTTCCTCCTCTGTGGATGAGGTGTGAAGCACGAGCATTAGCTTTCTGTCTGTCCTGAACCCCAAAGAATCAGATAACTGTAAAATTGGACCACTTTTTCGATGGTGAAAGCTTGCTTTAGAATGCTGTGTTACCCTGGGAAAATAAATTACTTTTTCTTACTAAAATGATTTGAACGTTATTCAGAATTTCTTCTTTAAACTGGAAAGGAAGAGAAAAAAAATTGAACAAAACATTTTACTCAAGAAAACACATTTTCAAGTTTTTGAACGCTGGAAGGAGACACTGACCAAATTCCAAGTCTTTGTCTATTTTAGTGTGCTATTGGGGTTCCCAACACCTCTGAGGGTCCAGCCCTTGCAGAGAAAAGGCTTAGATCAATTAGCGAGACGGCATGATCGAGCGTGTCTTGAAAAATCAAAAA
>VXBB01000597.1:11562-26355 GCA_013399915.1 Illadopsis cleaveri | reverse complement strand
TCTCTTATCTACTTAATGATTGAGGATGGTTCTACTGGCAAACTGCCAATAGGAACAGCTACAGGACTTGAAGACAGCAACAAGGTCCAACAGGGGCTTCTCTCTTGGCATTGAGCCAGCCACTAACAGGACAGCAAAGACGTTTCTGGGTCCTTTACCGTATAAGAAATACGAGGGGTGAGTCTCAAACCTTTCCCTATATGGAAAACACTTGCTAGGGTGTGGGGTGCTTTACTACAGCATGCAGGCATCCATGGAATTCCAGGGCAAAACATCAGTGCAGGCACAAAGTTTTATTATTAACAACCTCTGTGTAAAGCTGAGCACCCGGCTTTGTGTCCCTAAGAAAGGCAAGTTTATGTCTCAGGTCATTTTTCACAGAATCATGGGATGGTTTGGGTTGGAAGGGATCCTAAAAATCATCCAGTTCCACCCCCTGCCATGGGCAGGGACAGGTCCCACATTCTTGTGATGTGAAAAGGGACAAGGCTGAGTCAGGTAATAATGGAGGCATAAACTTCTTCCTATGATCAACTACTGGAACTTTTGTTGAGGGATTTTTGTGAGGGAAGATGTGCTTCAAATCCCTGACATTTTGTGTATTCAATGTGCTTGTGAAAATAATCCTGTCCTGGAATAATTGCAAATAATCATGATGATATTTTCGTAATTAAAATGCAAATGTATAGAAAATTCTCTAAGGGTAAGAACAGTGATTCCTACACAACACTTCTCATCAGTGGAATATTACTTCTTAAAAAAAGGAAAAAATAAGCAGAACCATTCCCTTTGTTTTACAGATACATAAATTGAGGTCAGATACATTACAAACAGCACAGACAGCAGAAATTGAAATATCCTAAAATACCATTTCTACAATATCATGCATCATAAAAGTAGAATAAAGAAATTAATGTTCACTGCACAATTCAATAAACTAGGTATTATTAAAATTTTCAACAGATTAGACATTCTCTTTGTGCCAATTAAATCATCATTCTTGTGTGTAATATCTACCTGCAAAAAAAGATTGAATTGCATGCTGCTATCAGACTAAATAGTGCTGTTTGAAAATGTTCTATTCAACAGTTCCTTTTTTAAAAAAGACTTTTACTTTCAAGAACCTGACAAAAAGAGAGTTTGTGATTGGGTTTTTTCGTAGTTAGAATTAGCAAGGGTTTTTTTCAGCTACATATTGGTAACAGCCACATCTAAATTAGTTAAAGTAGAGAAGTTCTAATTTCTTATTTCCCTTTCCCTGAAAACATATTATTTTTCGAGATGTTATAAACAAAGGTATTTGTTTGATCTGTCAAAATTTAGATTGGCAGACAATTTGCCCATTTTCTATGAAGAGTATCATGTACAAGAGCCATCTTTTTTGAAACTGACCACAAGACTGAGCAAATTGCTTGTGTATGGTGAAATGTCAAAGGCAGATCCTAGCAGCTTTGCCCTGGGAAGCACAAATACCTATTTTAGGGTGTAAAAGCATTGCTCAGGTTGAGCAAAGGCTGAAGGATCTGCTCACTACCAGAGATACTCATGAAATGTCGTGACTAATTGGGCAAGGGACTCTGAAATTAGCATTTCCTGAATGGTTTAATTCAAATCAGTGTGGTACAAAAAAAAAAAAACAAACCAGCAATTACTGAGTTGCATAACTCCCAGGAAACATCTATCAGACATCACAGACTAGCTGAAGATGTATAATTTAGCATTCCCCTTCCCCAGAACTGCCTGTTCTTGCTCAAGATGGTCTCTCTCCACCATATCCCCCATCTGCTCCACCCCCGCTTCCTATCCTGTCTCGTTGCTTGTACACTTTTTTTTATTATTATTTTATTTTTTTATTACTGGCATTCATTTTAAGGAATCAATACCAGTCCTCCAGCTGAACCTTCACACTGCTGAGGGCCTCTGCCAGTTAAACAGTGATTCCAAGTCCCATTAGCTTCAAGTCACTGGTTTCCATTTAATCTTAAGTTTATCTAGCCAGGCCATGGCACTGCTCTCCACCAGTGCTATCAGTGTTCGGGTTGCAATTGTGTGTTGGCAGGGGAATTTCACAGAGGAATCCCTTCTCAGCAGAGCTGTTTTTAATATCCTGTGCACAGTGATATTGAAATTAAGACTGATTCCTAATTTATTTGTGATCGAGAGAGTAAAGTGTCACAGCCCAGAGACGCTGAAGGAGGATGACTGGGAGACATCAGTGTGTCCTCAGGTGAAATACACCCCCTATTAGTTATTATTGTTGCTGTTGTTGTTATTGTTGGATTTTTTGTTATTTTTATATTTCTTGGGCTGTGACAGTTTAAACTGAGAGTGTTTATGGCCAGGATCTTGAGGAGAAGTTATGAAGGCTTGGACAAGGTTGCCACACTTTGGGTGGTAACTCAGCACTGGTGTCAGGGGCTGCAGAGGGCCTGAGGGACCTCCCCGAGGTACAGTTCATGCAGGTGCAGTTTTTGTGAGGATGAGCAGTGTAAAACCCCTGATCCAGCACTGCTGCAGTGACANCCGTGAGACACGGGGCAACCCCTGCAACTCGTGTGGGCAGGAGGTGTGAAAAGCAGTGGCCATATCTCTCCCCCACAGCAATGTCTCCCTTCACTCCAACGGCCCCAAAGACTCTGGGTGCCCCTTAGCCTTTCACACTCTTCTGTTGCTTCTTTATTTTCTTTTCTGTCAGAGTCAGGATTAAATGCTCGAGAGACGTTGTTTCATGTTCGGACACAGATGTTTATTAATTCTTATCTATGTTACAGTCTCACAAGCCATGAGTACTGGATAACAAAGTGAAAAATGCCCTCTATCTCTTTTTTTACAAGGCCTTTTAAGGACAAACTGTCCAATTATGAAATGACACCTAAATTATTTCTACTTTTAACCCAATAACCAACCACCCGTGGTCTACAATGTGGACTTTTCTACCCAATTACAAGATACCACCCACACCCATTAAAAAGAAGATGAAAAAGAAAGGGCTAGCCTACACCCTAAAACCTGCATCTTGATTTTTATATATTAGTATATACTAAAACCTTAAACTCTAAGTTTTCCACCCTGTAATATTATACCCTTTTATTCAAATTACACATGCATAATCCCAGTGCTGTCACTCAATTTTGGAAGCCTCTTCCACTGCCTCAGGTCAAATGCAGTGTTTTCTTGAGGGTCAGTGCCTGTCAGCACAGAAAGTCTAAAATTCTCAGTGCCCAGGGTTCCAACACTCTTCCAAAGGATCTTCTACATCTCACAATTCCTGCTTCTGACTTTTTCAAATCATTTGACCATGCAAACTATTTGATGTTTAATTTCTAGGAGTTGTGCCTATAAAGATGTTTAAATCACCTAAGGTAGGACTCTACTTTGGGTTGAAAAATCTAATAATATCTCAAAGATAGAATGGGTCTTTTAGATGAGATCCTGAAGGGATTATCTGCTGAATTTAGATACTTTTAGATATAATAAAATCTTTTTCGAATGACAACTGACAATCTGTGAGCACATAAACTCTTTGCTTATCTTCAGAGGTCTCAGTTACCAACATTTCCAATTTGAAAGCACATCCCTAGTAGACCACACAGCCTCCTCTTTAAATGTCAGCAACTTTCCAGTTTCCAGCCCCTTCCAGGAAAAAACACCTTTTACAGTGTGTGGATACAGCACGTGATAAAATAGGCAGAATCTTATTTCTGCCTGTTTGTGTTTTATTGACATTTCTGATGTGTGTAAAATTACTGTAATATAAAGAGGGTTAACCACAGTGTTTAGCTGAGACACTGCTCGAACAGTGCCTGAAAACAAGTGCTTCTCTAATAATCACAGGCAATTAAAAGAAGAAAAAAGTTAAAGGGAAAGGAATCTTGTTTATCTAATAAATAGGTCACTAGAGAGAAGCAGATAAGAGGGGAGAAAAAAAAAAAATCAATGACTGATATGAGTGGAAAAGTAAAATCCACTAAATTCTCAGTCCTACCCTGACAACACCACTTGTCTTGACAGTGTCATAATTGTTTGGGCAATTTTGTGTGACAACAAAATTCCAGTTATGCTGAAAGAAGTTTTGTGACCTGTTATTACAGCTTTAAGTTTGCATTAAACAGTCTTTGCATTCCCCTGCAATCTGTAGCTCCTACTTTTGACCACAGAAAGAACTTTCCTGGTTGGTTTGTGTTTTGTATAATAATGAAAATCTTACACTTGTCGGTAGCAATGGAACAGGATTGAGCCTTGAGAACAACAGACTGTTCTCCTCAGCTTTTTGTTGGATACAAGGAGTACACAGGAAATAAAAAATTGAAATAAACCCTCACATTGTTACAGCCAGGCATTTAAACATGAGTCACATTCAAACACAGACTCATTTAGGCTAGGAAAGCCCTCTAAAGTAATTAAGTCCAACCATTTACCTGGCACTGCCAAGTCCACCACAGAATCATGTCCCCCAGTGTCACCTGAGGGTTTGTTTTTGTGGAGAGAAGTGAGAATAGGTGGAAATAGATTACATGTCTGTGTAAGGCAATTTGAGGGAACTCCATCTTCCAACGAAGGTGCTGGAAAATGAGGGGTAATAAATAACCCTAGGAAAAACAAGAGGCTCTGAGGAGAGTCCCCTCCCCGTGCTGTGCTCGGGGGCTGATCTGTCCCCTCGTGGAAAGTTCTGGTTATTCCTGTGCACTGTGGGAAGGTGGTGGCTGCTGTTGTCTCATGTTCCTGGGGGAGGTGAACAATTGCTGGCATCACTGGCATTGGTTCTGCAGGGATTTAGTCCTCCTCAAAAATCAACCCTGAGGTATTTTGGGTAAAGGGAGCTATTGATAGATGCAGATATTTTCCAAACTTTTTGTTGAGTGACCTGAGCATCGCCCAAGTCTGATGTCAGGGATCAGGGTTGCCTGACCAAACAGTCAGACTCTACAGTGCAGATATTTAAATTATTACAGTGAGTCACTGAGGGCTCTTAGTAAAATAAAAGAAGCAAGTGACTGTAAGGTGCTGCTGGTTGCATCCTAAAGCAGACAACTACCTTTGGGCAAGAAGATCACACTCAAAAATAGTTATTTTTTCCTTTGGTAGAAAAAAATGAAAAGAACCCTGAGGTGTCTCGCTCAGGTGTGAAGGTGTATAAAGTTAGGAGATGAGAATCCTAATCTACATGCATTAGGAGAGAGGATATTAGGAAATGCAAAGGCAAGTGAGAAACTGGCATTTAATGAAACTAAGGAGTTACAATACGATGACAAAAACATCAAAATGTTTTATCTTAAATAAGAAGCAGGAGAACTTCATTTTTTTTCAAATACTTATTGTGATTTTTCCTGCCTGTCAAGGTTGTTTTGAGATGAAAATGAACTTTGCATCAACTCTTCCACTGCAGGATAAATTAAGCTTGATGAGCAAATAGATGAGTAAAGCATGTTCCATCTTGTGAGAAGAGTTTTGCTTTTTCAAGCCTTTCCGCAGCTAAGGAGGCCAGGATTAGCACTACTGCAATGTTTTTTTTAAGTAAGTCCAGCATTTCCTAGTGCAATACTTTCTAAAAGATGAGAGGAGTGTGAAAATTAAAAAGAAGAGAGGTTTATGCCAGCATTTCAAGAGCTGCTTACTTTACCCCTTGGAAACAACGTATGGCTCCCTGTGTGTTTTCTGCTGTTTTTTATAGGACAAATATCTCTCAGTCTGCAGCCTAAGTTGATATATCTTCTTCCTGATTTTATCTATCTTTCTTTAATCTTAAAAGATTAGAAATGTCAATATTTCATGTTATATGTAACAGATGCATATAAAAAAATATTCCCGTTCACCTCATTATTAAGTACCATAACAGTCTCTCAATGGGAAATCAGATAAGGCTGAGATGGTTATTGAAAATTGGTTGTTGGTTAAGGGTATTGTTGCTGGAAAATTATTTTGGTAATTTGAAGGAGAAGAAGAGCACATATTAAAAAAAAATCTGTAACATAATATTAGTAGACAGATACTCTAAATTAGGGATATCAGGATGGAAAAGGTTCTGCTTATAGTATGTTTGGGGCTGAATTTAGCCATATTTCACACACAAAAAGATACACTAGAAGTGTGAGGAAAAGTCTAAAGATTTAAATTAGAATAAATTTTTCCTTCTTCTCTTTATTCTTACCTCTATACTGTATAAAACACAGTAATGTTCCCTGGAACAGAAAACACAAATCAGAATTTTCCAGAGTAAGTCATGAACCAACTAGGCTAGAGATTTAAACTCTCTTTCTCTCTCCCCCTCCAGTCTAATCTTTAATTGCATTATATGAAATGAAACAAACCCAAAAGGAAGAGGTCAGGGATATCCTTTTCACGCTGGAATATTTATAATCTGGTGCAGTGCATTCTCCTGGAGAAAGACAAGGTTTTGAATCCTCTCGGGGAAAATCAGGCATTTACTCTGCACCCTGGCAGAGTGCATTAAGTTCTGAGCTAGAAAAAACAGAGATAATTTTCTTTTCTGAGTAAGAGCAGGAGCTGAAGAATAAATTCAGCATCCAAGACTCCGAGTCACACAGCCTGGGAGGGACCACTAGAAGCCATCAAGATTTCCCTTCTGCTTAGGACAGGCCATGGAACTTGCACCCAACTTATAGGCTAGACCCATTATTCAGAAGAAAAATTAATACTCATGCATGGTATCCAGGATCCTCTCCTTTTTTAAAAAAATAACATCATTGAGATTACGCAAAAAATTTCATTTTTCTGATGACCCTTCTTCAGATCACAAATTACCATAGGGTGCAACATGTGCCTTTTTGAACACACGTACAAAGTGTTCTAGGCTAACCAAAAGTACTTCTGAAAAATCTGAAGAAACACTGAATTTATGTAAATAACACCTAAAACATTAATATTCTTCCATGATGAACAAAATCTGGGAAGAATTACTTCGCAATCAATATATTGAATTGGCTTGGGGCAGTTTTACAGAGTTTGTTGAAAGAAGTAAATATTTCCTTATCACAAAATTTAGTTCCCTTAGTTTTTCTGCTCTATGTATGATTAATGATTTCTATTCCTATAATGGCTCCAAATTTTTGCTCCTGGCAAAAAAAAACTAGGTTTCATCTCTGTCAGTGATCTCAAAGTCTGCAGATGACATTTTCAAATCAGTGTATGGACAATAGTACAGTCAAAAAACATGAACAGAGTGTGACTAGAAAATTCAGAAGAGCTGAGACACATTCAGAGATTTTCAGAAATGGCTTTTCATCTTTCTGCTCCATTTTCTGTGCCTTTGTTGTACTGGAGAGCTGTGGGGACACGGTTCACAACCTATGCACTGCCTGTCATCACCACTCCCATGGTCTTGACTGAAGAGTCCAGGTGCAACTGCAAGAGAATTAATAACAGAAAAACAACATCAGGAAAGGGGCAAAAGAAACAGTGGAAGGGTGGAACAAAACCAGAAACTGATTTTATATTTTTCAACATTGCCAGGTTTCAAAGTACAAGTGAAGAGAGGGGGAAAAATAAAAATGGAAAAAAAAAAATGCAGCAAAAATGATACTTGGAAGGAAATACAATAATCTTGTTTAATCCTGAATCATTGTTGCAATCAATTCAATTTTGTAGGTGAGCTCCCATGACACATCTCTTCCAAGAGCTAACAAGAGACAGAGCTGAAATATCAACAACCCCAACAGGAGACCAAATTTTCTCTTATGATGAAAATCTCTGCTTGGAGAGGTTTCAGATCTGCGTGATCAGTGTGAAATTGCAATTACTCCAAGTGATTTTGATGAGCCACTGTCTTCACAGACAAACTGTGTGATGTTAATGCAAGAAAGGAAACAGTCATGAGACCAAATGAAAGCTTTGGGGGGGAGGGAGTAAGATTTTTTTTAATATTCAGTATAAATACATGTGATAGAATTTTAAAAAAAAGGAAAACAGAAGAATAGAAGACTAGAGAGATGAGCAGGGTTGGGCAGCTATACAGAATTTATTCTTTTCACAACAAAAGAAGAAATGAACAACAGCAGAAGATAATGTTCAACAGCACATCAAAAGCTGAACTCTGTGTGTATCAACTGAATCCTTCTTTTTGAATTAAAAGAGTATTATATTAAAATGAAAGGGATCTCATGCATTTTCTGTAACTCATAATAACAAAGTTCCTGCTTTTAGTGGGGATGAGATCTTTTAATCTTGGGAGGCATTCATGCTGACAAACAAGCCAACCCATTAACATCAGCCAACCCATTCAGCTCCGTATCAATTTGCGTCACCAGCAGCTCTGACTGAAATTGAGCCATTCTGGGATCAGGAGCTGCTGATGGACGTTTGGTCCTCCTTTCCTCCTGCTGGGGATAATAATATTTATTGAGCTGCACTTAACTCTTCCTTCTCTGCCATGACTTTTAACCGGGGTTCTCAACACTTCAGTGCAAAACTTGGTGTATTTGGTGTAGAGGGAAATGTCTCACCCTCTGAATGGAGATTCAAGTATATGTGAGGGTTTTCTTTTTTAAGGTCAGACTTGAGCTTTCCTAAGACTGAAGTTTTTCAGTTTTCCAGAGCTATTATTTACCAGCCTAGCACACAGAGCTGTCTCTAGTCTTCACAGTGCAAGGTCATAGAGTATTGGGAATGTGCAATAAAACTGGTGGGTTTGCAAGATTTTCATCTCAATTTGACAATGAGATACATATTTTTTTAATTTGCAAAAGTACAAAAACCCTTTAAATACCACTAATCAAGCCATGGGGACAGTTGATGGAAGTAATTTGAAACATTTCTGAGGGGCCAGGCACAGTTCTTCTGCCCAGCAAGCAGAGCTGCAGCCAAATTGGAAACCTGAGGAGTTCAAAAATTTGGTCCTTGCTTAATCCTTGCTCTGGAGGGTAGAAAACTGTGCCAGCTACTACTTGGCATGGCTTGGTTCTTACATGCTGACTCAGGCTGGATGAGCTTTACCAGCTGACTCAGGCTGGATGACCTCTACCAGCTGATAAATTGGGAAGATGGAATCAACACTTCATGAGGGGTTTTGTTTTTAAGTGATTTTTATATGGTCCAGTCTCTGTAAAAGAAAATATAAAAGCAACCTGCTACAGCTGACATAGATCCAGGTGTGTCTGAAGTTGTGGAAGGAGGAATTTCGCAGATATTTGTTTTGGATAAAGGGTGGCCAGGAAAACCTGAAAGTCTTCTGATCCATAAGGTTGTGGCTCTTGAATGGCTTGTGCCTAAGAAGTTTGTCTTCAGGACTGCTTGCATGACATATCATAAAATTGTAAATTGACAATGTTTTCTTCTACTTTTAAGATAATTTGAAGTTTGGTTTGTTTTTTTTTTTCTGGCTTTTTTTTTTTTTTGGGTCTTTTTTGTTTGGGGTTCTTTTGTTGTTGTTTTTGTATTTGTGGTTGTGGGGTTTTTGGGGTTTTTTTGTTTGTTTTCTGCTTTTTTAAATATTTTCATTTTTTGTTGTTGTTGTTTTTGGTTTTGTTTTTTTGTTTTCTTCTCTGGACCAGAAATTGTAAGTTCTGCTTTCCAGATAAGCAGGACAGCAGAGTCTGTGCCATGCAATTTATGTTCCAGTTGGTCTGGGTGATCTAAACTTCAGGATGAATGGAATTTAGGCCTGTGCCTGTATCTTTGTAGTCACAGTACACAGAGATATTGTCCATTGTGTTGTTTTCTATTTGCAATTGTAAAGGACCTGATTTGTCAACAGATTTGGGTGCCTGAAGACAGAAACAAGGATCTAGAAAGATTTAAAAGACAGGTAGATATCCATGTTTGTCAGGTACTTTGATATTGCTCTTTCTGTCATACAGCAAGATGCAGATACTCCTGAAAAATCTCTTCAGCTGTGCCCCACTAGACAGACACCCACAGAAATCTGGTCAGAATGCCTTTGATTCCATAAAGAATCACAGGAGTCTTATGACTCTGCAATGGGAGGGATGGTTTGATAGAGAGCTCTGTGAAGTAGGATACGACAGGACTGATTTTCAGACATCCTCAGCACACTCAGCTTTCCTTCTCTTGGAAGAAGCCATGGTTGCTCTTTGATTTGTATTCCCCTTTTCAAATTGTTGAAGGAATTCATGTAATTTCTTACTAAATACTTTCCCCCAGTAATGTCTAGGGCAGATATGATACTTTCCCACCATGAACATTGCCCAGTGTTCTCTAGTTCCAGGGTCTCTTCAAAGTAGATTTCACACAAGGAGGAAATTCAGTAGAGTGTAAACCAAAGGGAATAAGTGCCCCTTGAAAGGACTGAACATTTATAATCTAGATCAACTCTCTCCTGTGGCTGCATAATCTAATTATAGTTCTCATTGTTTTAATTTTTTTTAAGAAATAAGTAGAATTAATTTGAAAGGAAAAAGAAACAGTTCTTCTTTAAAAATTAGTTATGTTTATATGGTTCCTTTTATTCTAATGGGTACCACAATCTTTAATAAATTGAGTATGTACAGAAGTCATTGATACAAGGTTTGAGCTTGAACTGAAACAGGGTAGATTGGGAAGAAATCTTCCCTGTGAGGGTGGTGAGGCCCTGGCACAGGGTGCCCAGAGAAGCTGTGGCTGCCCCTGGATCCCAGGAAGTGTCCAAGGTCAGTTTGGATGGGGCTGGAATAGTGGAAGGTGTCCCTGCCCATGGACAGGGTTGGAAGTGGTTGCGCTTTTAGGTCCCTCCCAACCCAAACCATTCTGTGATTCTGTGATTATTCCATGATGCAGAGCTGTGGGCTGAAGCATCCAAATGTTAAGACTGGAAGCCATCCTGTGCATGAATAGGAAGTTTAATGTGCTTTTCTCTCTTTGGCTACATATGCCAAGAGAACCAGCAGCCAACTGATCTTCCTGAAGCATTTTGGTGTAAAGAAAAGTGTTTGAATGTGTAAGTCTCTAGAAATTGTCTTTGAATCAAGACTTACCTGTTCAATGTGCAGTAACTTTCAGAGACACTTTATCTCCAAGATAATACTCATAAATGCTGATGGATTTTAGAATAAGGCTGAATGGCATGACCTGAATGAATCTTTGGTTTCTGCTTAGGGATTTCTGCAGCCTAGTGGAATCAAGAAGTTGCTGAAAGAAATTACTGGGTCAGAGCACACCAAATGAGCACACACTGAATCAGTTACTGTTTTTTTTTTCACCCAGGGTGAATCAAAGAACCCTTCTGTGGGTTGCAATATCACAGCACTTGGAAAAAATGATGCATTACACTTGTCATTCTCTTAAATGCTCTCACAGGGCCACCTAGCTTAACTTGTCAGTGTCAGGGACAGCCTGGGACAATTTGGCTGCGTGCACCTTATCAGCCTCTGAGGGACAATTATGTTCATCAGAAGAGAATCCTGTTGCTAAAAGTCCAATCCAAATCACTTTGAAACAACTGGCAAAGCTGCCACGGGTTTTTGGATCAAACCCTCCAGTACAAGCTGGATGTAAGAAAAGCTGCTGAATTCAGATGGAATTCTTTTCATCCAGATGAAAGATAAGCTCTTAGTCAAGCTGTGAACTCCCAAGAGAGGAGGGAAAATGAATAGAATTGTTCAGACACAATGGGCTCAGTTGTGCCTGACCCTGTGTGGGTGCTGGAGAGTGGGAGATGAGTGCAAACAGACTTTCCAGGCTCCCCCAGGAGAGCCTGCTCCAGGCTAGGCACAGTTTTGGTTCTTGAGGTGAGGGAGCCCAAGAATTGGCACAGAAGAAAACTCCTGGAAAAGGGAAGGGATGTCAGGATGCAGAGTTTTTTACCCCCACTGGCAGATTATGAATCCTTTGAAGCAGGGCAGCTGCTGTCACACACTGGGTGGGATGCTGGCATCAATAAATCAGCTCAAATTAGCACATGCTTAGAGCTGCACATAAACTGATTTGCCTAAGAAGATTGGTTTCTGTGCTCCCAGGAAGCCTGGCTGGGATGGAACAGGGGTTTTTGCACAGGGAGAGAGATCAAGCAGCTGGATCTGAAAGGAAACAACTGATAAAAGCTCCACAACATATTTTTAAAAATATACAGTCTTAGATGATCTACTGCTGGTCTGTGAGGATGTACTGCCTGCTTCAGTGTGGAACAAGGAGCACAAATTAGATGATCTCCGTGTATGAGGACAATGTACAGTTCATGGATGTGTGGGAGGACACATGGGCAAGGGCTTTAAGCTGGAGGGTAGATTTAGACTGGATGTAAGGAAGAAATTCTTCCCTGTGAGGGTGGTGAGGCCCTGGCACAGGGTGCCCAGAGAAGCTGTGGCTGCCCCTGGATCCCTGGAAGTGTCCAAGGCCAGGTTGGACAGGGCTGAGAGCAACCTCGGCTAGTGGAAGGTGTCCCTGCCCATGACAGGGGGGGGAATGAGATGAGTTTTAGGGTCCTTTCCAAACCAAACCGTTCTGTGACTCTGTGTATCCACCACAGCAGTAAATCCCAGCTTGTCAGACTGGGAAATGTGCTTCCTGCCTCTGCACCTCTCCACTGGTGTATAGAAATGAGGTGTAGATTTTTTACTGATCCAAAGGATCAGAATGAGGCTCTCAAACTTAGAATTGTGTTTGTAGCAAGAGATGAGTCAGCGCCATTATTATATTTTTATGGTTATGGGGTGAATAAGGCCAGAGGGGTGGTCAGTGAACTTCACTGAGGGTGTTGGTGCAAACTAAAACAAAACATTTGGTGCCACTGGCAGTTCATGGGTTCTTCAGCAAAGATAGTTTTTCTCTGTCCAGTTGCTGTATTTTTCCTTCAGCCTTTTGACTTATAATCAACAAGAAAAGGCCATCAATTCTGCCTTTTACTGAAAGAACATTTCCCTTTGTCACTGAGAGGGACAAGTCAATGGGCCATTTTTTCCAGAGCTGGCACAACTCCGCTAACCAATATGTTTTTTCAGTGAATTCAGGATCTGTGATGATTGATTCACCCATCTGATGACAAAACAGGCAAGTACTGTATAGATAATGGCAGTGAAAGCTTCAGTGTACTTCAGGAATGATCTGGAAGGACCATGATGAGAAAAGCATTCTTTCTTTCTCAATTTTAACTTCTTTCTCCTGCTGAACCTGCTGCTCAGTGTCAGCTGAATATGCAGCTCACACGTGGAGGTGTGCAAAAAACCCGAACTGTTTCAGTTTGGTTTCAGTTGACCCCCTCCAAAAACCTGGGTTTGTGTAGCCTCTTTTAAACGGATTCATGCTGATTGTGGGTGTAGTGGAAAGGGACATCATTTCACCATGCAAAATTGAAGAAGTTTGCTCTGAGTACATCAAACAAAAATGTTCTGTCCTGCGTGATGTGCACAGTTTTTTTTCTTACTGATTGTTTGAGAAATGTGATGTATTTTTTCACACCTCTGGGGTTGAACATAGTCAGGAATTTTTTAAGATCATACCATTGAACCCAAAACTTATATAAGGTAAATAATTTAAAATCATTAGAAAAATTTCAGTGAGCTTCAATGAACTTAAATCTGTTTCTAAGATGAGTCTTTTTACCAATGGACCCACTTCTTTCTCTGCCTAAGGTACAGTGTTCTGAAGTATTTGCAAATTTTATCAATGCTCCTTCCTTTTTTCCCTTGAGCCAGGGCTTAGTCAGAAGCCTCAGCCATTTGTCTTCAGCCCTAACTTGCAAATGCAAGGAATAAAGCTTAAATACTGCAAAATTCATTCTGACTCCAGCACAGCCACATTTTCTCTCTGAAATGTTGGATCTTTATACAGGCAGAAGAATCAGTGACATTTTGCTGTGTCACTAAATCCATGCAAGCAAAAGTAACTTTTGCCAGAGTGAAGAATATGAAGTTGT
This sequence comes from Illadopsis cleaveri, assembly GCA_013399915.1. Taxonomy (NCBI): domain Eukaryota; kingdom Metazoa; phylum Chordata; class Aves; order Passeriformes; family Timaliidae; genus Illadopsis; species Illadopsis cleaveri. The sequence goes on along the minus strand of VXBB01000597.1, from coordinate 12,554 downwards.
TACACACAGTTAAGCTTTAAGGGTTATGCCAGAGCAATTCTTTGAGTCTTTCTAAATCCAGCTGAAGATGGCATCAAATTTATCTTCCTAGGCCTTGTGCAGGAGGATAAGACTAAAATATCAAATCTGCCTCTGAACTAAGTCTCTATTTAGCAACAAGTATTCTGTCTATCTATACAAGATGTTTTATACACATATTTATATAGGTATGTATGTCTATATATTTTCACTGAAGTTGGAATTTTGTGATTTATTTAACTATGCATAAATGGATTATATCTCACAGGGTATTGAACGAAAGACTCAGAATACATGTGTAATTTCCTACAAAATAATTAATAACTGTACAAACAGATTAGATATTTTAAAACCAAACCATTCTGCAATGGTTTCAGCAGTCACACCTCCTGGAAGAATTTAGGCTCCAGTAATAAAATTTGGTAACAGGAAGATTGTATTTTCTGCTACCTATTATCTGTTGTCCCAGATAAATACTATTTTTAAGGTGGTTTATTTGTCATTCCCCTTTAGAATATTCTGGCAGAAAAGCATTGAAGTTATTTGAGGAACTCCCTTTATGTGCTGTACACCCCATATTTTTGCAAAAAATAGCAACATTTGGATTAACTGTATTTTAGAATTTCCTCTTATAGCTCTTCTTTTCCCAGTTATATTGCACTGTTTGTGTGATTTTTGCTGTATCTTCAGAAAAAAAAAACCCCTTATATGTTTGCTTATACTTAGCTCTCAACATGCATTCATTATGTTCACAGTGAATATCATTTTTCTGTGTGGGAATTGCATAAAGTAGAAGCAGAACAAGTGAAGTGAAGCCTTGGAAGGTGAACACAGCCCACTGGGTGTTTCTCTCGTGACACCAGTGGGTTCTCCCTCCCCTTCCTGTCCCCTCTGTCACCTTCCCCTCTGTAGCCCTGGTTCCATCCCTGAGGTGTTTTGGTTTTCTGAATTTCTTTTCCCAGGGAATTTTCTGT
>VXBB01000597.1:0-11263 GCA_013399915.1 Illadopsis cleaveri | reverse complement strand
TTGGGAAAAAGTTAGGAGCTGCTAGCAGGATAAAACTTTTTAGACTTAGAAATATTAGGCCCACAAGAAACAATCCCCCCTGAATGTGTGTCGTTAGATCAGCGCAGTGCAAATCTCGAAATGTAGCATGTGGGAGAGATTCCTCCTTCTGCTGCCCGTTTTCCATGGAAGTTAGGTTGCAACAGCATTCCCTGAAGCTGCTCTGACCCGTGTAGAGGGTCTGGACTACCTGTGTCAGCTGCAATTTGTGCTGTGACTTGTTTTTTGGAGGTGCCTGCCTTTCCCATTGCCTGCGTGGCACCACATTTATCCCATCCCTGGAAATGCTCAAGGCCAGCTGGGATGGAACATCAGCAGCTTGGTCTGGTGGGTGGCATCCCTGACCATAGCAGGGGACAGAACCAAATGACCTTTAAGGTGCCTTCCAATCCAAAACATTTTATGATTCTACTGTATTNGTCACCCCTCCTCCCTGTCCCTTTGAGCCCAGTCCTGTGGGCAGTGCCCTGCACTCAGAGCCCCGTGGAAAGCAGGATTGCAGATGGACATTCCTCACCTGCAAACCCTTAGGGAATCGTGGTTTTTATGCACGGTGCAAAAGGCATGGCTGGTCTCTGGCACTGCACAAGGGCTGTGAGGGGTATCAGATGCTGAAATGATCNCTTCCAATCCAAAACATTTTATGATTCTACTGTATTTTTTTAGAAAATCCACAAGAATTAATTAGGAATATGATTAGGTGGGTTTTTTTGTTGGTAAATTAATTTCATTTGGTTTGCCTTAATGAGTATTACAGGTAGGCTAAAACTGAAGTAATTTTGAGTCCAGACTGAAACCAAGTAATTTTAAATAAGTTTATAAAAGACTATAAAAATTGGCATAAAAATGAAAATAAATTTATATTCATAATTAACAGTTAATTTTAAGAGAATGTTTAACATATGGAAAGTGGGAAAACAAAATTAATTTTAGTTACATGACCACAAAACAAATCAATCCTATTCAGTTCCCAAGTGGTTTAGTCACACCACTAGAAAACAGTTTGTTTATTTACCTAGTCCAGATTCGGTGTCTTTATGGAGTTTCCTTCTCATTTATACTGATTACTGCAGTTCTCAGAGCTCCAATTTCACCCCATCTCTACACAGAAATAACTCCTAATGTCATATAACTATTTTTGGAATAGATACACTTTGATTTAGCAAATGTGGTCATGAATCTTACAGTCATGGAATTTGGTAAAATGTATTAGGTTTGCATGTGAGACTTGAAAACTTTTGTTCTGTTCAGACAGTCAAGGATTCTGACTGAGGTGGCAAAAACACCAGGTTTTGACCAATTTGAAGTGAAGTATTCAGGAGTTTTCCAAGTGGTTCTCTAGGGTGCAAAAACTCACTGGCAAAATCTGCAAGACTGCACAGAAAATGGCAGTAAAAACTTTGGGCATGATCTGAAAGGACCATGATGAGAAATCCATTATTCCTTTTTCCATTTTGATCTCTTTCACCTATGCATATCACATATCTATTAATGTGAAAGGTTCTGTCATATAGTATATCTATTAATGTGAAGGGTTCTAGCTCATTCACATAAAAATTGTACCTGTTCTATCTAGTACTGTGAGCAATATTCTATTAAGTTTTTGTTATTTTTGTTATGTCTAAAACTAAGTTACCAGACCTTAGGGGTATGTNGGTTCTAGCTCATTCACATAAAAATTGTACCTGTTCTATCTAGTACTGTTTCTATTACGTTTTTGTTATTTTTGTTACGTCTAAAGCTAAGTTACGAGACCTTAGGGGTCTGTGCCCTGTGCTGGCTGACAGATTCTTAAGGCACTTAGAGTGTACTTACTTAAAAATAAATTCTAAACTTCTACTTCACATTTACGTGGCTTAATATATTTTAATTTCTCCAAAGCTTTTAATTCAACCCCTACATTTTTCTCTCTCCCTGGGGAGCCCAGGGAGGCATGCATTCCAACAGCCAGGCAGTCTGGTTAAACTGATATTGAACAGAGATTTATTTGGTAATTTTAAGTCTATGAAGTAGCTAAAAGGTCACCTGGAAGACCTCAGCAGAGCAAATCACCTGGAGCTGGAGGTTACTCCTGGTGGCACCTCCAGATCCCTCAGTTTCCTGGGGTTCAGCTGGAATGCAAACCCAGCTCAGCCTCCTAATCTGTGGCAGAGGTTGTGTGTGAGTGTTGCCTGTGCCTCAGTCCTTCAGGAGTGTCACATTCACCCCATGGTTTGAAACAGACGTTTTCATTAAAATTACTCTTGGGGTTGTTTTGTTGGATTTGATTTGTCAGTTCCCGACATAAATAAAACATGGCCTGGTATTACTTAATATCATTTCATACAATTGGTGAAAACTAATTTGATGATCTTGTAGAGGAGTTTCTTATTTCCCCAAAGAGCCAACAGATGACATCTATCTAATTTGCCAGTTAAAATTCACACATGCATGTTCTGTGAGAAAATTGATTGGGACTCACTTGACTGTTGAATGAGATTCACATCAGAAATATACTGACTGCATTAATATTGCCTAAACTTTCAAACAACAAAATACATTTTGCTTCATTTTAATTGTAGAAGAATGACACAATAATTTTGTGAACAATCAACTCTTCAATTTAGCTGCATTTTCATCCTGTTATGATAATTAAACTTGCACCCTTATATTTAGTTTACTTGAATGCAATAATAATTTCTCAGCTCAAGATAGAAGTAGATCTTTCTTTTTTAATCCCAAACTTCAGAAAATAGGATTATTTTATAATCATATGTGGTTTTCTTCTGTTCAATCTTCACCTGGTTTAGCCCACAATGCTAAAATATGGGAACTTGAATACCTGTGACTAAAATTCAAGGGCTGTATTATTTAAATTGCCCTTTATGGAGGACACCTTTCCATTAGACTATGCATTGGAAAGCAGGAATTTTCATCAGTCTGCAACTGAAGTTTCATTTCCTTCAGCATCTTGTGCTTGTTGCTGGCTGGCAGATAATGCAGAATATTGTACAGTAGGCAGGTTTTTTTATGCATGGCATCAAGGAAAGCTCCTTAGGAAATGTGGAGGATTTATATATATATATTCCCTTATACTTATCTATTCACTTTTTAAAGCTCTTAAGTCTAAAGACTTAAATATTTGCTTTCTGTTCCTAAATGCACTTTGATCTGCTCTCGATACCTAATTGCTGTGCTGGTCCTACACCCCACAGCAAGGGGGTCTGTGGAATATCTGCTCAGCTGCAGGCTCCAGGAGAGACACTCCCCTGTGTCCCCAGCCTGAAGAAGAAGGGTTTACTTGGAAATCCTTTTGCTCCATCCATTTTTCCTTGCAGCAACTAAGCAGGGCAAAATACAGAAATGACACACATATGTCTTGTCTCCTCCACTCTGGGAAATTTCCTTCCTTTTTTTTCTCTACCCATGAGTGCTCCTGTTCTCTGCCAAACAGCAGAACAGATACTTCACCTCTCCAAGTGCAAACCAAGAGGAGGATCTCTGCCAAGCCCAATCCATTATAAAACTTCAGCAGATCTGACACATATGGGTTGATGAATCTTCTGATGTCTCCTACTCTCGCTTCTCACAACAGCAACAGGAGGAGATGATTGTCTCAACCTCCCCAGTTTCATCTCACACAGCCACAAGCCTGCTCCAAAATGCTGTCATGGTTAAATTGATATTGTACAGAGATTTATTTGGGAATTTTAAGTATATGAAGTAGCTGAAAGGACGCCTGGAGCAAATCACCTGGATGACTTCCTATTCTGAGCTTTGGACATAGCTGTGGCCACCATACAAAACCCTAAATGGGAGCAGTATTTTGTTATTTGTAACAGAGCTATGAACAGATTTTATATAAGGACAAAACAGTGTTGCAGATGGCAGGAATGCCCAGCACCTGGTGACAGTGGCAGGCAAACTGCTGGACTATAAAACAATAGACCTACCTTGAGAAAATGCTTCTTTCTGCATCAGTAATCTCAGTGCCTCTCCAGGTACAATTCAGAGCTAAGTAATAAAAAAGCTGCAGGGTACATTAATATTCTATGATGCCACAGAGTTCTTTTACACGTTCATGTATATTACATTTCTGCATGTATGTTTGCACAATTAAATAACTTATAATGACACATTAGAGGAGAAAGAAAATTAAATATCTTTTTATCCTTACCTTCACTATATGAAAAACTGTATGAAAAACAAATCTCGCAATAGCTAAGATATTAAATGATGTTCTCTGCACCTGGTCATCTGTTTTATGAAGGACATGAAATGTGGTGTATGTACAGTAGTGCATAATCAATTAGTACTTTCTAGAAAAGGTTCTTGTCTAGCAATTTGTACTGGAAGCACAGTCTTGTGTTTGGATCAGTAGGAATGTGTCAATTTTTGACCGTACTGCAGATTCTGAGAATGATGAGAGATCCTTCTTTCTCTGTCTCAATCCTCCTTATAAAATGGGAATAATATAGTTAGCCTGTCTCCAAAGGGTTTTCTAAAATGCAATCACAGAACCCATATATGACATCAAGATGGTACAAACACATTCTCTTGATTCACCTGATTCATTACAATTTTTATTCCATGGAAACTACACTCACTTTCCATGTAATTTCTGAAATTTTTTTTGTCTTTTTAAAGACGTTTTGAGCCTCAAGCCTTTGCAGTATCATATATTTCTGTGGGATTTCAAGAAAGGAAACGGGCTTAGCCTGGATTTAACTCTAATTTTGCACAGTAAAAGAAGAAATATTTTTATATCATCACGGCCAGTCTGAAAAGAAGAAAAAAAAAAGGGGATCCTACTTCAAATAATTATTTCTGTCCTAATTAATGCATAAAATTCCATGCTGAATTTCTTTTCAAGACTGAAAAAGCCTGAAGACTTTTTTCTAGGACTGTTCTGACTTTCAAACTTGACATACATACCCCTTTTATGGCTTCTGTATTTTGCTGTGTTGTGTTATAATTGCCATTAAAAGCGTGGCAGCTGCTGCTGAATTTTGTGCAAACCCAGAGACGCCCACAAAACTTGCACTGAGGAATCTTCACCCAAATAAGCAAGATGGGCACAGTGAGAATAGGAAAGGGCTGGTCATGGCAAAGAGCAAAGGCTAAAAGTGCGAAAAATGGTGGTTTTGGCAGAGGAATAACTTCCAGAAAAAGGAAACAACATGAACTGATCAGGATTCCCTAGGGAGTGTAATACAGACATGGGGTGGCCTTAATGAAAAAAGAATGAGAACAGGAGAAAGAAAAGTCAGCCAACACTGCATGTACCACTCTGCAAAGGAATCAAATATTTACCTCCTTTTACGCTAATTTTCCTACAAGGTGCAAGCTCTTTTTCCTGCTCCTCTTCATGTTTTTGCTCACCCGTGACAGTACAGGAAGAAAAGGTGCTATGGAGGCTTGAATGCCAGAGAAAGGCACATGTTTCACACAGTTTGGGGTGAAACAACCCAAAGACAGGATTTTACTCTGTATTTCTCTCCTCCTACTACAACCATATCTATTTCACTTGTCCTGCTTCTCAGACTGCCCTCAGATTTGATTAGTCTGCTGGCACTATTACTAAAAATTTCAAGCCCTTTGAGGCAATATTGAGGATCTTATCAGCTGTTCCTGCTTCAGTTGCTGAATTCTCCCAGGTTGTCAGCACAGACATTGCCTGCTTGCCTTAGCTACGTGCAGCATGTGAAGTATTAAAGTTGGTGGGATTGTCCTTCATCTCCCAGTGAAGTTGGCAGACCTGCTGGAAGCTGACATGATTGTAACCAAGGAGCAGTGTTGAATAATCACCAGGAAGTTACTGGAATGTTCTAGAAAGAAAAATAATTATTTAAGTAGCAAAAAAATCCACTTTTCCTCCCTGTTACTTGCATATTTTCAGTCTGGCACTGGCATAATTTTAAAAAAAACATTAGTGTGCCTGCTAGGATAGAGGCTCCCAAGAACATGGTTATTAGGCTATTGTTGTTGCTATAAATAACAAAATTAGAAGTTTGTGATAGCTAATCTCTGAGGTTCCTGAGGGTTTGTTTTATGATTTGGACTGGGTGGGGCTAATTTGATGTGGTTTGCTGCCTGCCAAATGACTGCAGTTGCATGGCACTGTGACCCAGCTACCTGCAGAGTTTTTCCTAGCTGGAAAAAGTCAGCACTGGAGCTTGCTTTGCACAGAGGCTGCTGGGTTTGTGACTCCTACCCTTGGCTGGAGGCCTTTCCCAGGCAGAGTCTACTGAAGTCCCTGCATTACTTGGTGTAATACCAGCTGGGTTCATTTCACCTGTGATGTCAGGCAAGACAATGTTCCTAAAGCCCCTAAAATTCCACGTAGAGAATCCAAGCTTTAGGCAAAAACTCATACCCCGAAGCCTCTTTTTACATTCCAAGCTCAGTTGGTGCAAAATCCCATCCTAATTTAGAGTCATCTAAACCTAACAGGGGAAAAGATTTCTATGACACTGCTGTAGTGAATTAAACTGCCTGGTGAATTAAACTTCTTCTGTCTGTATCAGGCTCAATAATGTTGTTTTCTGACTTTCCTTGTTGTAAATTTTTATAACTTCACAGGATCTAGTCTGGTTTTGAGCTGAAGCTTTATATTCTTGTTGGCTTCTCTGGGCAGAATATTCTGTGACAGGTTTTGGAGAAGGAAAGACAGCCACAGAAGTGTCTGCCTTTTCCCCCTACCCTAAACACAAATGTAGGCATGTTAGTTAGGGAAAACTATCTCCTGAAAGCAGCTTGATAGGATTAGAGCTTGAGGTTCGGAGATCAACGATTTAGGATAAGCATCCTGATAAGGAGAAAGCAGGAGAGGAAAAGAAAAGATCTGGGACTGATTGATCCTAAAGTGCTAGTTCAGTCCTGAGACTGTCAGTTCTTTGATACTCAAGGAGAACTCTGTATCTCATCTGCAAAAATACTAAACTAAAGATGGAAAGAGCTGTTCTTTGAAGAGACAAATGCAAATATGCCTAAAATATTGTACAAATGTGTTTTGAAAGGGAGATGCAAAAGAAGCAGTCTTAATCACCTTCCACCTCTGTTCCCTTTCAATTAAATGAGGGCAATGTTATTTTTCACAAAATTTCAGAATGATTGAGGTTGGAAGAGACCTCTGGAGATCATCTGCTCCAACCACCTGCTCAAGAAGGGCCCCCTTAAAACATTTGTCCAGGACCATGTCCAGATGGATTTAATTTTCCACAGAGATATTTTGAAAATTAATTAATGTTTTTGAAGCATTTGGTTACTATAGTAATAAGCACTGAAGAATTCAGGAGGAGATTAAGCACTCTCCTCTCTGTGGAAAGAAACAGAAGAGAATTAACATGAACTTATATAGTTAGAAAATATATTATAGTGCACACTGGAGTCCATAGTATGATTTTTGTGACCTTGGTAATTCTTTGGTGCAATTTACGTGTTTTTGTTTTACAAATGCGGTCAAACTGGCTAGTCATGACTATAAACTATTTTCTTTATTGTTTTAGTGCTTAAGTTATATTAAGGCTTTGTGAGAATTCTTGGAGGTCTACGCATGAATAACAGGAAATAATGTGCTGCTTTCCCTGACATCTGACTCGTTGTGTATGTAACATAATTCTTGGTCAAAGCTAATCAATAAACACTGGATACTTTTGCTGTTGTAGGAATATGAATCTCACAACCACTGCTGCTGTATTTGCTGAGATTTCAGCCATTTAGACTCATTCCTTTTCTCTTTTGTCTGGCACTATTTCTGTCAAACCAGATGAACTTTGCCCTCAGTATGAGATTGGGAAGTGTTTAATTAGGACCAAAATGAATGCTGTACCCTACTTCTCAGTTTCCATAGCTTCTGTTCATTCAGTGCAAAAAAAATAATCCTCTCTCCTATTTTAGCTGTGTTCTGTGAATGAACAGAAGGGAAGTAATAACACTTCCTAATCCCTCTTCATGTTAAAATGAGGAGTATAAAACCTGGACTTCTAGCACCTTGCCCTCTCTGATTTGTTCTTGCTTGCTGCTTCTTGCCATATCTCTCGATTTCCAAGTACAAATTTTTGCATCCCCCACATCCACTTTATCTGTTTAGGAAACACTGATCTGATTTCTGCTTTCTGAATCCTTACTCAGCTACAGTGGTTTTCTGACTCTAAAGAGATTTTTTTTCTTGATTTTATCTTGCATCAGACATGTTTTGATTTTGTTGAGTTGTATTGGTAGACTTGCTTTAACATTTTGAAATGCAATGAAAAAGTTAAACCAAGGAGGACCGTATCCAACTCCTTTTTGTCACAAGTTTGTTCCATTTGTCTGCATTTGCAGTGATCTTTGCTGGAATATCTTGATGGATCAGCAGGGTGGGATTGAGGAAAACAAAGAATTTCTCTTGAAATGTGTTTTTTGTGTCTCTTAAGGAACTGAGAGGCAAAGGCATAAGACAGTCACTGGTATAAGAGGAGTGACACTTTAACATGTAAGTGACACAGTTCTCTCCCGGGTGGGATTGTCAGTCTTTTTTAGACCTGGAGTATCACCAGATTGCACTTGAGGTCCCACCCATCACATCAGGGCAAGGTACAAGACATTGTTAAGAGGATGATACTTTTCCTTCCCTTTTAACCAACAGTGCAAAAGGGTATTGGCCAGTGTAGGAGCATGGTCACTTTGTGGGACCCCAAAATGAAGCAGAAAATTGAGCAGGTTTGGGTCAATCTACAGGGTGTTTCACTGGGCACTGAGGCAATCAAAACAGGAGACACAGAATCTCAAGGTCACATTTTCTTTATGCAGCTCTCCACAGTGTAAGGACCAGAATAATAAATCTCTCTGAGATTCTGAAAACTGAGGGTTTGGCTTCCATTCAGCAGCCATCCATCTCGGAGATGTACAGTTCCCATCACCTCCATATCTGAATGTCTCACATCCTTAATGAATTGATCCTCCCAGAAATCCTCAGAGGCAGAAGAAAGCCATTTCCCCTATTTTAGAAACAGGGAATTAAGAAAGCCTGAAAGTCATAGAGCAAGTCTGTTGAGGTGCAGAGAACTTGAACCATCTTAAAAGTTATAAGGCCAAGCCCAACCCATCCTCCACTTAATCTAAAGGAAATTAAAACCCCTACTATGGTAAAGACTCAGTTGTGCTTTTAAACACTTGCTATTAAAAAAAAAAAAAAAGTGATTTTAAGTTCTAACCCATCACATCTTTTTCTTTTCTTATCAGCTGTATAAATATATCCTTATTTTCTCTGCTTCAAAAACAGACCTGAAACATCTTTCATCTTCATTGAGGGCTTTTGAGTTTTTTGTGTGCATATTATTTCAGAGCTCCTTCACAAATTATCTTTCAGTGATATAGTTTAACTGCTTGCCATTTCCAAAGCAGACAAAATCTTGATCACATAGAATGCAATCAAAATATTTTTCTTTTAATTTGGTAATCTGTCTTGAGACTGTATTCAGTCAAAATAGGATGTAAGAGTTTTTACATCATTCTAATCTCCTCTTCATTGCACCCCATTATTTGGACACCTACATAAATTGCTATCAATTTATTATAGTCTTAGTAGTTGTACAGATAAGCCAGACAGCTGTGTTTAGCTGAGAAGGTTTTAAATTAAGTTCTTCATGTGAGTTGAAGATTTTATGGAATTACCATGAGTCTTGTTTTTCAAGACAGACCAACCAACCTGAGGGTGGAAGCTCCTGTCCATGGGGGTCTTAGTTTGATAATAATTGCCCCTTAATTTAGGCAAAAAGTTCAGAGGAATTTAAAACTGATCAGGAATTACTACTGAAGACTGAGATTTTCTTCAGACTATTATTATTGCTCAGATTTTGGAGAGACCAGGGGGTCTGCAGGTTGACAACTGATGAGAAAGATCAAAGCCAAGTGCAGGGGTTGCTGTGGGGTCTGGGAGTCGACTCAGAGACTCGTTTGCACAGGAGAGCAGGGGAGAGGGGGGATCAAGGGGCAGTTACTGAATAAACTATTTAAGTCCTGCCACAGGGGAGATCTGTATGTGTGTTTGATCAACAGCCCAAATCCAGTGTGACTATCTACAAATTTTACACAATGTTCTTAACTTGGAATCTACTTTTTCATTGCTTCCCCTTCGACAGTGCCTGGCAATTTGGCCATTTTGTATGATTCTCCATTCTGAAGAAAGCCCTCCATAACAGGCATATCAGTGAAGTTATTCATGCCAAGTATTTCTCTGTCCTATATCACAGGTCCCTAAATTAGAAACTTATGCTCCTGTATTAGATTTGAGGGGAAGTACTCATACTGAACACCTTTATATTCCAATCCTCACTCAAAAAGCATTGCTATTCTGGAATATACTCAGGGCTGGCTAACTTCAATGGGACTGCCACCAGATTAAAAGTAAACAAATAACGTGCTTTATTGAGTTAGGACCATTATCTGGTTTCCCACTAATGCAATTCCACCAAGTTAAACTCATTTCTGACAACTGAAGGGAGAGAAGGATCAGTGTCAAGGCCCTACACTGCTCTCCAAAGTCAGTAATTTACAGGGGAGTGGGAATACTGACAGCAAATCTCCCAATGTTGTTACATTCTTTTGAGATTGTGGTCTGAAAGTGAAATGGGAGTTCCCATGGGTGAGAGACGCGTGGGGCTTATGGAGTTAAACCTGGTGATGGTGACAAAGGTTTTTCACGAGCAGATCCGCATTGTTTGGGCTAACTCAAATCTGCAGTGGGCTGTCCTGAGAAAGATGGAGTCAGGCTGAGTGATTTTTGAGCTGTGTTTTCAAAATGAATTGTGATAAGGAGTAAATGCAGGGAGTTTTGGTTGGTTGGTTTTTGGGTTGGTTTTCATTTTGTTTTTTTTTTTTTTGATGGAAAGAAACTAAAGCTGAGTTCTCTTCATTCTCTTCATCCTGCATCTTTGCAGACAAGGTTTTGAAAGGAGTCCCAGGAGGCAAGAAAGTAACCACAAAACAAGAGCGTAAGCCTCTTTCATATACGGAAAGGAGAGCTGGGAGAGCTAAGCAGCATTTCTGGAGTAAATTTACACTGATAAAAGGGAAAAAATTGGAAGGCAATGAACTTGGGAGGAAAGTTCAATCACAGAAACAAAGATAGGGTGGGTACCCTGTAGATAAGAACACAATGCCATAAAAGAAATTCACCAATGACAATACACTTCCCTCAATATAAAATATAATAAAATATTTAATTAATTTAGCTTTAGAGAGGGTGTTACTAAGAAAAGGA
>VXBB01000595.1:966-15470 GCA_013399915.1 Illadopsis cleaveri | reverse complement strand
CTTGCCTCTGTTCTAGGTAGCCTTTCAAGGCATCAAAATCATACGGAGGTTATGAATATTTCATGGCATAATCAATTATATAATGCTGATTGTAGATTGCATGGATTTGTGGAATGGAGTGGGATAAGGCATCCTGCAGAGTCAGAAGTATGAGTTCTACAGTTTAATTGAAAATGTTTCAGGTGACTCTAAGTGGCTGTCCAGTCAGAAAAGTCAGATGTCACAGGATATGGCATTAGGTAGGTGCTAAGCTTCAGTGCTATTACCTACAGAAACTCATGTGCTTTTTCATATTAGCCCAACCTGTTAAACACTTTGTGCTTTTTTTCCCATATGAACAAAGTTGAAGTAGGCCAGAACTCATCAGCCTGAAAAAGAGAGTTTGGAGGAGGACTAGAGTAAGGACCTAAGAATCCTGAGTGGCATAGGAACATGGATAGAGATCAACTCTTCATTGCCTTTTCCAATATAAGAATACAGTCCATTAAAGGCAATTAGTGGGAGAAACATTCAAAACAAAGGTAGGTGAATCTATGCAATCTCACAGAATATGCTGAGTTGGAAGGGACCCACAAGGATCATTGAGTCCAACTCCTAGCTGTGCACAAGATCCTCTCCAAGAGTCACACCATGTGCCTGAGAATATTGTCCAAATACTTTTTGAACTTTGTCAGGCTTGATGCTGTGACCACCTCCCTGGGATGCCTGTTCCAATGCCCAACCATCCTCTGGGTGAAGAACCTTTTTCTAATATCCAACCTAAACCTCCCCTGACACAACTTCAGATCATTCCCTTGGGTTCTGCCACTGAGCACCACAGAGAAGAGACCAGTGTCTTCCCCTCCTCTTCCCCTCATGAGGAAGTTGTAGAGTGTGATCAGGTCTCCCCTCAGTCTTTTCTTCTCCAGGCTGAACAGACCAAGTGACCTCAGCTGTTCCTCCTAAGGCTTCCACTCAAGACTCTTCACCATCTTTGTTGCCCTCCTTTGGACACTCTTCTCTTCTTAAAGGATGATGTATATGCAAGACATTCACATGGATTCAACAGGAGACTGAACAAGTACATGGAAGAAATGCATTGTGGGCTTTAAGCAGACACATGAAAACAGGCNAGCCTAATTGTTATGTTAGAGCATATCTCCATCACAAAGTTACCCACCTCCAAGGTACAACCACCCCTCACTGGGAATGTGCTCTATATTTTTTTGACTGTATCTTCAAAAGTGAAGCGAGAGAATTTTACACCAATCAGTAAAAAAGGTATGCATGACTAGAGTCACTCAAGCTCCATCTAAACACAAAGAAATAGTATAAAAGTAAGTCAAGAATGGGGGAAAGTTAGGGAAGGCTCCATCGTAACTGCTGGGATCAGTTGATGAGCTGAACCTGTCTTCTCTCCCTTAGGGATGCCTGTTGTGTAAGAACCATATTCTATGCGCACTGAATACTTTTACTGGGGATTAGAGCTTGTCTGTATGTTGCTTTGAACATGCTTTTGCAGTTGGAAATTATCACTGGCAATCCTCAAACCTTAACCTGTCACAATTTTATATTAATAAAGAGTGTTATTCTGTAAACTGCTAGTGTGAGCCCTTCGCCGGCAGTCGGGAACATACTTGCATACAATGGAAGGCCCGCTGAAGGGTCATACAGTGGGAAGACCTGCTGAGGGGTCTCCCTTATCCTGTTGGCGTATTTCTCTGAATAAATCAGTTGAACTGACCTCCAATCAAGCAGGACTGCTCATTGAAAGGTCCCCATAAAGGGATGCTGACAGACTGGTCAGGCACAAGGATCTTGGGTTTCCTGGGGCACTGACAGACATTAAATATTAAGGGTCGAGTAAATTTCCCCACACTAAGGGTTGAAGAAATCTCCCTTTTTCACATGACAATCAGTCTTGAGGTACCAAACTAGGATTATATTTGTCTCTCAAGAAATGGAGATTTTTCATTCTTCAAGACAAAGAGAGACTCTCCTTTGCATTTATACCGCATGTACTACACAACTTTAAAATAAGAATGAACATAAAGGATTTCAAATTTAGAGACCTTGCTGCAATTCAATAATGTTCTTAGTTTGAGGAGTAGGATGATGGAGGGAGGGCTCTTTTAAAGATAAAAATGTGTAGAGCCTGCCTCATGACATGTTCCTATAAAATTCCTGTAGTATGTATTTTCAGTGAGCTAGCGAAGAAAAGAGATAGCTGTTTAGAGACAGGAAGTCATTGTGGGCAATATTGCTCTGGGAAGATAATCCAGGAAGATACTTACCAGGAATTTGTGTGCTCTGTTAATTATTCCCAGCAGTATGTTCCCAGTGCAGCTATGGTTTTGGGATTATGTCTAGAGTACAGGAGATCTTGGAGTCTAACAGAGAAAATGGCCCATTCTATAAAAGACTGAAGAAAAGAATGCATATTTTTTCTTCCTCAAAAGAGAATGCATTTTTTTCTTCCTCAGAATTTGACTTGCAAAGCAATATCTACTTTGTACTTCAGTCACATATGTCAGATGAGAAAAATAGATATGTTTCAGATTTCATAGAATTGTATAATATTAGGTACCTCAAGGATCTTCTGGTCCAATATTTCTTGAAAAAAGCAAGGTCTAGACCAGATGGCCCAGCCTCCTGTCCAGCCAAATTGTAAAAGTGTCCAATGTTGGAGAATCCACCGCTTCCCTGGGGAAATTGATCCAATAGTTGATTGTTCTCACTGTGAAAAATTTTCTTCTTGTGTCCAATGAGAATCTCTCCAGGAGTAACCTGTATCCATTACCCCTTGTCTTTTACATGCGACTCTTTGTAAAAAGAGTCTCCATCTTCTTTGTAGCCACCCTTTAAATACTGGAACATGGTGATAAGGTGTCACCTAAGCCTTCTCAGGGCTGAACCAACCCAGTTCTCTCAACCTTTCCTCTTATGGCAGGTTTCCCACTCCTTTGATCATCTTTGTGTCCCTTTTGTGGACTCTCTCTGTCTTGTCCACATCTTTTGTATAGTGGGGGCCAAAACTGGATACAGTATTCCTGTCGTGGCACCAAGTAGAGTGGGATAATGACTTCATCATCTCTGCTGGTTGATTCAAGCCAGCATTCTGTTGTCTTGCTTTGCCACAGCAGCACACTGTTCACTCATATTGAGTTTTTTGTCCACCAGGATCCTCAGGTCCCTTCCCACAGAGCTGCTCTCCAGCTAGGTAGATCTCAGCCTGTGCTGCACTCCTGGATTATGTTTTCCCACATGCAAGACCTTACACTTTTCCTTGTTGAACTTCATAAGATTCTTGTCAGTCCACTCTTTCAGCCTATCCAGATCTTCCTACAGGGTGGCTCTCCTTTACGAGGTGCCTACTTCCCCACTCAGTTTGGTAACATTGGCAAACACTCAATCCCATCATTACCCAGATCATTTATGAAGATATTAAACATCATTGGGCCCAATATCGATTCCTGAGGGACCCTACTTGTGACAGCTTGCCAGTTTGAAAAGGAACTATTTCCCACAACCCTCTGGGTGTGGCCTGTCAGCCAGTCCCCCACCCACTGCACAGACAACTTGTCTAGACCATAATGCATCAGTTTCTCTAAAAAGAGTCTGTGTGAAACTGTATCAAAAGCCTTGGAGAAATCCAGGTAGGTGGCATCCACTGCTCATCCCATATCAACCAAGCATGTTACTTTGTCATAGAAGATGATCAGGTTTGTCAAACACAATTTGCCCTTGGTGAATCTGTGCTGGTTTTCCCAATCACATGCTGCATCTGACTTGTGATAGCCCCCAGGAGGATTCGTTCCATAACTTCCTCAGGAACTGAAGTAAGACTGATGGGCCTATAATTTCCTGGATCCTCTTTTAAGCTCTTCTTGTAGATGGGGGTGACATTAGCCTTCTTCCAGTTTTCTGGCACATCCCTTGATCTCTGTGAGTTCTCAAACATCATGAAAAGTGGCATCACAATGACATCAGACATCTTTAACACCCTCAGGTGGATATTTTCAGAGGTCATCGATTTGCAGGGGCCAAGCTCCTGTTACAGTTCACACACCAACTCTTCCTTCACTGATGGTGGGTCTGTGTTTGCATCAGCCTGGACTTTTTTTCCCAGGTCCTGGGGCCACACAGTGCTGGTAAGACAGAGATGAAAGTGTTGAGAACCTCTGCCTTTTCAGCATTGTTGGTGATTAATTCACACTTCCTGTTTAACAGTGGACTAATATTTTCCATCTGCTTCTGCTTGTTGGTTATGTACCTGAAGAACCCTTTCTTGTGTTTTTTTTACATATCTGGCTGATTTCAATTCTAACTGCATCTCTACTCACCCTGGCAATGCTCTTGTAATTCTAAATGTGTATATGCCTGCTTTTCCATCTCTGGTATCCTTGACTTTTGGTTTTGAGCAGACTCAGGAGCTTACAGTTAAGTTAAGAGAGTCTCTTGCTCCACCTACTTCCCTTACCTTTAAAGGAGATGAGCTTTGTGCTTCCAGGAGAGTGTTCCTGAAAAACTCTAGCACTCACTGGCTCCTTTATACTCCAAGGAAGCTTCCCACAGAATCCCTCCCAAATGAGCTCTGAGTGAGCTGAAGTTTGCTCTTCTAAAATCTAAAAACTTTGTCTTAGTACTAACTTTCAGCATGCTCAGCTGGATCCCAAACTCCCTAATATTGTGATCCCTGCAGCCAAGGCTATCACCTCATTCCTGGTTGGCACATCCAACATTTGCATGAGGAAGCAGTTCTTTATGCATTCCAGGAATTTGATGGATGGCATGTGAGCTGCTGTATTGTTCTTCCAACAAATGTCAGGATAGTTGAAATCATCCATAAAAACCAGGTTCTCTTGGGCCAAAGCTTGCTTAAGTAACTCAAATATAGCTTTGTTGGTCTTAAAATCTTGGTTTGGAGGTCAGTAGTAGATGTGTACTGTAAGATCCCCCCTGGGAGACAACTCCTCTGATCTTGACTCAGAGGCATTCGATAAGGCTTTCACAGTTGTTGTACTTGACTTTTATCCATTCAAGGTTCTCCTTAATATAGAGCATGACTCCTCTACTTCCTCCCTGCCTGTCTTTATGAAACAGCCTATAGCCATCCATTGCGAACCTCCAGTCATGTGAGTTGTCTCACCATGTTTCAGTTATTCCTATGATATCATAAGTTTCAAACTGGATGCAGAGCTCCAGTTCCTCCTGTTTGTTCCCCAGGCTATGTGCATTGGTATACATACATTTGAGGTGGTTGATCTTCTGGTTCTCATCTTGGGAGGCAGCAAGACAGGTGGATCCCATTCCTCCCTAATAGGCTATAGTCATTGAAGAATGTCCCATCATAAAAGTCAAAACCTTCACAATGGCACCAGCCACAAAGCTAGAAGTTGATTTGAATTCTACATCTATTTCTGGCTGTAATCGTAAAATGGAGGAAAAGATAACTTGGGCACCAATACTTTTTGCTTGCACCCCCAGGGCTCTGTAGTCTTCCCCCATTCTGCTCAGGTTCCAGCTTGCAGTGTTAAGCTATAGTGTTAGCTATGTGTTTTGGTTTAAGACAATTTAAAGAGTTGGACACTAAAATGAGTTACCTCCCCTTAGTTTCAACCAATCCCTTTCCACTAATAAGGAAAAACAAAATACAAGTAGATATGAGTGAAAACATAACAGTTTACTAACAAGCAAAACAGCAACGGGAAAATGGCATCAGCTGTTTCCCCGAAGATGGTGCGCTCCAGTCGACCGCGCATTCGGGGACACAAAGGGAAAAAGATGGCAGACAAAAAAACCCCACCCTCCCGGGAAGGTAGTATCTTACAGAGCAGTTCTAGTGGCAGACGAAGAATTGCTGGCTTGTGTGGGGTCAGCTCCGCTGCTCGCTGCTTCCTCCTGCCACCTGCTGGACTCTGCCAGTATTGGTGCTGTTGTCATACATGCTACGGGTATGTTGGGGGGAGAACTGGTCTGTCGTCACCGACACAGGGTGGCCTGGCCCCAGGGACTGGCTCAAGCTTCGCACTGCCGATAGGGTTTGCAAAATTCACTCTGAAACAGTTCCTCATTGCGAAATGCAGTTTTTCTGAGTTGCTACTGTTGCAAGCTCAGAAACCCACCCGAAACAACCCCCTCTGAANAAACTTCCAGGAAGATCTGCTGCATTATCTTCCCAGGCACAGAGGTGAAGCTGACAGGTCTTGTAGTTCCCACAGTCCTCTTTTTTAACCTTTTTAAAAATGAGTAAAATGTTTCACTTTTTCCAGTCACCTGGGACTTCACCTGACTGCCAGGACTTTTCAAATATCATGGAGAGTGTCTTTGCAACTACATCTGCCAGTTCCCTCAGAACTCTGAGAAGCATCTTGTTGGGGGCCATGGACTTGTATGTGTTCAAGTTCCTCAGGTGGTCTCAAATTTGATCTTCCTTTACAGTTGGAGGGACTTAATTCCCCCAGTCTCTGCCTTGAGATGCATCCACTTGAGAGGTATGGGAAGAAAGATTACCGTTGAAGTCTGAGGCAAAAATTTATCGATTACCTCAGCCTTTNCTAGGAAGCTTAGCTGCCTACTGGGGTTAAACCCCAATCCATCTGTCTATCCCTCAAATTCACCTCTCTCCAATTCAGAGGGAAGAATGTGATAGGAGACTGTGTCAAAGGCCTTACAGATGTCCAGCTATTTGATATCTGTAGCTCTTCCCTTGTCTGCTGGTGCAATCACTCCATCATAATATAAGGGTACTAGATGAGTCAGTCACGATTTGCCCTTGANTCCTTTTCTGGCTGATATACCTGTAGAAGCCCTTATTATTCTTTGTGTCCCTTGACAATTTCAGCTGTGCCTTGACCATCCTGACCCCATCCTTACACAACTGGGAAATGTTCCTGTACTCTTCCGAGGATACCTATCCCTGCTTCCACTGCCTGTGCATTTCCTTCTTGCTCTTTAGTTTGACTGAGACACAAATTTTAAAGAATTAAGGATTTTAGAAAAGTTAAGATTGTAGCTAAAGATAGACTTTGCTGGAATTAATTAAAGTAGATAGAGAGGCTTTGCTGGAAATAATTAAAAGTTAATGGTTAGTTGAAAGGAACTGGATCTAAGATAGCTAGCCCGGATCTAAATAAGTAATTGCTTGTCATTTTTATGTTTGTTTAGCTATGTTTATAATGAGAAACAGAGAAACTGATAAATAGCTCTAAAGAACACAGACAATTGTAAATTTTCTAACATCCAGAAACCCATCGAACAGTCACAGAGGGATAGTTTGGTATCGATATTAGATCAATATCCATATTTCATAAATCATGACCAACTGTCAGAGACTGGAAAAGATTGATGTCTCAACACATTTTGAGATGCTTGGAATGCCTGTGTGTGTGTAGTTTCACAGCAGGTCCTATTGACTAACTCTTTGAACAGCTGGAAGTTTGCTTTCCTAAAATTCAGGGCCTTCACTTTTTTCCTGACCCATATACCTCAGGACTGCGAATCTACCAGCACATGATCACTGTAGCCCAGGCTGCCTCCAATCCTGATGTCACCAATTAGCTCACTTTTGTTGGTGACCATCAAGCCCAGTATTGCATCCCCTCTGGTAGGGCTGTCTATTACCTGACTTACGAAGTTATCCTTGATATACTCCAGGAGTCTCCTGGATTGCCTTCAGCTCACTGTGATACTTCTCTGGCAGATGTCAGGGTGGTTGAAATCCCCCAGGACAACAAGAACCTGCAAACACGATGCCTCCTGTAGCTGGAGCAAGAAGGCTTCATTATTAGGCTCCCCTTGATGTGGCAGCCTGTAGTAAACACCAACCATAGGGTTCCCTTTGTTGCTTTGGTCTCTAATTCTTACCCATAAGCTTTCAACTTGCCCATGGCTATTCTTCAAAGACAGCTTTTCACAACCTATCAAATTCTTGACATAGAGGACAACCCCTCCAGCCCTCCTTCCTTGCCTGTCCTTTCTGGAAAGCCTGTCACCATTGGTAGTTGGCAATAGCACACCAGTCATGGTATTCGTCCCATCAAGTTTCAGTAATAGCCATCAAAGGAGAAGGTGAGTCAGCAGAAGTGAAAGCCATTTAACTGGCCCTAGAGATTGCTGAACAAGAAAAGTGGGCAGTATTCTATCTCTCTACTGACTCATGGATGATGGGAAATGTACTGAGGTTGGCTACATCAGTAGAAGATGACCAATTGGCAGCACAGAGGTAAACCCATCTGGGGTGATGCATTGTGGCAGGACATTGCTGCTCAGGTAGAGAACCTTGCTGTAAAGGTACGTCATGTAGATGCTCACGTGCCTAAGAACTGGGCTACTGAAGAACATCAAAACAACAAACAGGTAGACAAGGTTGTAAAATTGAAGCGGCACAGATGGACCTGGACTGGGAGTATAAGGATGAGGTATTTGTAGCTCAGTGGGTCCATGCAACATCTGCACATCTAGGAAGAAATGCAATGTACACATCCAAGGATAGGCATGAACACTGAAGCCATCACACATGTTTTCCATGAAAGCAAAACATGCACCATAATCAAGCAAGCCAAGTAAAGTCTCTCTGGTAAAGGGAATGGTGGCTACAATATCAATATGGGGAGGCCTGGAAGATCAATTATATCACACTGCCATGAATCCACTAAGGCAAGCACTGCATGATTACCATGGTGGAGGTGATCAGCAGAGGGTTTAAAACACCCTGTAACTAATATCACCACTTGAAATACCATCCTGATCCTTGTAAAGCAAGTTCTGTGACAGCACAGCATCCCAGAAAGAATCAAGTCAGACAGCAGGGCTCATTTCCAAAGCAACTTCATGAGCACCTCGGCCAAGAAACATGGCATTGGTCATAGTTTCATAGAATAGTTTGGGTTGGAAGGGACCTTGAAAGGTCATCTAGTACAACCCCCGTGCAATGGGCAGGGACATCTTCAACTAGATCAGGTTGCTCAGAGCCCTGTCTGACCTGACCTTGAATGTTTCCAGGGACAGGGCATCTGCCACCTCTCTGGGCAACCTGTTCCAGTGTTTTGCCAAACAGGATTGTATGTACTACATTCCCTATCATGAACCAGGTTCTGAAAACACTGAAGGATACAATGGACTGTTAAAGACTGTACTGAAAGCAACAAGTGCTGGAACATAGAAGTATTGGGATGCAAATTTATTAGAAGCCACTTGGCTGGTTAATACCAGAGAATCAAATAACTGACCTGGCCCTGCCCAAACAAAACTCCTATGTGCTGTAGAAGAACATAAGGTCCCTGTAGTACATGTAGGGAACTGGCTGGGAAAGATGTCATGGGCAAAACCATTCATGGGATTGCTTTCGGTCAAGGACCCAGATATAATTTCTGGGTAATGTGGGATGGTGTGGAAATCTCTTGTGCACCTCAAGGAGATTTAACCCTAGGGAAAAATAACCCTTGATTTGAGTTGTATATTATAGAAAGTACAACAGCAGGAATCACCTGAATCAACAGAGAATAAGCCTTGCAAGAAACCAAGCAAGTACAGCAGTAACCCAATCTGAGCTGGGTTTAGCATCCAATAACTCAACACAACCTTGAAATCCCTCTTGTCCTGAGTTACTGTCCTAGGGTGACTATNCTGTTTGGGTTTGCTCTCCAGAGGAACCCCATTTGGAGGTTTCCTCCCAAATTTGCCCTAAACCAGGACAGTTACCAGCATAATGAATGGAGCCTGAATCACAGAGTAAGTGAACTCAATGGACATTTTATGGACATTTTACAGGGGAGGCTCATAGACTAAGGGAATGATATCTGTGTGTATAGCAAGACACAGGAAGGGGAAGTGGTGATTGAGGATGTATTGGATAGTGGGGGACCCAAACATGACATAAATGGTATGGAATAATGTATAGAGGTTGTACTAGATTTGTCTGGAGTCAAGTTTGTCACTGTAGGACACACAATAAAGACTCCAAATATTTCAGAAGGCAAAGAGCATAGAAAAAAGAAGGCTTTATTTTCTAATTCTTACTACCTTTTATAAGGTATTCCAATACAGACTTAACATGATTGGTGAATAGGAACGACACCTCTCTAATTCCATTGGTTAACTAGAGAAACAACAAGACACCACCTGCAGAAAGATTGTTTTGAGAAAGGATAGTTTTTTGCTGATATTCTTTTGAGAAGAAACTTTCTTGAGAAATTTTTCCTTGGGAAAAAGTTAGCAGCTGCTAGCAGGCTAAAATCTCTCAGGCCCACAGTCAAGTTAACTTTCTTCATAGCAGCTGATATGGTTCTGTGACTTAGATTTGTAGCTAAAACAGTGTTGATAACACGCTAGTGTTTTACCTGTTGCTGAGAAGTGCTTGCATAGTATCAGGGCTTTCTCTTTTTTCCAACTCTGCTCTCTGCAGTGAGTAGGCTGGGAGTGGGCGAGGACACAACCTGGACAGCTGACTCAGACTGACCAAAGGGATATTCCGTGCCATACAATATCATGCTCAGTAATAAAAACTGAGGGGACGAGAGGTTTGGGAGGTAGCCATTGCTTGGAGACTAGCTGAGCATCAGTCTACTTGTGAAAGGTGGTGAGTGATTGCCTTTGCATCATTCATTTTGTTTTCTTCCTCTTTCCTTTGCCTATTAAACTATCTTTATCTCAACCCATGAATTTTCTCATTTTCCTCTTCCTATTTCTTCCCCTGTCCCAGTGGGCTGGGAGAGTGAATGAGCAGCTGTGTGGTGCTTAGCTGCTGGCCAGGGTTAACCCACCACTCTGCTAATTGGTTTATAACTGCATCAATCTGTAGAAATTAGTTCTTTCGTTGCACCACAAGCTACATACATGTTTGCACTTTATTTTGGAAACATATAGGACTGAACTGCATCTTAACTAAGTATAAAGTTTAGTAATTTTGTTTCATATATTTGAAGGACATGTTTAGGATTTGTAGCAAGAGACCACAACCATGTGTCACTCGGATGATACTCCCATAGTAATAAGTGTTTTTCCAAAACATTGCACACAGCTTCTTTCTTTATTAATTGGATGATGTCAGGGATTTCAGCTCCTAACCTATTTTGCACACTGTATTAGAAATATTCAGGGAAATGATATAAAATGAACCGTTTCAATGTAAGACTGTTGAATCTAGAGCACTGTATATATCCTATATACAGATAATCAAAACTTAGCACATCAGAAAACACAACACTCCAGAGTAAATAAATGAGAACTGTTGTTTCACAGTGTAGAAATATAAATTGGAATGCTAACTCAGATCCAAATATTAAGACATCATCGATGTTATTGCAGGCTGATGAGAAGAATAGCAGAAAGAGAATGCCAGCTAGAAAGAAGCAGGAGCTTCTCAAATACCATAGCAGGTCACAGAGATTCAAAAAAATGTACTTTTTGCACTGCTATACCAGTCTATGCTGCAACTGGGAGGGTACATCTGTGTTTACTGCACATGGCATCGCTGTTGGGTTTGGCTTGCCAACTATCCAATGCAAGTGGCTTGCAATGGATACTGATCATAATGTGATGGTCTTAATCAAGTCATTAGATATTCTGCTTCTCCTTACCACTGCCTGGGGTGATTGCCCCATACTCCACACAGTTATGCTCTGTTGTCACCCAGAGCCTATAATATTTCTGGTTTTCTTTCCATTGCAGATGGCAGAAACAAGCTTCAGCAGTACCCACAATTGTGTATCCATTAATTGCTGAGTGTGGAGGGTAAGATATACATGTATCAGCTGGTATCCAGCATCAGGTGGTTTTCCTGTGGATCAGATGGAGGGATTATTTTCATGTTAGCTTAGTGTGATGCAAGACATTTTGATGAATCCTGGGATTTGAATCTAACTTACAGCTTTACAAAATGATTGGACAACTAGCCTTATACATTTTGCCTTTATTATGTCATTCTGCTCACAATTTGGCTACTGGATTTGCCTCATAATAACTAGTTAATATATCTTTTGTATCCCTCCAGGACTATGCATTCCTTTGGCTCAAGTACAGCTCAATAGTTCTGAGAGTGGAATTTGTCACTGGTAATAAGTCCTTTAAAGTTTTATTGCAAAGGACATTTATAATTGTATTATAACTTGAAGAAAGCAGAAATATTGTTCTATGGAAGTGAAGAAACAACAATTGGCTCAGTAACAGCTGCTATTTATTTTCCATGCAACAGGTTTACTCCTATGGTGAACAATTTTGATTAATTCCTTAAAAGCCATCTTGTGGATAAAGTTAATAGAGTGGTCATTTCATGTGTGAAGTGATTAATTATGAGGGGATTAAATGCTATGTTGACTTAAAGTCACTAAGCCATACAACATATAGCATTAAGTGTGCAAAAACCAAGTTTTCTTCATAGCTGAACACAATTATTACTGATCTCCCACCACATCAGCACTATAAAGGGTAAGCAAATTCAGAGCCAAATTGGAATTGCCTTTCCTAGATTAATATTCAGTAATCTATGACTTTGAGTGAATTAGCAAAAGCAATCTGAAATCATGGAAGTCATAGCCTTTTTACTCTCCCCAGGATTTGCTCAGCTACCTGTAACCAGCCTTTAAAACATTAATGTTCTGTCAGGAGTGTATTATGTTTTAAAATTCTATTTATATGTATAAAACCTACCATACATAAAATGCAGAGACAAAGGCCAGCCCCAAGATTGAGTGAATGTCACTGCAGAAATTGTGGGACTAGCTGATAAATGGACCAAAGGATTCCAAATATCATTTAAGGTGGAGCTGCTGAATCACAGGATAGGAAAAAAAAATTATGCCTCTTCTAGGGCATTAAACCACTTTTCCCTCTTCACAATACATCTAGATTACAGACTTTGTTAAAGGCCAATATAGGCTTCAAAAGAAATACATCTTTTATAGATTGGGTCCCTTACCAAGACTAAAAAGATGCCTTTTTTATATAAAAAACTTATAAAAATTCTATTGAACCAAAACTCCCTTTGCTATTCAGAATATTCTGAGTTGGAAGGGACCAACAAAGTTCATCAAGTTTGACTCTTAAGGGAATAGCCCATACAGGGATCAAACCCATGACCTTGGTGTTATTAGCACCATGCTTTAACCAACTGAGCTTCAGGACATTTGATTCATGTCTACAACCTTGTTCAAACTACTTCACCAGTGTCATATTGCATAGTGATCCTGTGATCTGCACAGACGTGAAACCATTCCATCCATTTCAGAGACTGAATCATCATAAATGCACAAATAACTACCCTTTAAGGAACTTACAGAACTACTACTTTTAATATAAACAAACTTTTTTGCAATTAACCCATTACTTTCTTGAATTTATTTTAAAGAGAAAGTTGTCAGCTGTGTTTCCTTAGGTGAATATTCATGTAGTTGAACATAAATGTTGATTATTCTTTATTTTATACTAGACTGCACATGTTCCTTTAGCCAAGGATGGAAAGAAGGTACAAGGGTTACAGACTAGCTGGTGACATTTCTAGAAATAGAACTAGTTTAAATATTTGAATCATGTCATGGATATATTAAGTACCACACCATGTGATCCTGAGTGACATTTTAGAGGAATAGCAGAGTCATGGCCAAAGTCCACACAGAGACATAAACAACATATCTGCAAATTTTAAACTATTTAGCTGTCTAATGGTGATACTGTACTGAGCAGAACTTTGCATGTGGTGGAGAAATGAGTTACAAAAGATACTGGTCTTTTATATTTGAGAAATAACTCCTTTGAGTCATCCTTAGCTTGATCCACAGAACCCAGTGCAAATTTTTCTCTGCCCTTCTACAGAAGTTGCGGGCATCTTAGAAACATCTGCAAGAAATGTCATAAGTGACTAACTGCCTGGTATATCATTTTTAGATGCCTAAAAAACAGTTTACATTGCTCTTGGTCTACTATAAGACTGCAAGGTCAGAGGATAAGATATAAATTAAAACATTAAATCTCATAAAAAATATTGGAGGGGTGTTTTTCAGTTTCTCATAGCTCAGCCTGAGCGAGATATGATCCTTTCTGACTGATCTCTGTTTAATATAAAAATCTCCATAGCACATAAATAATGTTAGTGCAGACATCATGCTAAGTATGTCTTAATCATAGCATGGAATGTGTCTAGGAAAAATAAACTAAAATTCTGTTTTCTCCTCGTAATTCCAGAGGTATGTGAACTGGTATAAACATCAAAGCCTCTTTTTAAAAAGAATAAACTAAATAGTTCAAAATTCCTTGCTATGAAAGGAGGAGAGAAGGAAAAGACTGTGACTTAATAGGTCACACAACTACTCTTCAATCACAACACTCTCTTTGATTTCTACCAGATAAAGATCTAGTCCATTAAATTTGACCCAGTGAGATTTAGAACCCCAACTTCTCTTGCTGAAGCCAGTGAAAGGTGTTGGTAGTGCTTGCCTTTTTGAATCAGTCAACCACTATTTTACAATATGAAAACCTAATCCCAACAGTGCTGACAATTATAAACTCTCCAACAACTTCCCAAAATACAG
>VXBB01000594.1:27826-40046 GCA_013399915.1 Illadopsis cleaveri | reverse complement strand
CAGTCTGGGACCATATTACCCACAGCTGGGGTAATAAAAAAAAGCTGTAAACCTTGTCTGGCCTACACAACTGTCAGTGAAAGGGTCACTGCCCTGGTGCTGCACATGCCTCAGAAAGCTTGAATAAGTCCCCTGTATTAAAGATCACTAACTGAAGGAAGCAATTATACAAAAACAAGAATGCTTTGAAAGAAAATGTTCAGTTAAAAAACCACTTCTAGACTCAGCATCACGTTTGACTGCACTTCAGAAGAGGAATTTTTTTGGTTTTTTTTTTTACATTTCCAACAGATACGAACCAGAAAAAACTTAGCAAATTTTATCTGTCTTACATCTACAAAAACCCACAATACTTGGTACCGTCAAACAAATTTACTGACCTCACCACTACACAATCTGCACAAAAGAATCTTCTTGGAAACGCAGGTGTAAAACACACATATCATCTCTCTTTAAAATGCTTAAAAGGAAGTGTGAAGTAACAATTTTGACCTCAATTTTTACTCAATTTTAACTCAATTTTCCACTCGAAGTATTTCAGTATAAAGCACTTGGGACATTTGCTCCATAACAGCTCAGTACATTAACCAACACCTGGTTTTAATCAGCTTGAATATTTTAACAATGCTTGCATATGACCAGACAAGTGATACTTCCACTTCATAAAATAAGATGTACCCTACTATCCATTATTAAACCAAAGCAGCAGTTATCTGGGAAACCATTACAACATGGGCAAACTGAATCAAGATCAAGGCGAGTGCTTAATAAGAATAGGACTGCTGCAAGCAACATAAAAGTGAATGCTTAACTTCATTTACAGATTCCTCCTCATGGACTATATTGTTCACAAATCCAAGATGAGCCCTATTAACAGAGGGGGGAAAAAACCAAAACAACTTTTGGTTTATAAAGAAGTATTTCTAATAGTGGAACTCAAGTGGTCAAAACCAGACCAAATCAGCTACCAGCACAAATGGGCAAAGATTTGTTGCTAGTTTCCTTGCTGCTTTAATGAAAAAAGATGGATCCACTAGAAGCACCCAACAGGTGTTCAAAAAACCTGCCATAAGAAATTAAACAATTCCTCAGCAAAGTGTTGCAAGTAGCACTGGCAAGAAAGTCCTAATCCTTCACTTAGTACAATGCATCCTTTCAGCTTTCTATCTTACACTTTGGCATTTTTAAAAATGTTTTTTACCTTAGTTGTCTAAAGGACAGTGTAAGACTTTCTTTATAAGTGCTGAAACTAAAATAATTTGATTCAGGGTATGAATTCACCCAAGCCATTTATGAGAAGATACAGTCTTGCATAGGTCCTTATCACCTAAAGGCAATGTATATAAGAAAATGCAAAACCAGTCACCCTGCAATTAGCAAAATGAATATTTTCTTAAGTCTATAGGAAAAAATCTCTTACAATAAAGTAATTAATAATTTCTTTTAAACAGTAGTCTTCAGTAAAATGTAAAACCAATATTAAGCGCGTCAAAACGACAGCATTTTATTTCAGTTAAAAAGCAATTTAAAAATCCTAGTGAACTCCAACACCACTGATTAGCATTATGCCATTCTTAGGGAGTGATGGACACAAATACTGAAGGGTGCTCTAGTAAACCAGTAAAACTATTTATATGCTCAGCACATCATGGAGCAGCTAGGACAGAAATTTCAGATTCCAATTTTTAAAGCAGTTTATCATCTACCATGCTGCTCATCCACCTTAATCAAAATTGGTGCTTTTGTGGAACCAGTTCATGTAAAGCATCAACTTAAACATCTTCAAAATCTCTGGATCCTGACAAAAGCTGACAGGAAGATTCTATTTTTCTCCATCCCACAATTCAGCTTCTTCCACTCCAGTTCACATACAAAGCTGGATGCTTTTTTGCCCTGTAAGAGCTCCATCAATCCAACCCGTTTCATTTCCATATTACATACTCCAAAGCTTACAGCGTTCTATCTTCCCCTTCCCCACAAACCACTCTAAGAGATGTGACAAGTAAGCTTTAAAATCAAAACACAACTATTGTACTATCTTCCCTCTCCTGAACGTAAGTACACCAGATTGCCATGATTCCTCTCCTTTAAATGAACACTCAAGAGTCTTTAATCTAGGCTTAGGTTTCTTGCATTCTGGTAAACCATCCAGGGCCACTAAGACTTTAATGTTTACCCCAAAGTTTACAGCCTGTGTCTTATCCTCCTGACTCTCGCTATGAAGACACAGACCTGCTCTAATTGTCTTCAACATTTCTGGTTTTCTCCCACACTGTTAACCACTCTCAGATTTCTGGTCCCGCACTGTTTTGCTTTCTCCATTTATCAAGCTTGTAATACAGAAACTCATTCAATCACAATCTTAGTATATAAAAAATCACCTCCTGTTTTTTTCAGGAATGTCCTCCCCCTAAGGATTATCTAAATTTAAGCCTTATGATTACAAGGTGTCAGGTAAACTTCAACTTGCTTCAAACAAGCAACACACAAAACTTACAGCCTCCACACAACTTCTTTCTTAGTCTATTGCTCCATAATAGTCGAGATAGCTGCCTCAGTGTCATCTTTCACAAAAAAAAATCACCACACAGCAGAAGTGGGAAGGCATCTCTGGAGGTCAGCTACTCCAAACGCCTGGCTCTAAGTGGTGTAACTAGATTAGGTTCCTAAGGATCAGCCAGTTTTTCCTGTCTCCAAGGTCAGAGCCTCCACAAACTCTCTAGAAAGCCTGTTTCAATGTTCAGGTATGAGTGTCTTTTTTGCTTTAAAATTACAGTCCTTCACTTGAATTTGTCCTTGTTGCTTTTCGTCTTGTCACAAGGCACCACTGAGATGAGTCTTGGACCTCACACCCTTCACTTCCCCAATCGGGCACTCACACACATTAATGGGATCCCTCTGAGCCCTCTCCATGCAGAGTTCCAGCTCTCAGTGCCTCCTTGAGTGTCAGATGCTGCAGTCACCATCATCTCTATAGCCCTATGCCAGACTTGCTCCAGCATACCCATGACTCATACTGGAGAGACCAAAACAGTGCTCTGCACTCCAGACACAGCCTTTCTGTGCTGTGTAGAACAGATGGATCACCTTCCTCAACCTGCCAACTGTGGTGGTGCATTTTGCCATAGCTTTTATTATAACTTGAATTTGTTCTTTGTACCCCATGCCTGTGGAGTTCTGGTTTTAGTTCCATATTGTCACAGGGTGAAAGTTTCTCCCCAAACCTTCCCCAGACATAGCCTCTGATTGGTTTACCCTTCCCACCTTTCCACCTGTCAATCCTTTGTTATATAACTTTCCCGCCCTGCCAGTCACTGCAAGACCTGTCCCCCAGGTCCAGAAGATTCTGGGAGAGACCTTTGGTGACTGGCTGGGACCCATGCGATCCCCTCCCACTTTGTTGTTATTGGTTGTTGCATATGTCTACTGTGTTATCAGCCACTCCCCTGGTGTACCTCATTGGTTGTTTGTTGTACCTACCCTGAGTCACATCTTCTGAATAAAACCTCTCTCCCCACTGACCGAAGTGGTCTCTCCAGAGGCACTGGTCTTGGGATGAGGGCTCCCTCCACCAAAGTTCCTGTTAAGCCTCCGAGAGTCCCTTCCTTCTCTCCTGCGCCATCACTACGCAACAGGGCTGGTCGGCTAGCCAAGATTCCACACAAGATCTTGTTGTGGGTGTTGGGGTTAGCCTGGCTTGGGACACACGTGGACGCAACGCAGCAGCTAACAATGCAGCGATGGCCACAAGCATGTCACTGTTCATAATCAAACTGATGTTTGGCTGATTAGCACCAATCAGCACTCACAGGTCCTTCCCTGCCAAGCTGTTTTCAAGCCTAGCCTGTGCTGATGCATGGAGCTATTTCTGCCAGGTGCAGCAGATGGCATTTTCCTGGGCGGAGCTTCATAAGCTTCCTGTCAGACCATTTCTCCAGCCTGTCTGGGCCTCTCTAAACTCATCTGATCTATTAGCCACTCTCTCCAGTTCTGTACTGTCAGCAAACTTGCTGACGATGTCACAAACTCCATGTCATTAATGAAGATGTCAAATGGCCCCAGCAATGATTGACATCTGATGATTTTGTGCATCTCAAACCACATTTCTTCAATAGTTTCCATCTTCTATCACAAGCTATTATTATCATTTCAATGCACTGTGCATACAGCAAACTATGAAAAGTTGTTTCACCTTCAAGCAGCAGATGGAACTTGACCTTCAACTGGCACTTCTAGCCCAAAGCTCTCCAATTTCCTTCACAGTGTTGAAAAAACTGGCTTTCACCTGTGACCCTAAGCTGGTAAGAGGACATTGTCCCATTCTGCTCTACACTGGTGCAGCCTCCCCTCAAGTCCTATGTCCAGTTTTGGGCACAACAATATATCAAAGAAAGATATAAAGCTATTAGAGATCATCCAAAGGAGGGCAACAAAGATGATGAAGGGTCTGGAGGGGAAGCCTTATGAGGAGTGGCTGAGGTCACTTCTCTGTTCAGTCTGGAGAAGAGGAGACTGAGGGGAAACTTCACTGCAGTTACAACTTCCCCATGAGGGGAGGAGAAAGGGCAAGTACTGATCTCTTCTCTGTGGTGACCAATAACAGGAACTGAGGGCATGGTCTGAAGTCAAGGAAGGTTTAGGCTGGATACTAGGAAAAGATTCCCCCTGCAAGGAAGTGGTCAAAGCATCAAGTCTGCCAGAGCTGAGGAAGTGTTCGCACAACACTCTCAGGCACATGGTGTGACTCTTGGGGCTGTCCTGTACAGGACTTCTGTTATCTTTGTGGGTCCTTTTCAATTCAGGATACTCTTTTTATTCTGACTTCTGCATTCCCACACTCCAATTTCCTGTGTTCCTCCCCAGTAACTGTACTTGATTTCCAATCTTGCATTGCTGTCTTTCAGATTTGCCTCGATAAAATGTATCCACTTGCTGAAAACTCATACAACATGAAGTTTCATGGATGTAACACTTGCAGCAAACACCTTGGGATTTCTGCATAAAGTAGGGCCCATCATCAGTGCACACATTATGGTAGGTAAGGGTTACGCAGGGAAATAGCAGAAGATAAAATGTCACCTCAGATCAAACAGAAGCCCAGATAACTTTCCAACTTTTCCTGCCTCTCCGGTGTCCCATTTTATGGTCAAACATTTAAGTATTTCTTTTGCTTGCTTTTAACCCTCAAAGTATTCTTGCAAAAAGACACTGCTAACCAGATCATAAATTTGCTTTGTTCCATACATTGAAGATCACAGACAACAATCTGTTTGTTGTTAGAGTCACTAACACTTTACATCATCCTTGTCACCAGCTACAACACTGGAAAAACTACTTACCTTGAAGAAGACAACCTGCATAAAACGTTTAAGTGTAAGTTGCTCAAGTTGAATAAAGGTTCATTTAAGTCACATACCCAAAACCAGACACAGCATTCCTGGAGAAGCTCCAGTACAATCACACTTTGCAGTTCTCTGAGTTTGGTTATCAACAGGAGGCAAGGGTACCTCTCACCTCATAAAGCAGTAGTTGGATTATCTCCATCAAAGTCTACCAAAGTGTTTGTTCACTTATGCCTGGTAACATTTGATAGTAACAGAAGAGTTCTCTAAATATCGCCTTTTAAATTAGATATACATTACAACCTACGTGGCTCCTATCTGCAACAAGAAGTGCCTGTAGCAGTTCCACA
The DNA here is from genome assembly GCA_013399915.1 of Illadopsis cleaveri. Lineage (NCBI taxonomy): Eukaryota > Metazoa > Chordata > Aves > Passeriformes > Timaliidae > Illadopsis > Illadopsis cleaveri. The sequence goes on along the minus strand of VXBB01000594.1, from coordinate 34,354 downwards.
AATCAAAGAAAATGCAACTCGATCATGGCTGAGTCGCTACTGTTGCTTTTAACAGCTATCTTACCCAATCTATTGCCAGACACTGAAAAATATAAGGAAGTCCAAAAGAGGAGACAGTCCCACCAACACACAAAAAGGTGAAAATGAGATGACAATGAGAAGCAGAGAGATTAGAGTAGGATAAATCTGGACACAAATTACAGACTGAGAAGCAAGAGATGGTCAAAAAGGAAAAAAATAGGGCTGACGAGACAAACAGGCCCAAGAGAAATAAACTGAGAATTATGTCTCATAATTACTATGCAACAAGAGATTATTAACCAAAATATTAATTTCACATAAAAAAAAAAAAGCAGTGGTTAAACATCAGCTATGTGGAGGTTTTTGCTTAGGTTTGGAAGCCATGTTTAAGAAGTTTTTCAATGGTTGCAGAAGTACCTCAGGAAACTTGAGTTTTATGCATGTGTGCAAACTGAATTCCCTCCTTGTGTCCATACACACAATAAGGCTACTAATTACTTTATCTTTAGTTACGTCTGGGTTTTTTATTACCTTTATGTGTTTCTGAAAAGTCTTGATTTTCACTCAGCAGACAAGGTCCAGTTACATCCAAATGCCACAAAAATGCAGAATTCATTATTTCTTCATTGACTACTGTAACTAAAAGCTTTTTGAAATAATTTGTCTAAAACCAGCAGTATGTTTATCAATTAAGTGACACGCACTACCCTTCCCACTTACACTTGGGAACCAAGAAAATGAGCAACCTCAATATCAACTGACTGCTTTAAAGTGATTTGCATTAAGTGCTATAATTAGAATTGCCACTGACAAGTGGGATAAGAACAACAAAGACTCAAAGCCAGAACATGACTTCACATGAGTTCAGTTTTTTTGACCAGATAAATAAAGACAGAAAGACAAATAAATAGCTTAAGAGAGTTACCAAACATTATCTCATACTTTTACTGAGGATCCAGACAAGGAGAAGTGCACAGTGTGTTCATAATGACACTAAATTGGCCAGGAGTGTTGATTTACGGAAGAGTAGGAAGACTCTGGAGAGGGATCTGGATAAACAGGACAGGATCATTGAGAGGTGGTGTTCCACCAAGGTAGAAGTGGTGGAAGGGTGTGAGTGAGCTGCTGTGGGTGCTTAATTTCTGTCTGGGCTTAAGCCATGACAGTGGTTCAGGAAAGTGAACTGCGGGGTCCTGCTCTGGAGTCAAACAACCCCATGCAGCACTACATGCTGAGGGCAGAGTAGCTGGAAAGCTGCCCAGCAGAAAGGGACCTGGAGGTCCTGATGAACACCTGCCTGCACATGAGCCTGCCATGTTTCCAGGAGGCCAAGAAGGCCAGTGGAATCCTGGCTTACATGAGAAATAGCATGGCCAGCAGGACCAGGGCAGTGACTGTCCCTCCTTACTTGGCACTGGTGAGGCCACATCTTGAATCCTGTGTTCAGTTTTGGGCCTCTCACAACAAGAAGACATTGAGCTGCTGGAGCTTTGTCTAGAGAAGGGCAACAAAGCTGAAGAAGGGTCTAGAGATTAAGTCCTGTGAAGAAGCAGCTGAAGAAGCTGGGGTCGTTCAGACTGGATAAAAGGAGGCTCAGGGGAGATCTTACTGCACTCTACAACTGCCTGAAAGGAGGGTGTTGCCACGTGGAGGCTGGTGTCTTCTAGGCAACTACTGACAGGACAAATGGACATGGCTTCAAGCTCNAGAAGGGCAACAAAGCTGAAGAAGGGTCTAGAGATTAAGTCCTGTGAAGAAGCAGCTGAAGAAGCTGGGGTCGTTCAGACTGGATAAAAGGAGGCTCAGGGGAGATCTTACTGCACTCTACAACTGCCTGAAAGGAGGGTGTTGCCACGTGGAGGCTGGTGTCTTCTAGGCAACTACTGACAGGACAAATGGACATGGCTTCAAGCTCTGTCAGGGGAAGTTCAGGTTGGATATCAAGAAGAATTTCTCCATGGAAAGGGTTGTCGAGCATTGAAATCTGCCCAGGGGGGTTGTAGAGTTGCCTTTCCCAGGGATATTCAAGAAATGGACACAGTACTTAGTGTTAAGGCTTAACTGACAAAATGGTGATCAGTCAAAGGTTGGAATCAATGATCTTGAAGGTATTTTCCAACCTAAATGTTTCTGTGTTTCAAACCCATTCAAAGTAGAAGAAAGAGGTGGCAAGAACCAGATTTTGCAAATGTAGCATGGAAGAACAGTACCTTAGATTTCCAAATCCTACAAGTCTGAATGCAAATACAGCATAAGCCAATGCAAAAGAAATATTGTCTTGATCTTAATCTCAACAACTGCTGAAAGTATTTCAAGGCAAAAAAAGCTTACTTTCTTGAACAACTTCATTTACCTACTTAAGTCACACATTTTAAGAGTTTTGCTAAATCAAACTTCTTAAATATCAACGGGAAACCACAGAAGGATGACTGTCTAGTCCATAGCAGCTTTACTGACACGGTACAACATTATCTTAGTACTCCAGTAGCCCAGATGGGACTTTCCAATTCACCAACACAGCATGGCTAAACACAGTGCAGACTGGATACAAGCAGTACCACAATGACTTTAAAAAAATTAAACCAACAATACCATCTGTAAGGAGAAAACAGGAAGACTAAATCGTTTCATCTTTCTTTACTGCCTGAATAGGTACAATGTGTTATTCAGTATATGCCAAGTATCATCTACTTCTATTCTAATACTGCATCCTCTGACATAAAATGCAGTTTCTGTCCATAAGTGAAGACCGTTTCCTGCCTCAGAGGTCTCAGAAAGGGTGCAGTGTGCTGTGTCTGCCATCCAAGACAAATTAGTCTCTATGAGATGAAGGGCACTAGTAACAGTGTCTAGCCACCAGAATTTTCAGGCCATAACACCAGCAACCATCTTTTATTTGGAGCCCTTTCCTCACAAACATGCTCCAGCATTCAAAGCAAATACGGCTGATCACCTCCTTCACCTTCTCTTCACAGGACTACCTTGCTTGCAGAACCAGGCCGTTCCTCCACATACAGCTCCATCAGACAACCTCCCAGCTCTCCTCCCTTGCACAGGGCAATGCTAATAAGTGGAACGTGCTCCAAATTCACCAGCACAGTGCCCTCTCTAGCCGTCAGCTACTGTTTCCCAGCACCATCAGTTTCTGTAAGGACAGTCTCCTGAGATGGTGTCCACTACTTCCTTATTTTCACTTCAAAGGGCAGCTGTGCAATCACAATTTGGGGAGCTGTGGTCCTTTTTCCTCAGGTCTGCTGAATCACCATGATCAGGGCAGCTTCTCCACAACCGCCTGTGAACAGTTTGCAATTTGGTCACCTCAGTGCTACCAGCTGCTGACCTCCAACCATGGGCCACTATTTTGCACTGAACACTTTAAATAACCCTGTTGCCATCAGCCCATTACCCTGTCAAAGATAGCTTCTGACTCTGGCCCTACTGAGATGGCAATTCCAGAGCCCTGCTGGAAGCAAACCGGGGGCCTCAGAAGCTGAGACTGGATCACCCAAGTTCTTACCCACCTGCTCCACAACTGACAAGTTTTCCACCTGTTAACACACAATTTATTCATGCACTTGTAACACAAATTCCCATTAACAAAAAATACAACTCTTTCCAGATTTCACATCACCACAAATACTCTAGGTGCAGGCCGTACCAGGTACAGCTGCTGTCTGCATTCCCTGCCAATTACTGTCACAGGCAAAACTGCCTCAACTGAGGCAATTCTATTTAAATTACTGGCAATGATCAGGCAACTAATTATCAATTTGGGTATTGAGAAAAAAAGACAACCTAACTTTCAGGAAAGTACCTTTTGTCCTCCTTCCCCAGGCTCTGCTTCAGTAGGAAACATTTTCCCCTTCACCCTTCTATCTGTAAACTGCTCATTTACATGGTTCCTTAAACTCAGTCCCTCCCTGACCCTTCAGCAAGATGACACAGGAGGCAAAGGTCAGCACATAATGGTTTTTCTGCCATGCCCTACTTTTTAGTAATTTTCTCCTACAGATTGTTAAACTGTTACTCTGCTCTAGCAGGTGTAACTGCTCAGGAGTGCCTTATGAACAGGCTGCAATTCCTGTGGCAGAGTCTGTGCCCCAGGATGGGCATACCATGGGCTGCAGTCTCCTCATGGGAGAGTCAACCGGGGCTGCAACCCCAGCATGGGTTGCCCATAGGTTACAGTCCCTTCAGGAGTGCCTTACCTGCAGGCCAGAGTGCATTCAGGAGTGTTCCTGCTCCAGTGTTGCCTCCACAGGATGCAGTCCCTTTGAGGGCATAGCTCCTGTAGCATCAGCTGCCCAAAAGTGTACTTTTCCCTCTAGCCCTTCCCTGTTCTTTCTTCTCTTAGCATATCTCATCCTGTCTCCTGTTCATCCTCTTGCACATCTTCCTCATTTGTGTCTCCTGCCCATTTCAGTTGGCACTTATTCGTAAAAGAGTTATGAGCAGCAGCACCACACATGCTCACTTGACATGATGAGATTTAAGCATGCAATGGACTGTTTTAATTAGCTTTAAAGCTGACCAAAATCAGTCATGCCCAAAGTAGTCTCTTCCCCGACTAAGCACCCTTTCTGCCCCCCAGTACTGAAATCCTACCATCTGTGTCCAAGGTAACCCATACAGTCAGTTTTCAAGACAGAAGTTAATTATCCAAGTGAATATATGATCTAAGGATAACTGAATTACAGTAGAAGAAAATAAAACTATTAGAACTTATTAGTGATCTCACATTTTTAAAAACAAACAATCCCAAACAAACAAAGAAAAACATAACAGAAAACGAACAAACAAAAAAGGAAGCAGAAGCAAATCTTTGGTATCCATGAATCAGAAGCAAATCTTTGGTATCCATGAATTCAATTCAGAAAGTGTGGACAGCATGAGGAGTGAAGCAGATCGAGAACTGCCTGAACAGCAGATCCCAGAGGGTCATGATCAGTGCACAGGCTCTAGCTGGCGGCCTATCACTAGTGGTATCCCCCAAGGTTCAATAGTGGGCCCAATCTTGTTTAACTTACCCATCAATGACTTGGGTGAAGGGGCTGAGGCCTCCTCAGCAGTTTCACTGACAACACAAAGCTGGGAGGAGTGGCTGATACCCCAGAGGGCTGTGCAGCCCTTCAGAAGGACCTCAACAGGCTGGAGACATGGGCAGAGAGGAACCTTCTGAAATTCAGCAGAGGCAAATGCAGGGTCCTGCACCTGGGGAGGAAGAACCCCAGGCACCCGCACAGGCTGGGGGTGACCTGCTGGGAACCAGCTCTGTGGAGAAGGACCTGGGAGTCCTGGTGGACAGCAAGCTCTCCATGAGCCAGCAGTGCCCTGGTGGCCAAGAAGGCCAGTGACATCCTGGGCTGCATTCTGAAGAGCTTTCATTGCCAGCAGGTTGAGGGAGGTGATCCTGCCCCTGTACTCAGGCCTAGTGAGGCCTCACCTGGAATGCTGTGTCCAGTTCTGGGCTCCTCAGTAAAAGAGAGTGTCCAGCAGAGAACTCTGAAGATGATTAAGGGACTGGAGCATCTCTCATATGAGGAAAGGCTGAGGGAGCTGGTCATGTTCAATGTTGAAAATAGATGACTGAGACGGGACCCAACAACATCTGTGAGTATCTGAAGGGAGGGTGTCAAGAGGATGGAGCCAGGCCCTTCTCAATAGTGCCAAGCAATTGGACAAAAGGTGGAAACTGATGCACAGGAAGTGCCACCAGAATATGAGGAAAGACTTCTTTACTGTGCAGATGACTGGGCAGTGGAACAGGTTGCCCAGATAGGCTGTGGTCCTTTCCAACCTGACCCATTCTCTGAGCTTTGCTTTCAGTAAGGGCTGAGGTTTATCACAGGTACCTGTCAGATGCAGCAGAGCAGCAAGAAAGGAAAACAGATAAGCACAAGGAAAGCAAACAGAAAATCAGGTATTTTCTAATCCTAGCAGTGATGCAAGAGTGGCCTTTTACTTAAGAGAGCAAATCTACAAAGAGATGCATTCTTAATCCTTTCCCCACATACCCACAGAAAATTCCTCTGCCAGATTCTAACTGCTTTGTCAGTCACTAAAATGCAAACACTGCTCACAAACTCTAAAGGCATTTTTACTTGGACTTATCCAAGAAGGATCTGACTCACTACATACACTTCTTTTACTAGTACTATCATTATTTCTCAATACAAAAAAGAAGCGTGCTTATGGCTGGCACAGAGTACGGTGCTCTTTCACTTGTTCTGGCATAGAGCCGTTGCAGTCAAATATCATACATTCTGTAAGTCCTGTTCACCACTATCACCGGGAAAGCCACACTTCACAGGTGTATGCCAGCACACAACAAACACCAAGACTTCCCCAGCAGCACTAAGGACAACGGAGCAAAGATCGCCGCACAGAGCAGGAGGCAGAAACCCAGAGGACGGTTTTTACCCGAAGAACGACGGCAGGGACACAGCTGTGCCCTGAGCACGGCCAGCCCGACCCCCCGGTCGCTCGGCGGCGTCTGCGGGAGCCACC
>VXBB01000594.1:0-21597 GCA_013399915.1 Illadopsis cleaveri | reverse complement strand
ACATTGGTAACATTTCCCCAGGCTGTCTGCAGGTTGAACAATCCCATCTCTTTTTTCACTCTTCATATGTCAGATGCTTCAGTATCTGTCATTTTTGTGACCCTCAGCTGTCTATTTCCATGCTACTACATGTAGTGACAGTGCACATAACAATGAAAGCCAGGACGATGTTGGGCTTCTTTGTCTAAAGGGTGCATTGCTGCTTATGGTCAACTTTGTGTCCCCCAGCACCTTCAGGTCCTTCTCTGCAAAGCTGCCCTCCAGACAGTTTGCCCTCAGTGTGCACTGCTGCCTTGGGTTGTTCCTCCCCAGGTGCAGGACTTGGAATGTTCTTCCTTGAATTCCATATAGTTCTTGTCAGCCCATCCCTCCAGACTGTCAAAATCCCTCTGAAGTTCAATCCACCTATGCATGTTATCAGCCACACCTCCCAGTTTTGTATCATTTGTGAACTTTCTGAGGGTTCAAACAGCACTGGCCCCACTATTGACACTTGATGCATAGTGACTGGCCTCCAGCTGGAGTTCTTGCCACTGATCACAATGCTTGGAGCCTGGCTGCCCAAACCAGCTTTCAGTTTACTTCACCAGACCCTTATCTGGTTTATTCCTTGTCATTTTGTTGATAAAGATATTGTGGGAGACAGTGGTAAAAACCTCCCTGAAGTTCAGATTCACAACTTCCAGTTACCACCCCTTATTCTCCAGACTAGTCATCTGGTCATAGAAGGCTAAATAGAAAGTTGGTTCCCACTGCCTAAGTCCATGCCAGCTACTCCCAATCACTTTATTGTTCATCATTTGTTTAGAAATGGTTTCCAGGATAGTTGATCCATCACCTTCCGGGGGACTGAGGTGGGGCTAATCAGCCAGTAGTTTTATGGCTGTAACTTGTGGCCCTGCTGGGAAACAGGAGGGACATTTGCTTTCTCCTAGTCCTCAGGAACCTCCCATATTCTGCTGATGTGTCAAAGACAATCAGAAGAGGCCCACTGCTTCAGCACTCATGTGCATCTATCAGGTGGAATGGTCTCCTATGTGTCCAGTACCATTCAATGTTCCCTAATCTGATCCTTCTCCACTGAAGGTAGGCACTGAGTAATTCAGTCTTATCCATGTCCTTTGTCACTAGGTATCTGCCCTGCTTAAGCAGTGGTCGTACATTTTTAGTGATATTTTTTTGCTACAGGGTACTTCACCGTCCTTCACATTCTTCATCAGATTCAACTCCAGATGGACTGTGGCTTTTCCTCTGTGCTCAGAAAGTGTGTCTGTATTCCTTCTCAGCTGCCAGTCTCCCCTCTTGTAAGATTCCATTTTATACTTGATTTTGATAAGAACACCTTGCTTCTTCATACAGGCCTTTTCAACCTTTTTCCGTTATATGCTCTGAATATTTTCCATTTCTTTACTGCTCTTTCCTGATTCTCTTTCGAAGTTCTTATTATTCACTTCAGCAACCACATTTTATAAGTTTATTCTCCAAGGACCGCCTCCAATGTTTGCTCTGGCTTGTCCTCTGTTACGTCCTCCGGAGTTTCTCCTTTTAATTTACAGTTATCAATGAGCAAGAACAATGGGACTTTGTTATAAGTAAGTGTTAACAGGTTTTTTTTTCAATTTTCATCTGCTCCCTTTTTATTCCTTTACCTCCTCTTGTCTCCATTTTTGTTTTGAAATTTTCAGAAAAAGGATTATCCCTCTGAGATGAAAGATGTTATTTTTCAATATACAGACTGTTACAAAATTGTCATATCTACACAACAGTGTATTTTTATTTTTTTTTTTAAATGTCCTACAAACAAATTATATGCTCTTTCTGGGGCATACCATGCTACCCTTTCCTCCTGGAAAACAAAACCATCTGGCCACAGTATTTTGATTATTGTGGACCCAAAGGCCAAGGAGGATGGCCAGGAATCTCTCCCTGTGTGGTGGTATGAGAAGAAGAGGGTGGTGATCAGGAGTGAGAACATCTGATTGAAAAACTGTGATAGTTACGATATTTTTCATATCTGAAGTACAAAAGGAAACAGNGGGTTGTTTGGGGTTTTTTTAAAGCTCTAAATCTTCTCACTTTTGGGGCTAGCTTTGCTTCAAAAATAATCTCTCTGTTCTGGTATTTTAAAAGTCATATCTCTAAGGAATATTAAGCAAACAGGTTCCTTCTAACAACAAGATCGGTTGCAGGTATTATTACAAAAAAAAAAAGGTAAAATAAAGGTCATTTGTAGCAATATAGCATTAAGAAGCAGGCATTCTTTATTATGCCACTGGATGCACACAGGATATCTTCACCAGTTTAGCTGAGTATAGAAAAGGATAAAAGCTCTTGCTTTTATACTGAATTTTGCATGATATTAATTGTTTTTCCTGGAATAAACATACATGTGATAATTATTTTCCTGAAATTATTATTATTAAATGTTTCCTCCCATTTGCACATGTGCTCTTAAGTCCCAGGGTTTCCTCTGGTGGTCATAAACCCCAAAGTTATAGCTGACTGCTGGATAAACTGGTGTTACTTCCCTAACTTCATTATTTTGCACCTCTTCTTGGTTACTGTTTAACAAGATCCTGCAGAATAAGCATTGTGTGATTCCATTGGCTACAGGTTTTGCAGCATAAGCATTGTATTTTCCCACCAGCTGAGCAAATAATTCTTCATCTGACAACAGTACGTACATGGAATTTCACATGCTGAGCCGAATATATATCAAAATATAATTGTGTTTTTAAACAAAAAACACGTTACAGAAATATCAAGTATAAGCATAGAGAGAGAAGAAGAAGATAATTTACATTTACATTTTATCTGTTTAGGTAATGTTTTAAATTTACATTTTTCATTAATAGTTTTGAGAATACAGTTGGATTTTTTCACAAGTATCTTAAAAAAATACTTTCTCTTAGTTGTCCAGTTGGATACACACTGTGCATGGACTTTTCACTTAGACTGTAATTTATTGTTTTATTCATGGAACTCAACTGGCCATTGACATCACCTCATAATGGCCAATATCCTCTATGGATATCTAAGTTTTATAAAGATAAGGGAAAAAAAATCAAGCAAAATTACAAATTTATTAGATAGCTACATATTTCATGATTTTCAGAAGAGTAAGCATTCATTCTACAGGAGAGTTTCTGAGTTTTCATCAGTTCAAACCTTCTTGGAAATTAAAAATGCTGAGTGCAATTTAAAGGTATACTATCATTAGAAATATGTAATCAAGTTTCTTTTTCCACCTGCTAGACCCAAGCAGACACTCAGGGTTCCTTGCATCTCTCAACCCTTTTTACTGTAAAACCATTGCATTCTTGTTTACCCAAGCAAGGATAGCCAAGAGCACGTTCCCAAGTCTTAGTGGATTCAATGAAGGGCAGGTTGTTTGGGACTTAGGAACCAAAGACATACATCAAGGTCTTGAACTGGGGGAAAAAATTTGGTAAGAGAGCAACAGAACAGAAATTGAAGTCAGAGAACTCCCTTGGGGATCAAAAACGTGAGTGTTTTTGTAAGCCAAAAGTAGAAGCCGAAAAGGGTGAAATCCAGGGAACAGAATCTAGCCACAGAAGTGAGCTAAATAGTGATGTTTCCTGACTGAATGGGACATGAGATCTGAAAATAATGTTTGTTGCTTCCAAGACTGAATGGGACACTATATCTGAAGGTAATGTTTGTTGCTCCAAGAATACATATAGACACAAATAATAAATTTAAATGGATCTGTGGATACTGACACTGAGATTAGTCCTTAAACTCTTGGGCCCCGACACTGGCACCATGGTACAAAAATGGTAGTTCCTGAGCTCAGCAAAGCAGATCCAGGAGCAGCTGGAAAGCTCACAGTCCTTTCTTGTTACTGCAGCCATGACTGCCTGGAAGCAAAACTGCCTTGGCCAGATAGGTGAGCAAAATTATAAAGATGTTTTGGTCATTACTTATCAAAGCTTAGAGGGTGGAGGGAATCAGTGCTTTAGAAAGATATCTGTCTTAAAATCAGGCTCAGCCCTGCCTTGAAGCTGAGTTCCTGGCAGTTTCTGAAGTCCACATTAACACAAGATAACAAGAAGATAACTTGTGACTGAATATAGTCCAAGATATCTCACAGGGTTTCGTACTCATGTCTCAAGGGCTGGAATTACAGCACACACTATTAGCTTCATCAGAGGCATCCCTAAGGAATGCCTCTTTCCCAAATGGCTGCGAAGATATGAGTTGTATTTGAATCTTTCTCAGCCACTACAGAATTGTCAAGCATCCAGGAATCACTCTGCACTCCTTTGTGGAGTGCTGGGATGTGCTTTCTGATATCTGTAAGTATTTGCATGCAGTTTCCCATAATATGAGTGGAGGTGCAGACTGAAGATGGACAGAAAGGTTATATGTAAGTAGCCAGAATGCACTGAGACATCTGTTCTAGCCATGTACTTGGTTCTCATCACAAAGAGTCACAGATTCATAGCACTGTTTGAAAGGGACATCTTGACTTGCTCAATTTCTGCCTGGGTGCTGCTGAAAGAACCTGAGGACAGTTTAACCTAAACACAAAAATACACAACTAAAATTGTCAAGAGGAAAATTTGTCTGGCACTTCAAGAATACTGTTTTAAAAAGCTATTTTAAATGCTATTCCTGAAGCGGTTTAGAAATAGTTGTTTCTAAATAGTTGCTAATACAATATTTCAACCAGATATGAATGATTCCATAGTTGCTCATTTAGCTGTTATTGCTGTTCCTCCATCTTACCACAATGCTTTGTGATATCCCAGTTCCGTTATTTTGTGAAACTAAGCTCAATAATAAAGGTCACAGGAACATGATAAAAGCCACTGTGCAAATATGTTTCACAACCACATTAGGCAAGTTTTCCCAACTCTATTTTGGGGACACCTCTTGTTTACCATATCTTATAGAGGTATACATCCTGCAAAAGCTGTACTTGCATTTCTTTAAAGGAGTTGCAAGTAACAGGCTGCTGTACCTGAGAAGCTCTGCTGTTCCAAGTTGTGTTATATGTTTATAGCATAGTCCAGACCTGCTATTTCAAACAGAGAAATGGGTATTTTTCCAGAACAAAAGAACTGTTTTGCTCAGGACTTGCCGTAGCAGAACCATTTTCACAGTTGTGTGCTGAACTGGGCTGATAGGTCACAACTTCAGTAGCTACTCCTGCATGTCTGAGAGGTGCATAGGGTGTGGTGAGCCAAGACTAGCTGAAATAGTGGGGTCCTTCATTCAGAATGTTTGCAATTGGTGCCTTACCAATTTGCAATTGGTTTGCAATTGGATGTTCATTACACAGCTCACAGGGATCATCTATTCTGACCTATACCCGTTTTCCACAGCAGTTACAGACTCTGGCTTTGCACAGGGATATGCATCTAGTTAGAAGCAATCAGGGTGACTTGAAATGCCTGATCTGCCAAGTTTCCCGTGTTGTTGGTCGTTTGTATTTCTGCTGTGGTTATTTAATTACCACTTTCACAGTGAAACAGATGTTAAGCTTCATATAAGACTACTACATATTGAGTCTAAACAGGCACGGTTTGAAACCTGAGTTTTCAGTTTCTCTCTAGATAACCAATATAAATGATGCTATCTGAGTTTCTGTTTCTAAAAACATTCAATATTTCCATAGCATTTTTCTGTTCTTTGCAAAGGAAAGATTGTCCTTAGTTGTGTTGTTACATTGTTCTTGACAGGAATTATTCCTTAAAAATGTGGGGAAAACTGCTGAGGACATGATCAAGTTTGTTACTATTTAATCCCATTACAAAATCATTACAGTTTAATGTTCTTCTAAATTTCTTTGCAAAGGAATATTCTTGTCATGAGGTGGACAATAGGTGAGAAAGAAGGCTGAACTTTGATTTTTTACAATGGAGTCAGCTCCAGAAAAAACTCTTATTTTTAAATTGTGAATTAACAAATTCTATGTACATTTTCCTTTCTCTAAGCAGAGCTTGTTTTAGTTTGTTGTAAATACTATGTTGTTAGGTGTTGTCTGAACTGGTTTCATGTTGAGACTGCTCAGCAGTAGAGGAAATGGGGGTTACTAGAGCTCTTAGCATCAGGGTCTTTTCAGGTAATGGCTTCTGTTTTACTCAGGAGTTCTTCAGTTCAGTTTTTGTATTGACCCAGAGAGTGACTGTAATATAAAGATGTACAGATAGGAATTCATGTGATTTGGTATGGATAAATGGTAGAATGCTCTCCAGAGGGCTGACCCTGAAATGGAATATTGACTCACCTGCTTCCGGAATCAACTGATCTTAGCAATCACCAGTATCTGTCATCAGCCCTGCTTACACTTGTAAGAGAGTCTTGCCAGGAACAGAAGTATAAGCAGCTGGTTGTTGTTGTTGTGTTAAGGTTAGTGATATCAATCTGGACATCAAGGATGAAACAGTGGGAACAGCTGCAGGATCAATCAAAATTTCACCTTGTTCAGTAGTGTGATCTGTTTCAGATACTGACAAAAGTGAACAAACAAATGATTGAGTAACTTCCCCCAATTACATTTCAGTTTGAGACCTCAGCCCAGACTGCAAAAGTGAAAGCCCCAGGGTTTTTGATCTGTCTGTCTTGCTTGTCTGCTTGTCTTGTCTACAAGTCTTCTACTTGTCTGTGCCAAAAATCCCTGTGGTACAAAAAAACTTATCTTGAGTGCACTTAAAGATGTCATAAAAGCATTGGCACTGTGTGTGGGAGACACAGCTGCTGGCCCTTTGCCTAAGGACAAAAAGTTCACTTCTTTACTAGTGAGTCATAACTGGGTGGGGTGGATCAGCTGTAATACAAGGAACAGGTTAATTCTGCATGCTCGTCATCGTGAGCCATCATTGCATTGCATCATGTATTCCAAACCCATGGTGTCAGTGTAAGGCGTGACAGTTGATTTTGATAAGTAGGAAACAAGAGTCTACAAGTTACTGCATCCTCCAAGGACTCCAAGGGACTATTGCAAGATTATATCTTCTCATCCATTTCTTAGTAACTTGTTCTGGCTTTTATTACAGTTAAAGGGGTTTTTTCAGGCATATAGTTGTTGTAAGTTTGAATATGGAAAGGCTGGATTCTGTTTCTGTGTGTCACAACCCTAAGGTCCTGGGCACTTGTGAAAACCAGTAGGATTTTGTCTTCAGCTGACTTCATCACAGTTGAATCAGAAATATTTTATGCATCCTCTCCTAGTAACCTTTCCTTTGCCCTTTCATTTTTTTCCCTCTCAAGCAAATAGAAATACTACTCAAGCACCAAATGTTTTGTGTGTGTGAGAGAGTAAAAACATTAAATATGATTAAATCAGCAAGATTTCTCTGCAGTCTAAAGTAATTTCCTTGCTTGCATATATGTTTGTGTGCTCAATACGGCCTTACCTTGCTTTTCATTGGGCTGTGACATTCTGTTTCGCAATGCCATGAGAGAGCAGGCAGCTCACCTAAGAGGCTTGTATCACATGAACAGGTGTGGCTTTGAAAGAAACTCCAGACTATTTTCAGCAGGAACTTATTCACCACTGAGTCTTTTCACAGTTACCTACTTATGAGAGCGGGGCTGATAAACAAACTCTTATTGGGCAATACTATCCCCAAGCTATGCTTGGCATGAAGAAATCAGCTTTTCCAGAGGTTAAAAGAAAAACTCCTCTGGCTGATTCAGACATTTTATGCAGCAAATTATTCTTTGGTTAGAGGGCTGTGTGGCCAAAGAAATGGGGAAGTATTGACCATAGTGCTTCTCTCCATCCCTGGGGAATAAGGAACAGGTGTCAGACCTTTCATGGGGAGCAGGCATGTCACAAAGGGTCTGAATGCAACTTCTTTGAGAATCTTTAGGGAAACTTAAAGGGGTGAGAGCACAGGCCACCAGACTCCTACAGGGAGAGCTTGGCACAGCGGTACAAGTCTACACTTAAATACTTAAAGGTTGTAGTTGTGTTAGCATTAAGGCTCTAGCAAAAGTACTCCCAAATATTCTTCTGTACCTTTGCCTACAGGTATTCTACCTTGTATGGAGAAAGTTAAATATCAAGGAAATGTGAAAAAGATGTAATAGACAAAGCCAAATAATTAATGAATGTTAAATTATGATTGTGAATACTTCCACAGCATTTATCTTATTCTGGGAAATGCAAAATAAATTACTTCACTGTATTTTACCACATTTGTAAATACCCTCTTATTTAAGACAGATATCAGCACTCGGGTTAAGGAATGGATAGGTTGGTAATGTATGTTCATATGTGCTATTATGCATAAATATGTGGCCCATGAGAAAGTATTGCTAAAGCAAAAGAGTAAGCAACATGTCAGCAATTGTCATAATTGGTGTCCCAAAGCTGACTGCATACTGATGCAATGCACTGACAATTCACACAATCACAGAATGCGTCAGGTTGGAAGGGACCACACTGTGTCATTTGTTCCAAGTTCCCTGTTCAAGCAGGGTCATATGAAGCACATGGCATACTCAGATGGTTCTTGAGTATGTCCAGTGGGGGAGACTCCACAACCTCTCTGGGCAACGTGTTGCAAGACAAGGTTACCCACACAGTGAAGAAGACTTTCCTCATATTCCTCATTTGTTCCCACTGCCCCTTATCCTATTGCTTGGTATGACCAAGAAGGACCTGGATCCAGCTTCTTGACACCATCCCTTCAAATACTTGATGAGGTCCCCTCTCAGTCATCTCTTCTTGAGGCTGAACAGGCGCAACTGTTCTATAACTTCATAAGAGGAAAGCTCTTCTGTAACTTCTCAACTTCATAAGAGGAAAGCTCCAGTCGCTATGAAGTCACCTTCATAGTCCTCTGCTGGACCTGCTCCAGAGCTCCATGTCTCTCTTTTACTGAGGAGCCCAGAACCAGACACAGCATTCCAGGTGAGGCCTCACCAGGGCTGAGTAAAGGGACAGGGTCACCTCCCTTGACCTGCTGGCACTGCTCTTCAGAAGGCACCCCAGGATGCTTTTTTTGGTGTCCTAGTATTTAACCCTGACTGCAATGGAACTGTATTCACCTATACCAGCCTAAAGCCTGGCCCAACATTAAAAAGACCCACTTCCAGATACTAAAGTAAGTCCATGCTGCATGTCCAAGAAATTACTGAAATTTATCCTAGAAATGTTCTGAGGTTTTAAAGAAACCTCATTGCACCTCCTTTTGCAAAGACTGAAACTTAACAAAACCATTTTTTGCTCTCCTGAATCACATTGTGGTATTTGAAATATATGGTGTTTCACATCTAATCATGCTGAATTAATTTATATTTACCTTTTCCTACCTATACTTGCAAAATGGAATTTTTGCTAACAGATTATTTCTTTTGACACAGTGAATACCAATATAAACTGTTTGTAATTTTTATCCACATTTCTGAGGGCTAGGAAAATCATTCCCTGTGCTACAATTTCCAATTAATGCAATTTTAAAATGTTTATTATGATAAAATCTTAGCTGCTTACATGCAAAATCTTCTAGATTTTTATTATAATTTCATTTCACTTCTACTCTAAGTATGTTGCATACTCTGTGGTACTACAAAGACACCAGACTGTACCTCAAGCAGCTTCTTGTCAGATTTTCGCCATGATACTACAAAGGCAATAAAGATGGGATGATAAATAAGGGAAAATAAGGTTACAGCTAAACCATTTAATTTTAATACCGTGGAGTATAGAGATATTAATTTCATGTATAGAAGTCCAATTCATAGTCTCTCCAGAGCAATGTACCAAATATAAAATACTAGAGCATAAAGCACATATTTAAGCACAGTAGCTGAATCAATGTTGCTGTGATAATTCTGGCAAATAAGAATGCAAGTAGTTGCCATAGTAGTACAAGTTGCAAGTAGTACCCAGAAATACAAATGATTAAAAAATTACAGCATTTTCTTTTCTTTCTTTCTTTCTTTCTTTCTTTCTTTCTTTCTTTCTTTCTTTCTTTCTTTCTTTCTTTCTTTCTTTCTTTNCCCTTCCCTTCCCTTCCCTTCCCTTCCCTTCCCTTCCCTTCCCTTCCCTTTTTATCACTTTCTAATACACTGCTAAATTAGGGCTTAATTTTAAATCATGCTCTCCTTAAGAACGAGGATTAACCTCTGTGTCCCTTTTCATTGGGGACATTATTGAACTCTTCTGTTTGTTACCAACCTAAAAGTAAAGGGAGTTTCGGTGGATGCATCGGTAGAACAGTGAAATGATCCTCAACAACTTTAGAAAGCTTTGTAAACAGCAAAAAAATGGCTTCAGAACATGGGGAATACTAAACATTTGTTACAACAGTCTTAAGCTACTTTCTGGTTCTGAAGGTTACTCAAGTGTTTTGCAAAATGTTTTCATTGGAAGAGAATCTCTTTGTTATACTTTCTAAGAAAGTTGGTAACATTAGATGGTTCCTATCTGTCAGCTCCAATGACTTGAGGCTTGTTTTTCAACACACTAACATGAAGAATAATTTTATTCTAGTACATTGTTTCTTTGTTTAGTATCTAAATACTACAGTTATTTTCTGATAGTCATATCTCAGACACTTTCCCCCTATAGTCCCAAAGCTTGCTGCACTTCTCTTATTTTTCTGATCCACTGATTTTTTTCTGAATGAGAATCTCTTCTAACAGCCATCTTTCCCAGTCTTGTAAAGCACCAGGTCTGTCTATTGTACAGAGATTCAGAGAGATGTTGTATCCTCTTTGGAACCACAAAAGAAACAACATGTTACAAACCCTTTCCCCCCAAGAACTGGGCTCATATTCGGTGGCAAAGGGCTCCATAAGAACATCTCCAAAGCAGAGAGGTAATATGAGAGGTGACATTGATACTGCATGTACCACACATTTTTTGCTGTGCTATATATGGATTACTGTCTATGGGTTCAACTTTTGGCTTCAATACACTTAGTATCTGGATGTCCCTGAGCAAAGTAAATGATCCCTGAATACTCTCCTCATTTTTCTGTGCTATGCACTTCTCCTAATTGAATCCGTGAATCTGTAATTCTCTTTTTTATGAACCTCATCCTTTCACACATGGGTGTAAGAGAAGAGTGCCTATCTGACTTCAAAGGGCCTTCCTCCGCCCTGCACCCTGGCTGTGCTTCCCCACCCCATATCTGTAGTGGACACTCTGCTCTGAATTTGCCCCTCTTTCTCTCCCATCAGAAGATCATTCCCATTATACAGCTGAAGGAGATCTATTCCTGGAGAAATGGGCTGAAATTATCTTGAAGTAAGAGGGAAGGTGATGCCTAGTTTAAAACATGAGACTGAGTGCTCCAAAATTCTGTAAGAGACTTGGCATAGTTTGTTTGCTGTGTTTGATGTAAATGCCTGGAATAGTGATACAGGAATGACGAACCATTCGAAGAGCTATCTTGATATTCAGAGGCAGAAGAACCTCAAGCCCTACCTCTTCTCAGCAACCCTGCTGTCCCAGCACTTCCCTTGTTCCAATGCTCACTTTTAGAACCTTACATGTGCATTTACTGCCAGCACATAGACTCTTGTGCTCTCACTACTCACTATAGATTGATGTTGAAATTTCCAGCAGCCCAGTTGCTTTGTGCTGTCTATGTGTTCCATAGTCAGGAGCCTGCACTGCCTAAACTTTGTTTTATGAGTAATCTCTTCATTTGAATCCAAGTTCATCTCTCTTACTTCCTATTTGGGATGCCTTTCCAGGCCCTTAACTTCTAAAGACAGCTAATTAAGGCACTCCAGCCTTAGTGATACAAATGACAGTGAAATGAAGTACATGGTAAGTCATACTTAAAATACAGGTTTGAGATCGTCTACCATAGATGTAGGCCAAGGAAAAAACAAAAAAAACAAAAAAACCCCCACCAACACCACAACAAACAAACAAACAAAAACAAACAAACAAAACAAAACAAAACAAAAAAACCACCACCACAACACCACACACCCACACACACAACAACAAACAAACAAACAAACAAAAACCACCACATGGTAGCTGTAAACTCTCCAAGTACTTAGTCCTGGAGGACAACTGAAGTCCAGAAAGCCTTCTGGCATGTTTCTACATGCTACAGGTCTACTTAGACCATTCTCAGCACATGCAGCTTGTTCCAGCTTCTTCACCATCCCAGCCTTAATCTCCTGCAATGCAGGCTTTCTAAGGAGGTCTGTGGCTCAGAGATCTGTCTTCTGAAGTGCTTGCATTGAAAAAAATTCTCTCCTGGAAAGATACAGCAGTTTTCCTTTTATTATAACTTTTTTTAAAAAATATTATTTTATTTATTTATTATCACTTTTATTTTCACCAACCAAGTGAAAAAAAAAATTTTTGTTCAGCCTGGATCAGCAACAGAAAAAGGGGATCAAGTCAGAGATGTGCAGGACTTCATAAACCTTAACAGTTACCAGAATATGTTTTAAGAATGTAGTACAGAAAAATAGGTGGCAAGAGTGTTTAGAAACACACCTATGTGCTGTGTGATTTTGTGGCACACTGCCAAAGCCCATGTGTGTGCCTAGTTTGCAATAAGCATTGTGTGTGCAGCTTACCAAAGAGAGACACCCTGATGTTTTGCAAGTTGGATTTCTCACTGAAATGAATTAGTTGCCAGCTGGCACAGCAATGTGCAGGAATGTTTGGTCAACAGAATAATATATTTCTGCTGATGTGTAATGAAGGGCAACAGTAGAAGTCTTTACTAGCTAAGAACTTTACTGAGAATATCTGCAGCAACACTTGTGTATCTCTAAAGGCTGTGATTACAGTGCACACAGTGCCAACCATGCCATCAGCAATACACAGGGCAGAAAACAAACCTCTTCCTTCTTCCCCAAGGTTCAGCATGTTTTTCCAACATTTTCTTCCAACTTATATCCATTTATATGACATCTTAAATTTTTTAGTCTGTATTTTTAGGTAGATGAGATCTAGAAAAACCTCCTTTTTGCACAACAGACAGGACTAAAATGTTATACTAATTTGCAGCCAATTCAGAGAGGAGTAGAGTTTTGTTTCTATTCATGTTGTCAGGACAGTAGTTTTCCATCACAAGATCACACTTCCTGTCACCTCACAAAAGATTTTCCCCATTACAAATATTAACTACAAGCCCTGGAATTATGTAGTCTCTGTGTCTTTAGCGTCATACCTTTAAAGGTTTTAGAAACTTATCAAATTTTTGCTCAGTCTTGGTCTTCCACTGTGTGCTAAGCCTCCCCAGCAGATGGTCAGTGATAATCTAGTGCTAACTCTTCATTGTCTTCCCCTTCTATATACACAGTAGATTTCTGACAAAACTTCCTAAAAGTAAGACAATTGCATTTGTGCAACATGTTTTGAAATCTTAACTCTTAGGAAAAAAGCTAATTTGAGTCACTGTCAGATCACATGAATTCAAATGGTGTGGAATTTGGCAGTGATTAAACAAAACCTGACCACATTGATCTGGAGTTTATGGCCAGTGAGACCGTGCATTTTGATTCCGATCAGATTAAATTCCTTGGATCTGGCAGACGGGAGACAGAGCTGAGAAAATGCTATTACAAGCCATTTAACTCAGTACTTGGGAAAAAGTAAATGGCATCTGTTTGTTGAGGGACATGAGCAAAACTTTGACACAAGATGCTGTGACTAAGATTTTAATTTCTCTCAATTATTTTACATTTGTTTTGCTTTACTTGGCATTGATTGTAGGCAGAGGCCCAGCATTTTTAGAGCTCCTTAGTTTGACAGGCACTTTAGAAAATGAAAACCTTTCTGTATGGATGCAAAAAGCAATCCCAACTTGAGAATAATGTATACCATTCATACCAACAGTCAAGCATTTTCAGTGCTGTAATTATTTACACAGCAGTACAGGTATTAGAGAATTTGACTGTAAGAAGGCAATGTATGCTGAGCTCTTTAATTTTGCCCAGTGCTTTCTGATACTTTACTATCTCCATGGCATTTGGATAAGCCCAAGTGCCAGTAGGGTCTTTCTATCCAGTTCATGTTGTATAAGTGTGTATGAACATGCAGAGACTTGCTTCACTAATTGCACAGTCCATGTCCCATTTCCTGTTACCAAGTGTATTGCTATCTATAGAGCTCAGCAGTTTATAAATATTGCTACAGCTTCTTATCAGAACTACATCAGCCACAGTATTTCATAACTGTTCCGTATGAAAGTGTTCCCAGCTACGAGGGTGTGGTCAAGAAGGTCTGGGAAGAATACTGCCTGAGCCCATGTTAAGCAACAGCAAACAAATGAATAGCCTTTTCTTCCTTCACTTGTACATCCACCCCCGCTCTCGTGTGCATTTTCCATATGATGAGAGATGATCCTCAAGACCCATAAGCAGATATTGCTGCAGTACTGGCCTGCACTGAAAATACTGCCAGAAGTGTCTCAGTATCATTTTCATGTGCCTGGCCTCTTTCGTTCTGAAGTGACTGCTATGCTATATTGGGTGAAGAAACAGTAAAAAGCACACATGGATTTTAACCTGTGACCTTTTCCTCTTGCTCTTGTTTTCCTAAATGTTAACATTAACTGTTCCCTTTTTCATACCTATTCAGCCTGCAAGCTGTTTAGGAGCAATAATTTATTCTCACAACTGTTCAGGGAGGCAAGTAGATACAGTTACCACATTTTGCTCAAAGCATAATTGAAATGCAAAGTTTAGTAGACTTCTTAAGGTGATACAATTAAGTTGCTTGTGGTTTTTTACGGTTTTTTGAACAATTCAGAGAAAGGAAATTCAAATGCATTAATCTACTTCACCCAGGTGTAAATGAGATTCATTGACTCCAGACTAAATTACTTTTCTTCATGTCAGCCAGGGAGATCAGCAGTTGGTTAAATTTTGCTTAACAGACCAACTGTTCCCCTCCAGAACCAATATCATCATCCTTCTCTGTGACAGCTGCACTCAACAGCAGCATTCTGCACAAGCTTTACTGTAAATTACTTTAAAAGCAAGTTTGAAGTATATGTGCAAAGTCTTCCATCAGTAATCGTTCATTAAATGTAAACCTGTCTTCTATGATTCTCTTTGCCCTGGTGAAGGACTTCTAAAGCTACCTGGCACTGAGTAACAGGAGGACTTGCACAGTGATTCAGCATGGATAGTAAGAAAGATATTACTTAAAGATAGTAATTTCACTCTTCTCACAGATGTTTTACTCCCTTTGTAGCAACATGACCCAGCCACCCAACACAGGAATAAATCCCCAAACCCCTGGGCTTCTGCATTCCTATTTTCATCTTCCCATGTTATCAGCAATAGAGTAGGGTAGAACTGCAATGTCTTGTCTTAGTTTCATGGCAAAAAAAACACTAACATGCCAAGCCATCATCAAAAATACCGGCATGCAATGGTCACCGCTCCATGAGCTAGCAGAAGTATCAAACTGCATTTGCCAAATATATTCCTTTCTAAAGTTCACTGAAGTGCTGCTTTATAAGAGAGAGTAGATGGAATATTTTTTGAGCTTGTCCAAGTTCAGAACTTCCAGGAATACAAAAATCAAATCATTCCCCAGAACTCAGCAACTAGTTTCTACTAGAAAATTGTCATGATTGTGCCCAAAAATTAGCATGGTTTTCTTTAATCCTGGTAGGATTAATCCAGGAATGTTACAAGAATTCAGCATCAAGAACAGTGGTTTCAAATTTTCATATTATAATTAATGCTTCATAAAATTCTAGGTTACAACTGTGAACTGTACAAATAAACAAGTACAAATCTAGAAAGTTGCCTTTGAGAAAAAGTAAATTTCCTTTTTTTAGTTTGATAGAACAATTCAGTCCATAGATCTCTTTTTTTCACTTATATATGTATTTCAGTTAAAAAAATACATTTAAAGTGATATTTGTCCTTGTCTATTGACAAGTCATGATATATTGGTTTTGGTACTTCATAGGCAACATTTCTTTATTTGGCAACAATTTTAGTAGTACTGAATGCCTTGCTGAAAAACAGAACCTCAGGAAGCTTTGCCCCAACCTTCATTTCTACTGGGCAAAAAATATACTCTTAGTGTGGCAATAAAGGAGCAGAAGCTAGTACAATGCACATAGGTGGCATCCCTGGCACTTAAGAGCCCAAGAAACACACTACAGTGCAAGGCAAAACCAGGATTGTGGCCAGGTCCACATGCTCTCGCCAAAATTAAGGAAGCATTGCTGCTTCTTACTTTCACATGTGGTTTATGTGTTGCTTGCAATTTACCCAGTCAAGTAAATTTTGCCTTTATTATAGCAGTTTATGCCTGAAGCTATTATAAGTGTGCTATGTAGTTTCACCTAAATTTTGCCCTTTATTGACTGATGGAACCAATACGCTAAAAAGATATAACTTGTTTCTTGAGATATACAGATTTATTTTTAAGAGACTACACTTTCTTCCATCCTGTCTCCTACTAAAGCTCCCTTTGTTCTGCCTCATCTAGGCCACATAAACAGCTTGCAGCCCCTCTTTTGAGCTGGCCTCACTGAACTTTCTGAATCTTTCCTTTCTCAATTACTAGCAGCAGTGTTAAAGGTTCCCATGGAAACAATGGGGTAAATAATGCAGAACTTACTGAAGAACTGCCTGAGCCCAAGCTGTAAGTGGAGCTTCACATTTGTATCCTGATTGTTCAAGGGTCTTTGCTTGAAGTGACCATGTAAAGTGTTAGAAAACAAGTAAATGATAGCAGACTGACTTTGGAGATAAGAATTAGAAACAGGCCTACACATTTTTGTCTAGTGTCAAGGAACCACTTAAGGACAGTGGTCATAATGGTTTTTTGGGGGTTTTTTTCTATTATCTTGTGTGTCACAGAATGACTTGGATTGGAAGGAACCTTAAAGTTCCTGGGACTCCTTGTAATTCTAAGAACAAGCATATTTTCATAATTTGTATAGCAACATCCATTATGATATTGAGATATTCAGCTCATTCATTATTGCTGTTGACTTTACACAAAAAGCTGCTTTTGAAACTAGCAGTTAAGAAAAAGTAGCCCATATTTCTCTGGTCTTCATGTGATAAATACTATTGAGACAGGGCAATGTGACCTTCTCCTTCCAGCCATTACATTATACTGTCAGAACACTAAAAAAAAAAAAAAAAGAAATTTATCCAATTATGTTTTCCATATAAATAATCTTAGCAATGGTATCTTCATTTTTTGCTGCTACAAGGACTGGGGCAGGACCAATGCCACCTCTAAGTCCTAAGCTCACTCCCAGGTCTATGCCCTCTGAATAAATTTAAGCTTAGGATCCTTCAGTTCTTTCTCCTTTCCTGAATAAATTTATGTCTTCCTGTTCTGCACCAGCACTGGCTCACAGTCAAAGAGGGGCTGGCTGAATGCAGACTCTTGTAAGTTCAGGGATGCTGGGTTTCCACTTCATCTGGCATACAAGCAAACCTGGGACACAAAGCCTCTGACAGAGGAGTACCTAAGGACTGCAGCTATGGGATTGGAGGTGTCTTGGTCATCCATGGCGTACATCAGGTTATGTCATGGAATGCTGCAGGGTTCAAGGGTCATCGTTGCCACAGTGGCATCAGCTGACCATGAAGTGCATGGTATCCTTAATCCTTATCCCATAGCTTACCCCCAAGCTCTATAGTATTCAGACTTTTATCTACAGATAAACTCAAGGTAAGAATTATTGCCATCATTCATAGCTAAAACTGCAAAATATTTTTTAAAAACAGGTAAAATTTTGAAAAGTATATGACTTGAGATTTATAAAGTGCTATTTAAAAAGGGAGGATTCCACAGTTCTTTATGAACTACAGACATAAACACCCTTAAAATCTCTGCTGCTGGCATACATGTGTCACTTACTGTTCTTAGTTACTATTTCCATTGTGAGTAATGTATAGAAACTTCAGGCATGGATAGGAATGACACAGCAATTGATGTTGCACTGACCAAGAATGAAAACCTAGCCCTTGTTCTAAAGATCCTAATGTTTATATGCCATACTCTACACAGGAAGAAGTGACAAAGATAATAAATCAAAATTGAGATGCAGCTCCTTGCTGTCTGGACAGCTGGGCAGTGGCAGTGTCAGATTGTGTATCTGCTGGTGGGGCACACAAAACTGTGGTCACTTCACACTTTTCTCTCTGTGTGGGCCCCACTGCAAAAGCAGTTGTAAACATCTGTGCAGGTGTTCTTCAGGCAACAAACTGAAGAGAGAAACTTCATAAAAATATTTAATTTTCATGAAGTTTCTCTCTTCCCCAAGAAATACCCATCCCTACTGAAGGCTCTAAAGAATGCACTGCATTCCTCTATCCTGCCACTGTCCTAAAACAGGGCTCCAGTAGCTGCAGACCAGAAGTGAGTTTCCTAGCTGATAGAACTCCAGTGGCTGTTCTGAGGGTAGAAATGTTACCACAAGATGTCTTATGTTTATGTCAGAGCACATAAACATCCTTTATATGGACAACTTATTGCAATTACATGGTCTTTCCTCAGAGCAGGCGGTGACCAAAGCCCTGCTGATCTCAGAGCGGGTAGCAGACAGAGCAGGAAGATCTTCTCCCTTCTCTGTGACATTCAAAACAGTAAGTACTTCAGGAAGAGATCCACAAACAGAAGTTTGTTCAAAAAACAAATTTCTAATCAAGTTCCTACCCTGGATCTAAAGAGGTGCTGGAATCCACCTATTCTGTCAACATGAGGTGAAACCTTAATCAGAGCCAGGAGCCAGTTGAGAGCTACTGTCTCTGTGAGTACTACATTATTTCAAACTCAAGGGGTTAAATAAAATAAAAAAGCAAAAGAGCTGATGTAAACTCTTTTTAGTTTGAGCCTTTCTTTCTGATTGTTTACTTTTTAGTCACCTTCACCAGCAAATAAACTCACTTCTGACTGAAGCAAAAGATTAGACTCTACTGTAACCACAGGACTACACCCTGCAAGGCAAATATCACCCATTACAGGAGTCAGAGAAGGGGTCACTAGTACTGTTTATCTTACGGTAGTGCTTTAACCCCCCAGGAGTTCTGTTCTGTGTGGTACTGCATGCACTTATTGAGGGACAGTCCCATCTCCAAAGAGCTAAACACTTAGCTGTAGAAGGACAGGATGAAAATGAGAATAACTATGTTTTAAACATATGGGTTTAGAGACAATAAACTTAATGTCTAAACTAGAACTTAAAGAAAACTAAAGAAAACTAAAGAAAACTACCCAGATTCATGTTACCTATATCTGAAGAAGGCACAAGCTAAACATCTAAGTGAGCCCGTAGTTTTCTTCTGTAGTAAATGGAGAGAGGGCCATCTCTGCAGAGGAGCATACAATTCAACTTAAATACATGTGAATAATCCCCCTTTTCAGGAATAATTTACACAATTAGTTTTAATTAGGTATTATTGCAGCAATAGCTGGTTGGGGTTAATCATTCTGTTTGACTTACCCATGGACACAACAGAAATTAATGCTGGAGGATGACCCAGAGTCATCTGTCTTCTTGGACAGCCTGGTTTTAAACTTATGTACTGTGTTTTACTTCCCTTCTGATCTGGCAGAAAGTTCAAGTAGTTGATGTAACCTAAGAAGTAAATGGGAATTAACACAAAATGTTAGTATTCTTGGGTCATTTCTGTTTGTATCTGGTCTAGTTAAAGGTCTTTCTTTTCACAATAATTCAACAATAATATTTCTGGAAAAATTCTATGGCATTTCCTTTTAATCTGAAGCACAGCAAGTTTCACAAAAGCTCTATTTGCTGTGAAATATAGCCTTAAAATATATTGCTATTCAAGTAGGAGACCAAATCTGCACTTAAAAACAGGGTACAGCCTTTTTAATGTAGACATCAAGAGAAATTATCTTTTCTCTCTACTGTTTTAATCACTATGTGCTTACAAAAATGCTCTGTCTAGTATTTTTTGTGTGATCCTCCCATGTCCTCTGAGAGGAAGAGATCATCTGCAGTTGTTAGAGACCAGGTGGGTCAGCAGTGGGCTAGCATGTGGTTTAGGAGATAACCAGCATTGTGTAATTCCCTCCCCATGCTGAGGAATGCATGTGTCTGGATGTCAGGGGCTTGGAGACTGACATTCTTGTCACCCATGTTAACTTCTGGTAATGAACTGAAAGTTCAAACAGAAAAGATGAGGGCTTTTTGTTCACTCTCTGAGGTCATCTGACCCTGCATTACACAAAGATTGAAAGGGAGGTGGTCCTACTGTGTTGACTGGCCCTCAAATCATTTAGCTGTAGCCAACAGTCCGTCACAAACTGGTGTTTCTTGGAGTTGTAAGCAGAGCAGCCCTCACATAGGACAAACTGGTTCAGATTAGTTTCTGGTTCAGATTGAGATTTTCCCCATAGAAATTCTAAAAGTTGTTGGTCACAAATGTACAAGTATCAATGCATATCATGGACTTTTTAAAGAAAAGAGATGTTAATGAAAACGACATTATACTGGTGTCTGCAAAAAGCACAGAATCATTTTCTAATACTGTGCATGCAGGTGTACTGGACAGAAGTCTGTGATTCTGCAGATACAGATACATAAAATATCTTTGATTCCGACAGCAGATTGTCCAGCTTGCTCAAGTTCCATAGATGATCACAGAGTTTTCCATGATATTTCTCATGTCAAGACGTGTTGCTATAAACACTTTATGCATAGAAACTGTAGAGTAGTTGCATGGACAGTGACAACATTTTAAACTGTTTTGTTATACAACTTCCCCACCACAACACAGGAAAGAATATGGGAGAGATGGAGGAATTGTTTGCATCTGGTGAGTTAATACACTCATCATTTTGCAAAATCATTGACATATGGAACCATACAATTAAAACTACAATAAACATTAACCAAGGAAAGGAATAAGAAACTATACTTCACTGATCTAAGGACTTGCAAGTTAATGAACTAGACCAGTTGTGCCAACTTTTCTCCTAATTTGGGGTGGTTCATAAGGCAGTCAGGTATAACTTCAGGATCACCAGCCACCGGATGGAGGGACACCTGGGACAAGAGAACACTTGTGCCAGTGGGAGGAAATACATGCTAATGACTCTGGGGAAGTGGTTATCATATATATATTTCTTCCGAAAAACCTATCTAGAGTATCTAAAATATAGCATATACACAGGAACCTTTTCTGTACTCAGGATGCATGGTATTTCAAAGGAAATATCCCCTCATGTGTCTGGTGCCAAATAAAGAATGCCTGTTTCTTTTTGTTATATTGGTGTTAAAATTTTTTATTGTACTGACTTTTAGTAAAAGAGAGATGCCAAGAGCACTGCTCTACTGAAGCAGCTTTTTGCACTATGCAAAATCAGAAAAGGGTACTTTCACTGGAAAGAAATATTTTTAGCTGAGTGCCTCAGCAGAGGAGTCCTTCACTATGGTGTCCTGTAAATCCTGGATGGATTCTCTGAGACTAGTCAACTGTGTGATCTTCATCTGTGGTCTTCCATACCTGGCAAACAGTGTGCTGTGATGAATCTTGCAGTATTATTTGCAGGTGATAAAGAGCATCTATGATGTTAGGCTGAGGAATGATGACAGCAAGCCTCAAATTTTTTCTTTATTTATGAATTACCACCCTGTTATTTTCTTCCTAGGTGTATGTCGGAGAAGGGAGACGCGG